>QLNU02015360.1:13737121-13763993 GCA_006491805.2 Dysdera silvatica
GAAAAGTTGCATTATTTTAGCTTACATGCTTAAATATAATTGCTACACTTACATTTTACCTGTTTTTAATGTTGAGGTTTATTTTTCTATTCTGTTAGTTACTTGTACACCTAACTTAGTGATGAGTATTATGCTAGTTAGTTGTGCCGAAATATTATTATGACTCAGGTGCACAAGTGCACCTAAATCCCTGAACTTGGGTGCATTTATGCACCTGATTTTAAAAAGTTAATTTAGGCCCTGTGTATTGGGGTGGTCTAAAAACCAACTTTCTGTTAAAGGCTAGTGCCACTATAGTTGTTTTCCATATGATAATAGAACTGCCAAAAATTCCAGTAGAATATTCAAAGAGGAAAGAGTACTCATTGAGATTATTAATACTGAAAAAACAGAAATTTCATGCTAAATGAACATAAATTTTTTTACTCTTTTTTAATTCAATACTTTTTTTTTTATGATTTTATTACCTTTTAATTTATTTTAGATTTTTGTTATTGATTTATGTCATCACCATCACAGATTTTAGATGAAAAGGCTGAAAGTAGTGAAGATACAGACTAAGAATATGTGTGGGCTCCAACAATAGAAACAATATGTTAACTTATCAGACTTTAAGAGTTGCCACTTAAAAATGCAAAGAAAAGAAACCGAATAAGTTCAATTTCTTAAATTGGCAAAATGCCAAGTCGTTTTATTTTTATTTGATGTTTTCGAAATATACATAATTTCACCTTCTGGCAAAATATTTTGTATAATTATAATTTCAATTTTTATATTTGGCAAACAGCTTGTTTTCCAAAAATCTAAAATAAAACCAGTCTTCAACGTACTGCTGTAAGGTGCACAGATCATTAACGGAGGTTCTTCTAAATAGGAGTACTTATTTACTCCAATGTTGTATTTGAAATAATTTATGGCTTGGCTTGTATTGACAAATTAAGTTAAATGTTTAAGAAATTAATAAATGTTATTTTAAATCTATGGTACTGCTGCAATTCTTAAATTTATATTTCTGCAATTGGTGACCCGGAAGCGATCTGAACATGCAACCTTTTGATCTGGAGTCAGTAACCTCGGAAATTGATCAGTAACACAATGGACATACCAGTAACAAAACGGACAACTGCTAGAAATAAAGAAAGTGATGATGATATAAATTTAGAAAAAAGCCATGCCAAATCTAAAAAGAGACTTCTTTCCGCCATGTAACAAGTGCTCTAGACAAAAATAAAATTTCAGATTGGGCAGCCATGAGATTAATTGTACCAATAACAATAGCACTTGGAGAGCATGCTTCTGATCTTCCAATTTCTCGATCAACTATAAGTAGGAGAAAAATAGCCATAAAAGAATTCAGTGAAGAAATTAGAAAACAATTTGAGCCAAAATATCCACTTGTGGCTCACTGGGACAGGAAAATTCTTCCAGATTGTGGGAAATGAAGCTGTAGGTCGTTTACCAGTTATGGTTTCTGGAGACGGTGAAGAGAAGCTTTCAAGTGTACCGAAAGTAGGGTCTGCTACAGGAGAAAATTCAGCTAAAGCTATTTATAGTCTTCTGCAATAATTTTGGTTAGCATTCAGCATTTGGTGGACTTTGTTCACACATTTGGATTTGACAGAACTTCTATTAATAAGGGTCAAGTAAACAGAGTTTGTGTTCTTTTAGAGCAAAAAATTAGATGATAACTGCTGTGGTTAGCTTGCTGTTACCACATTATGGAAATAACACTAGCTAAAATATTTGCACTATGTTCTGGGCCTTCAAATTCTCCAGAAATTGCTTTATTCAAAAGATTTAGGGATATTTGGGATGGAATTAACAGGGAAAATTTTCAGGTAATAGATATGAATTCTGAAGTAGTATCATACTTTGCAGGATTAACACTTCTAGCTTTAGATGATATAAAAAAGCATTCGCAGCCCAGGGATGATTACTTTCAACTCATTGAACTTACTCTTGCAGTCTTAGGTAAAAAAAAGCTCAAGAAATACATCGGTGAACACCAGAGCTAATTCATGGTGCTATGTGGATGAGTAAGTTCATATATGGAATAAAACTCTAAAACTTAAAATAAGAAAATTTTTGGTTTAAAATTAAAAGTTAGGTTTAAATTATATATATATATAAATAAATGTGTATTGCCCTCTCTTATGGATCAGAGACATGGAGTCTAAAAATTGCAGCAATACGAAAGTTACAAACAACCCAAAGGAGCATGGAGAAGTGAATGCTTGGAATAACTAGGAGAGATCGAAAAAGAAACAGGTGAGAGAGCAAACTAGAGTAGAGGACATCATTGTTAAAGTAAAAGGGCTGAAATGGCGATGGGCTGGGCATATTGCAAGAAGAACTGATCAACGATGGACAACAGAAATTCTGAACTGGATTCCAAGAGACCACCGAAGACCTAGAAAACGTCCTCAAACTAGATGGGTAGATGAAATAAGAAAACAGGTTGGGGTGACTTGGAAGCGAATTGCTCAGGATAGACTTGTGTGGAAAGCATTTGAAGAGACCTTCATCCAGCAGTGGATAGATAATGGTTGAATATGATGATGATGATGATATATATATATATCTGTATATGTGTGTATGATATACACACACACAGGATGATTATAATTAAAGTTGAACTTTCAAAAGCTGTAAAAAAAGAACCACTGCTCAGAATGACCTGAAATTTGAACTGAATATACACAAAGAAGGGGGAAATGGTATGGCATAAGAGAAAAAAAATAGTTCAAAATTTTAGCAATAGCTGGCGCTTTAAGCATCATAAAGTAAATGGGTTCGACTACAAGTGACATTTTAATCACAATACGAAGGCTATGGTGTGAGTTGCACATTAAACCAACTGTCCTGTTCAACGTGCATGACTATCGTTTTTTTTTACTGAAAAAATGACTTCCAAGTCATTCAACAGTTGCGGCACTGTTAGTGGAAAGCCCATCCACTGCGACAAAGTCGTACCACATCAGATGGGAAAAATCGGTTTTTAATTGTTCTGAGGCTAAAAACCACATAAAAAGCAACAATGAAATCAATTTTTAATTGTCCTGAGGCCAAGAACTACATAAACAGCAACAATGAAATCGGTTTTTAATTATTGTCAGACTTGCGCAAGACATGTTCAATATGCTGTCCACTGTTTTCTCCCACAAATTGAAACCGATAAACAGCATGTTTAAATAAATACAACAATATACGTTTAAATAAATAAACACAACAGTCACAAGGATTAAGATCAGGTGATCTTGGCAGCCAGGATGTTGGAAAATGAAGGCTGATAATTCTATCATTTCCAAAATGCCTCTTCAGCTGCTGCTTCACTGGCTTTGCAATGTGCGAAGGAGCGCCATCTTAAATAAAAATGATGCTAGCTACACATGCACGCTGTTGAAGTATTGGAATGATGTGGTTACGCAAAAAGACTCATAGCGTTTACCATTGACGATACAGGTAACAGGACCCGCCCAACCAATCTCCTCGAAAAAAAATGGTCCCACAATAAACGATGGCGTCAACCCACACCACACAGTTACCTTTGCAGAATGAAGAGGTACTGGTTCATGCGAGAAAGGATTTTCTGTTGCCCATGTTCTGCAATTCTGAGTATTGACATACCCTTGGAGATGGAAATGGACTTCGTCAGTCTACAAAACGTTCAATGGCCATTCATTGTCCAATTCGATGAGAGCAATTTCTAGAGCAAAAGTGTGTCTTACTAACAGGTCAGCAGGAAGCAACTCTTGAACATGAGTAATTTTGTATAGATAGCAATGCTGGACATTTCGTACAATTTTATGCACCATGCTCACAGGCATGTCCAAAGTTTGGGCAATTCCCCGTGCACTGCACGTTCGCACACCACCGCACGTCTTTTCCTGGAATGCTGTGGCCACATCTTCTACTGATGTCGAAGCAATTTGTTTCCCCCCTCTGACAGATTTCACTTTAAAAGAACCTGTCTCTTCGAACTTCTTAATAATTTTCTACAGACCCTTGGCAGACATCGGACCACAACCTTTTTTCATACCCTTTACTGTCCTGAACTTCGTTAGAGCTACTGGCGCACTGTCACCGTTCTTATAAAAGAGCTTCACAATCAGAGCGCGATCCTTCTTTGAGAGAGTCATGACGTGCTTCTCAGACGCTATATGAGGATAGTGCCATGTGTCCCGCATTTTTATAACAAATGTAATGTGTCGTGCGCATGATATGTCTTTTATTTGGCATATTATGATGCTTAATGCACCATCTATTGCTAAAATTTGGAACTATTTTTTCTTTCTTATGCCATACCATTTCCCACTTCTTCGAGTACATTCGGCTCAAATTTCAGGTCATTCTGAGCAGTGTTTCTTTCTCTACAGCTTTTTGAAAGTTGAACTTTAGTTATAATCACCCTATATATATATATATATACATACAGTAGAGTCTCCATATAACGAACTTCCATATAACAAAGTTTTCTATTTAATGAAATTTTCGGCGGAACCTTGACTTTGAATGGCACTAACATGTAAATTTGTCTCCATATTACGAAAAACAATTTCTATATAACGAAGTTCTTTTTATAAAGAATTTGATTTTTTTAATTTACCTTTTACAATTTTTCAGCGGGATGGTTAGGTAGAAGGGGTAGTTGAGGATTTTAAGCAAAAAGACGGAGTTGAGGTAGCCTTCTGTACTGTGGACATAGGGTCAGTTGTGATAAATAATTCTATTGTTCTAAACTGGGAACTTCGAAGCAGCGGGGATGTATCACTCTGCAGGTGTGGCTAAGCCACGAAATTTGCTTCTCGCACATACGTGTTGCATTGTTGAAGAAAATGTTATAGATGACGTGTTCCGATATTTACAAAAGTGTGAGAATTTCTATGAACAAAACGTTTTTTATAAGAAACCTGTACAAAGCAAAATTAGTGATTATTTCTCTGTTTCAAATATGTTGTATGAGGATCATACAGATATAAAGTAATCCTCAGTCTTTACTTTTGTTATTAATTTGTGCGTACTTGTATACGAAAAATATTTAAATTCGTTGAAAAAGAAGAGTCTACTGAATTTAGTCTTTACTGTCCAAATTTAGCTTTTTTCATTTTATCGAAATTAAGTTTCAACATTTATGTTAATTTCTATTTAACGAATTTTCCTTATAACGAAGTTTTTCAGAGGAACGATGGCACTTCGTTAAATAGAGACTCGACTGTATATATATATATAAATTTTATGTTTCACAAAATATATATACTGTATGTATGGCAATCATCTTTACAGCTGTGTAAACGTCTTACTATACACACTAACTTTAACAAAAAGTAAATAGTTTATGAACACTCTCGTTATTATTATTTTTTTTTATTTAAAAAATAATCTGCATCACAGATTTAACAACATCAATATATCAACTTAAATAATATATATTTACTTCAAAATTCTTAAAAGTTTCTCAGAATGGTGAAATTTCAAGATATCCTGGTTCTGCCATCAATCTGAAAATGTACAGTAAACATTATTCTATAAAATTAAAAGAAACATTCTTACTTAGGAAGAAGCTATTGCATCTGTTCAATCATAACCTGAGAAGACAAAAGAGTATATTTTTTTATATGTTTTCAAATGAAAAAATTGTATTCCACTGATCCAAACCATTACAAAAATCTACCACATGCATATAAGCCATAGAAATTATAAAAAATTCCAAATTACAATGAAACCTTGATTCCACATCATATGTTTGGCCCATTTTGAATGTTTTTTTTCAGAAGTAAAAAACAAAGTGAATTACTGATTTGAACAGAACAACATTCTCGGTTGATGACTCTTCCCACATCATGTCACTTTTTGGAAGTCTTCAGAAAAGTGCAAAATCAAGGTGCCACTGTAATTGTTTCAAAATTAAATTCTGAACCACCACATTAATAGTTACCTAAAATATGCCAATTATAACAATAGTAATATAATTATACTCACACAATATAGTGTTGCCTTAGCTGATTCAGACAGAAAAATATAACGAGTTTTAAAAGATTTTAAATTAAAACTAGTATATTATAAAAGTAAAAATTTAAGCTGCTACTTCAGATTACGGTACCACTGATTAAAAAAAATACTGGGGCCCTCAAAATATGGGACATTAGTTTTTAAAAATTTTGATTACTATTTTCAAAAACTTCAATTGGCGAAAAGATGGCACTTTCAAAATGGCACACTTGTGGCATTTACACACATCTGCTATGGTAGGATGTTTGGATAAGTCGGTTCAGTTACTGTAATCTGGAGTACAACCAAATTTAACAGAAGTATTAATTCAGGTAAATATTGCACATATGTACCACATTGCCAAAATTTTTGCCAAGTTGGTGATGTTTATGCCATCATAGTTTCCTAAACATTTTTTTCTGTTGGGAGCTTTTTGAACACTACTGACTGATTTTTAGGTTTCGGTAAATGTTTATAATAAATTCCATTTGCCAAGCCCCTTTCATCGCCAAAACTGATGCTATACTCTTAAAAAGTGTAGAGGGCTTTAGGAGGCGTAAATACGCACATGGTAGAAGGCAGAAAAGCATCAGAACAGCCATTCTGTTATCCACATTTATTGTCGATAGGTTTTTGTTTGCTGTAATGGAAGAATGAGTGAAAGATTAAATTCTTTTTTTTTTTCATGGATTAGAGTTGAGAGGTTGGGAATGTGTAACAGATTGGTGCATAAAAGATCTTCTTGCATCAGAACATATGTGTCCTGAATGCGAAGAAAGTATGAAAATGGTGAAAACGGAAGTATTGGATGATAAGTATGTATGGCGTTGTCAGAAATTTGGTATAAATCAACATAACTGTGTCAAATCATTACAAAAATGCTCATGGTTTGAGAATAGTTAACTAAGTTTAACAGAAATATTATGCTTTACTTATTTGTAGGTGTACAGGGCGCCAACTAACTTAATACAAATGGAGCTGGGTGTTAGAAGTAATAAGATAATGGTAGATTGGCATACGTTCTGTAGAGAAGTCTCTATGGACATATGTGTTTTAGAGAAAGAGAAGTTAGAAGGAGAAGTTGTGGAAATAGATGAAAGTTTATTTGGCAAACGCAAATATGATGGAGGCAAATGAGTGAATGGGAAGTGGGTATTTTTTTGGGTCCAACGAGGAAGTAGCAAATTTTTTTCATAGTAGTAGAAGACAAAAGTGTAAGTGTGTTGCTGAAAGAAATTAGAGAAAATGTTCATCAGGGACCGACTATAGTGTCACATTGCTGGAAGTCGTACAGTGGCCTATCTTCGGAAGGCTTTGTACACTATACAGTACAACCATAGTCTGACATTTAAGGACCCCAAAACAGGTAAGCACACAAATACCATCGAGGATACATGGAATCAAATTAAACAAGAATTCTGCCGACAATACCACCACAATGTCGGCAACATAAATATATTTGACTCATAGTTTGCAGAATTTATGTGGAGGCGACGCCACAAGGACAAAATAGAAAACATGTTTCCATTGTTTCTATAGGCAATTAAAACGATACACCCACCAAAAACAGCAGATGCCAAAGTGTAAAGGTAAGAACTATTCTAAACCCTATAAAACTTGAAAATGCTAAACTGTCATGGCAACCAGAAATGAAGCGAACACGGAGAACAGCAACCAGGGGTGTAGTTGAAGCTTAGCGGCACTTCTTTTGGCGGCCTAGCTGCGTTAGGGCAAAGTTTTAGGAAATCATACATTTGACAAACAAAATGCTGTTCAAGTTGCAAATAAAAAATATGTAGCTCTACAATTCTATAAAAAAAATTTTTTTTTTAGAGCAATGACCCTAAAATTTTGAATAAATCAACTAAGAATTGTGGGAATTTAAACGAAATTACAGCTTGGAACACGTGTCATAAACTGTGTTCCGAAAATATAAAAAACCACAATGTGCTGTTTGACACAATGAAGGCGACAAGGGCGAAAAGGAGGACTTTTGGCTATCTTGTTCAATTGTTTTCTTTATTTTATTATCTCACTTCAGAGGTCATTCCTGGTTTAGTTCGGCTTGGGCATGTGTTTGTATCACATTCTTATTATTTCATGCTTATATACCCTGAACAGGGCCAGATTATGGCAAGGGCTCGCAGGGCCTGCACCCAGGCCCCATGATAGAAGGGGCCCCAAATACTTGTCAATTTTATTTAATGTAAAATACAGTAAATTGATAAAAAAACGATTCATTCTTTTTTCCTCCTTCGTATTTACAATCCAAAACGAATTCAGAAAAATCATAGCTGGGGTCCAATTGCAACTACGATGTTGTCAAGACAATGGGATTGAAAAGCATATTTTACCTACAATTTTAGATGGGAATAAAGATGTGTTCATTTTCAGATTCATATCCAATCTTTATATGTGTGTTAAGGGACCCCAAAATGCAATTTGGGCCAGGGCCCCCAATAGTCATAGTCAGCCCCTGACCCCGAAGCTATATGCTGTAGGCAGTGTGGGATCCAGAGGGGCATTTGGTCGGGGGGGGGGTCTTGCAATGCTGGCTCAACAACCCATGCATCATAGGCGTACGCAGAACGTTCGTAAGGGGTTATAGGCTCAAAGGGGGGGATTACGGAGCTAAAACTCACGTTCCTATGTTAAATATACAAAATTTCATTGCAATGGGGGTTACAACCCCCATCAACACCCCCCTGCGTACGCCAATACCATACATAATGATATCAGATTAATGGATTAAGGGATTCCCTGATTCCCCCCAGATGATTCAGAAGAGTGCTAGGCTACTTTTTGTTTTAGGACTACACCACAGACAGCAACCCAACGAGGAAGTAGTGCACAAATCAACAAGGAAGTTAGCACGCTTTTGCTTTTGGCAAAACCGCATTTATTGTAAACTCTCACCTAGGCCTTTTTTTTAAAACTATTTCTGATACTTTTCAGGTTGTCACCAGTACTTTTTGTATCAGTGGATCTCTGCACACCACTTCTGGATACTAACATTAAAAGTTAAGGCAACTCAATCTCCTGAATCAGTAATTCTTGAAACAGTATTGTTGAACAGTATTACAGAACTTGATTTCTGAAGCTTTATTTGCACTATTTCTAACACAAAAAGGAAAAACTAAGCACGTCGAAGTGTTCGAGAACACTCTCAAAGCTTCGAAAAAATTCTACTGTTAAAGGAGTTCTGGTGACATTGCAGAACACACAATACTTCTTCATCTATCCCCTTGCAATTGTAGGAATTGCACTAGATAGCGTTGTGATGGGAGGTCCCGTGCATTCACATGGGTGTATGTAATCCCACATGATCTGATATGAGATGCCATTTTTTTTCTTCACGCTCCTAGTGAGCATCTGAATGTTTTCATTTTTTTATGGATTACGTTTTGTTTTTTTTATAGATTGAGTGGGCCATGAAAAAGGGTTTAATTGCACGTGAGTATGAGTATCCGAAGGGGAAGAAAATGGTGATTCCGTGTACCAGACATAGTGTTGAAGATGATTTTCAATGGCGTAGGACACATGGTAGGATTTTTTAGGTTTGGAGGGGAGGAGGATCCTAATGCACTAAAAGTTTGGGAGAGGTAAGGGAGGAAGAAAATTAACGATAAGTAGGGTGGGAGAAGGATAATTCCCGGATATTATGGGAGGTGTGGATTCCCAAAAAGTAGGTCAGGGGAAGAGGAGGAAGCAGAATAATGTTAATTACGGGAGGGGAGGGGGAGAGGAGGATTGATGTAAACTATGCGAGGGAAGGAGGGGGATTGATGTAAAGTATGCAAGGGAAGGAGAAGTATTACCAAAAACACCGTAAACAACATGGCGGCTAGTGACTTTGCCAATGCTGGAAACATCTGATCGTACGGAATAAGCAAGTACTCATTTTTTTTTTTTTTAAACTGGAAGGGGGAGGTGGGGAGGAGGAAAAAGACAGATGAGAACAGTGTAAACAACATGGTGGCTAACTGAGAGCAGTGTTGCCAGTACTAATTGCCAGTTTTCGAAACACGAATTAGAATCGAGTGGGTTGCGTATTCTGCAGTAACACCAGAATTGTTGGAACATTTCTAACATAGCTAGAGCTTTCTTTGACATTTGTGGCCATTTGACCCAAACGTTATTGGCCAGTGGTGTAGGAAAGGGAGAGGCTGAAGCCCCCTTTCCCTCATAGGATATCAAAACACGTTTTCTAATAGGGCACATCACAAAATCTTTCTTACAGGTGTTTGACCCTTCACCTCCCCCCCCATGAGCTTTGAATTGCTACACTACTGGTTATGGCCCCATGATTTCCCTGTGTTCTTTGATGGCATGTTCTTCTGTATTATGTCCTTTAGCATCTATTCAACTTTGGTTTTTGTTTTTCATGCAAGAAAAAGGTAAAAAAGCTGTTGCGAAATGATACAACGATCGTTAAAAACATGAGTACTATTTTTTTCCTTGAAAACTTCTACAAATTCTATGTTGAAAATGGACATATTATTAGCTGTGGAAAAACAACAAGTTGGCGTCCATTTTCCAGAAGCAGCACTAATTACGATGGTTAGGGTTGCTTTTCAGCAAGAGCTGTTTGGCATTTGGTGAAAATTTTGACAATGTGGCCCAGCCTGTATATGTACTATTAACTTTAATTTCAGCTTAATGATAAAAGAAGGGATATTATCCCATCAACCGATTTTATTTTGAAAGCATTGATCAAATTTTTACATGGTATATCCTAAATCTTATATTATATAGAATCATGATTTGCTTTATAATAATAATTTTATTTCCTTTGTTCAATACTAATATGTCTTTCTTATATACTCTGTAATTTGGTACATATCTTTAAACGTTAGCAACTCAATTTCCACCAAAAATTCTTATGTATGAAACGGGTTTTTTAACTCTCCTAAACCCAAAATTAAATATTAATACATAATAATTAATTTTAAACTAACGAACAGATCTTAGTTTACATAGACACACACACAACTGAATCAAATTACAGTAAATTCAATGAATAGCGGACATTTCGCCATTTGAGTATCTGTCCCTTATTAAGAGGTATCCATTATTTGAGAAGGTTCGATGATAACAAGTATTGGGATTTGAAAAGGTGTCCGTTATGGGCGTTTTACTGTATTTAGAATTATCACACGAGCGATCTCAGACTCACCTGTAAGGTACGACAGCTATCATCCCAATGAAGGCGAAAACTCCATACGAGAAACACACATACGCTCGAAGCAAACGATTTAGCGGCAAATTTTGAGATTTATATTTGAGTAACGGAACCTGGCAATGCAAATATATGACACTTACCTTCTGTTTTATTATTATTTTTAATTATATCAAAAATATACCGATTTTAATTGGAAAAAACACTAATTGGACGTTTCAGATCGATAATTAGCATTTAATTATCCTTTTTAAATATTTTTACAAAAGCACAGTAGTACGAAAGGAGTACTTTTTACTTCAGTTTTGACGATATGCCAAACGATTTTACTTTTCCATTTTTAATCCCAATCACGAATTTATTATCGGTAGGGACCTACAGATTTCCAGCTCATTATAGTTGTGGCAATCAAATGCTTGACTGCGAATCGGGAAAATAAAGCAGAAGCGCGGAATGCCATCAGAAATAAAGCTTTTACTTTCGCTTATAGGTATTCGAACAATCGTGCCCTGGAAATACAATGCCGCTTGCTCGGCCAACTTTTCCAAAAACTTTCACAAGCACACTAACATACTCCGATTCTTTTTAGGGTCAACGAAAGTCCCTGAAACCAAGGGTTCTCTGCAATGGACTGTTTGAACCATCAATAATTTTGTTGTGGGTTCCTCGAACCCATAATATTTTTGCTCGTGGGGAAAATACGTGTACCTAAATTTTAGTACGAGGTTTTTTGGCACCTGGCCTTTTTTGCCTGGAACCTTTATAGCAGAAAATTCTTCATTTTGTCTGGGTTCATAGAAAATACAAAAGTTTAGTCTGTAGCTCTACACACAGAGACGAGAATCTTTAGCGGCCATAGTGATAAGGCGAAAATACGTTGTCCAGAAAGTTGACCCACGCTATCTTTCAATAACTGGAGGATCCACACTTTTCTTTACTTTTTACTTTGTTTTGCCTTCCAAGCACCCCTGGAGCACTTGGGGAGTCTAGCTTTTATTTCTGTCAACTTCTTTTTAAAAAGAGACGGAGGGACGGGGTGGGGGTAGGGCTGGGCACATCTGAATATTTTGGCAGCAATCGTAAAACTATAAATGGTGTATGCATTTAGGGGGCATTAAATAATTATCTAGAGAAAAATATTTTTCTATAATAACCTATAATTTGCTTCATTTTAACATTTCAGGTGATCTATTATTTAATTATTTTTGATATTTGCCGAGAATGCCATACGCTGGGCACGTGAGCATTATATGTTCCAGTGTTTCTTCTACACTTTCTTGGCGTTGCAGATCGGTTTGATCCGGCCGTAGCCTAACACGAAATAGGAAAGAGTTAGTAAAAGCGAATCTCAGTCTGTGCCGATGGATCCTGGTGTAGATTCGTCTGGGGGTGGGAGGAAGTGGTTTCATTTATTTGCTTTCGAACCTTCTCCAAGGTTTTCATAAATCCTTGCTATACCTCAATGAAATTGAGTAAAAATTGATACGGAAATTCATCGATTACTATCTAAATCGATATATCGGTTGGTACAATTTGGAGGACACGTGAAGGTTAAAATGATAGCCAGTATATATGCCGAAATCGCTAAAAACTAGCTGCAAATTGTTGTTCTAAACCTTTGCTCTGTGATTACCGTTAGCTCAAAGGATTTGTAAGTTTTATTAATACGTATTATAATAAAATAATTGAGAACTAGATTTAGGGTCTCTGCTACAGTGATTTTTGTTCAGAAGTAGAATGAATATATACCGAAAATTTGACTTGTCCTTATAGTCTATCAAATTAAAATTTTGAATAACATGCATTTGTATGATAAAAAATTTCCATTGTGCGAATATTCCTAATTTATGAAAATAAGTACCTAATCATAATTTAATTTTTTTATCGGATTCTTTTCATACAAACTTACATTTCACGCGGAAAATTCATATGAAGACAAAATGTGTGTTGAAAATTCGCCCTTAAAAATTTTATTAAAAAGCAGTACGGAAGCCACTTGTGCTAAATATTTTATAGCTAAGGCGAGTATGTTTGGTTATGAAAAATAGCTGTGTGTGAAGTTTTCTGGTAACACTGTCAGTTTAATTATGTGAATGTTTGAAGTCATTTAAGAGATCCAACTTCTCACCGGATGCTTGAAGTAGTGTTCAGTGCTTGAGTGTTATAATTTGTTTGGTTTTAACTGTTACATAAAACTGTAAGTGTTTTCAGGATTTTATTTTATGTGCTTTTTATCAGTGGAAAACGATAGATATATTTATAAGTTATTTTAATAAATTCTAGCAAAATTTATGTTTTAAATTCTAGGCGATTTTAAATTTTTGTTTCTATTTTATGGCACAGGGACAGCCCAGACAGGGCCGCGTACTCGGGATCCTAAAAAGTCCAACGCGAGACTTTGGTAAATAACAAACCTAATTTGTGGTAAAACATAATTGGTCGGATGCCCGTTAAACCTGACCTCGGCGGAGGTAAGGTCGTGCTGTGCCAGGACCTAATAGTTTTTCGAATCTTTTTTTTTTCTATCGGGTGAGTCAAACTGACTGCAGATCTGTTATCAAATATTGGTTATTTGAGGAAATCCAACCATAATTATTTGCATTATAGCTAATTAGCTTATCCCTGCACTACCTCAGTGCAGATAGATTTTAATTCCTTAAAATGTGTTTGCATTTCAAAGTAGGATGTATACAGGATTTTTAAGTCAAGCAGGATATAGATATTTATTTTACAGGTGACCAAAAAAGAAAATTATATACAAGTAAAAAAAAAAAAAGTCTGTAAGGTATTTGACCAATGAGCTTAAAAAAAGCAGACTAAATGTCTGCTTGACAAGTTCCGGCCATTGTCAGGGAATTTGAAAATGTACCTAAAAGTTAGGAAAAAATGTGATTTTCTGGTAAGACATGGAAAAGTGAGGCAAAATTCCATAATTTTTTATCGAATAGCCAAATCTCTCACGAATGTGAAGTCATTTTACTCACGTCGGAAGTTTAATTGAATCCACAGAGAAGTCAAATTAGGGAATTTTGCTTGAGAAGTTTGGGAAAACTACTGGAAAAGTCAGGAATTTTTGTTCGCTAATATGATTGGGAACCCTGATTATTTTCCTTTTGATTTTATTAATTTTTAATTGCAGTTATTCAACTTGGAATAGGAAATATTTTTATTAATTATGATGTATCTGTTTAAACTGAATTATGATTTAGTTGGGGATAGTGTACAAGAGTTATGTGGGTTTTAAATTATTTGCCCTCCGGTGGCACAGTGTAGTAACATGTTCGCTTAGTATGCCGTTAATCCGGGTTCGACTCCCAGCAGTGCAAAGAACGCTTACTCAGAGATCTCATAAAGATCGCACTGCTCACTGTAGTCCGGGGTTTGGTTCCCTAGGCCTTAAGAGGTTCGGATTCCTCGGAAAACAGTAGGTCCCGGCGCAGCATGACCACTGTAGTCTTTGAGCCGTAAAACCAATTGAAATTATTTGTTTTTTTTCTGAAACAGAAATAAAGCAATACCGTTTCCTGTTTTGAGAAATTTTGACCATCTAAAAAAAATAAAAAAAAGCATTAATTTATTTGGGCTATGTGGTGACATAATGATGTGTTTGTCCATAGTGTTGTTAACCCGGATTTGATTCCAGTGCTACCATAGAATGTGTGCCTTTATTCTGTCCATCATAGTCCTAGGGATTGGTTCTCCAGGCAACAGAGGTGGGTTACTTGGAAACTGTTGATCCCAGTACAGCTTAAAGGGGCAGACTTCCTAGATTTAAGGGTTTTGGATTCCTCGGAAAATTAACCGAAATTATTTTAACTTTCGTGACATTTTATGTGATTCTTTTAATCATGAAATCATTTTTAATTTTTTGTCTATTTTTTCCAATCTCGTCTGATTTTATTATACTGTTTCGTTCTATTGTATTTTTAATACATTTTTACTATTTTAATTTTTCATTTTAAAACTGCATGTATGCCTCACCTTGTTTAGCACAGAATGATCTTTGCTCTCCATGCGCCATAAAAATACAACCATTTCCTTGCAAAAATGTAGATCCACTGTTCTACGCTAGCACAGAGGTAATGCATTCGTTTATCGTGTCATTAATTTGGGTTTAATTCCTAGTGGTATTGACGTATTATAGAATCTGTAATTTTTCTGCCCATTGTGCAAGGTGTGATTTCTTAGTAGCAGAAGTTGTAATTCTGCAGGAAACTAAGTTTCAGTTCAGCATAAGCTTTGTTCTCCTTATATCAGGGGTCAAAATTAACTTTTTAAATCAGGTGCACAAATGCACCCAAGTCTTACGACTTACGTGCATAAAATACTAGTTATGTGTACAAGTAACTAACAGAATAGAAAGTAAACCTCAACATTAAAGAGAGTAAAATGTAAGGGTAGCAACTATATTTAAGCATGTAAACTACAACAAAATGCAACTTTTCAAAATAATTGAACATTCGTATGTAATAAAAAAAAATTCAAAGCAAATGCAGATACATTGAGAAAATTATATAAAATTAGTCCATAGGTCACTGTTCTTGAAAAAAAAAAGTAAGTAGCCATAGTTTGGAATAGTTAGGTGCACTGCATGCACCCAAATTAAAAATTTATGTGCACGGATGAAATTTCATGTGCATAATGTACCTGTGTATCTGCTAATTTCGAACCCTGCTTTATGTCATAAGTACACAAATAAAACAATATAGCATATGATTATCCCTAGCAAGGAACAGTGCAGAATAAAGCTTGTCGCCAAAACTCCTTGTGTACTCTGAAAATGAGGTGATGGAAATTTCTTGGCTGGGAGCTTATCATAGTGTTATCAGAGCATCTGTGTTATTTTGGAACATGGTCAGAAAGATTGGTGATCCATAGCAGCCATTAATTTTCAACATTGAGACACGGATGTAAATCTGCTATGCTGTTTACGGTATTTTTGGGCCTGTAATTGTCCTGAATCAGTGAAGGGTTAGTGGGGGAGACCCCCCCCCCTCTTTGGGCTTTGCCCTTACTGCATGATTGATCACATTAGTGGTGTGCTTCCTGAATCGGTAATTGGCGAATCAGTATTTTCCTGTAAAGCTCCGCACTCAGTCCTCCCTCTTCATCCACATAAGTAAAAGCAACCCAGCGAACATTATTGCACCATGGCAAAACCTGAAAAGGAAGTTGGTGTAATTGGCGACAAAGGCAAGTCTTTAGACTGCACTGACGTTCCCTAGCAATTGTAGCTTCACTGATTTCTCATGCTGTTTATGAAAATCAGTTTTGGAGAAAGTTGGTATATTTGCTTATATCAACTAAATTTGTTTCCATATACTGTGTAAATTCTGTATGGCTTTGCAAATTATCCTTTAGTTTAAAGCACCAGTATATCAATTCATTGGTAGTGGCTGGTTTCCCTTCAGTGTTTTGCTGCTCCGACCTTATTTCAAACTGAAGTAGCAATGCGTTTACCTAATGTGTCGTTAATCCAGGCATGATTCCAACCATTAGCATATACAGAAAGTTCATAAAGGGGAGGAGGGTCACAGAGCCGCAACTCCATACATTCATGTGTATATATACAAAATTACATTGCAATGGGGAAAAGGGGTTACAATCTCCATCAACCCCCATCCTGCATGCACCAGTGCTCCTAATAGTTGCAAAAAAAAAACCAGAAAAACCCTACCCACCTGCTTATTGTATCAGAATTGGTTCCTTAGACCTTAAGAGGTTAGAATTTCTTAACAAAATATAGGCCCAGTGCCCTATATACAGTAGGTTCAAACTTACATTGCCATAGTAAAACCTCTCTGCAACGACATTATACGGACCCAGAAAAATTGTTGTAGTGGGATTTATCGTTATAGCGGATATCATTGTTGGGAGGTTTACTGTACTAGAACAAAATGTAGATCCATTACCTCATATATTGTATATGTATATATACAGAGATGCCGTTTACTTGTTATAGCATGTAAAATATGCGGAATAGAAGGAAAGGACTCAATATTAGAAAAATAGCATATCCCAGGGACCCGCTGTTTAGTAAGGTAAAAAAAAGTGTTTTTTGGAAACCTACACTTCCCATAAAATATCCATTTTTTAACATAGTGGGTCCTTGGGACCCAGTCTTACGAGCACCTAGCGACATCCCTGTACACAGGGTGTCAACGCCTGGAAGGAAAGTATATAGCATGATTCTTTGCAAACTTCTAAGCGAAAAATGTTAATGCGAAAATGCTAAGAAATTAATAATTATGAAGTTATTAAGGTTTGAAGCTTATCCAATCTCACACCGTTTTTATTTGTTAACGCTTTTTATAGTCCTGTTGAAATGAATTAGAGAAAACTTGTTTTTGAAAAGGTGTGGAATAGATGTTTTTGATCATTTATTCAGTAAATTTACTTTGAAAGCCAACGCGCATATGAATTTGTTGTTCCCCGGCCAATAAGGTAGAAATTACATCATAGTCAGTGATTTTAGTAAAGCAACCACTGAGATTTCATCCTTCGCCAAATATCACTGATATCAAAAGTGGATGCATAAAAATAATTAGCAAAAAAGAAAAAAAAATTATAGCAAACACAATTATGTAACATTAATATTTTAAGGAAAATAAAAAGTAATAAATTAAAAAGTGCATTGATTTAAAATTTGGGGCCTGCTCAAGTATTATACAAGCACATTTCTGGTTGTTTTATACTCCCCCTCCACCTTGTAAGAAAAAATAAGCAAATGCCTGCCCCCACCTTGATGCTTATGTAATATTTCAGTTCTCTAATTTTTTGGTTGTAAATAAGAATGACTTATACTTATTTACAACAACCAGTTAAGAACTTATTGTAAATAGGAATGCAATATGTGATGCAAATTATAATGTTTGTTTTTATTGTGATATTGATCATTTGTAAGTTTATTATAATATTAAATGCTTATGTATAGGGAATAATCACAACAAATTATCGCATTTAAAAAGTTTTAATACGCTGTTAATAGCTATTTTGCTGGCATAAAGTATTTTGTTATATTTTTATTATTAATATGTTTTATATTGTAAGCAAATAATGTGCAATAAATAAGAAGTGGTTTTGATAAAATAAATTTATTAAAAACAATACATTCATTATATAATTTTAAAATGTCTTGGGGGCCACTGGGAGCATGGGAGAGCCCACAGATCAAATAAGGGTGAGAGTATTAAATAATCAAATATCAAAATGCGATTAGCTGTATTTTGTATCTTCTGCTCTGTGTCGTATAAGTATTGCAGTTCTCTCTAAAAGGTTGTCACTTTATGACAATGTGCTTCTTCTATTATTTTCTTTGTCTTATGTAAGCATGTTCCAGACCCCTCCCCGTTGTCATCAAAAATAAGCAAATCTAAAACACACCCCCTAGTCCAAAGATGCGTACATAATACTTGAACGGTCTCCTTATTATATTTATAATTTACCTCAAAATTTAAGTTAAGTTTTTAAAAACTATTAATATCTGCAATGTGTAGCATAGTAATAAGGCAGAGATAGTTAACTTTTTGAGAGTAAAGAAAACATTTTTGATGTATGCACCTCAGTAATCCAGTAGTGGCGAGACCCTAGTCTTCGGGTTCGCTGAGCTATGTTCAACACGTAATAAGAGCGATTGGGTTGAAATGTATCGAAGTCACATTAAACCATCGGTTCCGCTGTAGCTAATCCTTTGTGAAATTTTGAGATGTAAAATATAAGAAGTTATCCAAATATTTTAAAATCATCAAATTTGCAGTCAAATTCAACACCTATTTTGAATTTTTTGCTGTAAAAATGGTGAATTGGTAGGACAAGAATTAATTTTTGGTACTCTCATTTTTTCATGTTGGGAAATATAATATGCTATTTTCCTATGCCTTTTCCAAAATATATAATTTGTGGTCAAGCGAAATTATTGTTCCCAAACGGATAATTTTTGTGCTATTTATCATTTTACTTTCTTATTTAAAACATCTAAATATGTAGTTACATCTTCTGTAAGCAAACTTGTTAGTAATCTGTAAGCAAACTTCTGTAATTAAGCTTGTTAGTAAAAGTGCTTTTTTGCCCATATTGAACATTCATATCCGGCTATGTCAAAAATAACTTCATACCATTAAAACAAGCAAAAAGTCGCATGAACACTGCACTTTTGGAAAATCATCTAATGCTGTTATTTATAATAAAGTCAATACACTTCTATCTGATCGTGTGCTAATATTAAGGCACATCTATTTGAAATATTGTAGTTAATCATCACGTTACTTTTGGTTAAATCACAATACTGCGGTAATCAATAATGATTGTTCTCAATTCTCATATTGCATTGCATGTAATTGTTAATTATAGTAAAAAGAAAAAAATAATTTAAATCATAATATACAAATAGAAATAAAATACAGGGTACCAGGGAGGAAATTACATAAAAAGGTTAAACACTGGTAAAATAGCAATGAAAAAGATCACTCAAGCTTTCGGACGCATCAGCAGCAGTCCTTCATCAGGAGTAATGACGATGTTATGTTTCTGTCTCTTTTTATACTTGAAATTTCTGGAAAACCCTTCATCAGAGTAGTCCCGCAGAATGGAAAAACCCAGTGGGAACCAATGGGAGGCCTCCAATAGAAATCATGGAAAAACCCAATGGGAACCAATGAGAAACCTGTACTGTGGGGTACCTAATGTTGGGAAATCCCATATATTTCAGAGTAAGAGTTGTTTGTAAGTTTCTGGAAGTGGTTGTGATGTATTAATGGCTTTCCCATGTAGTTTGTAAGTTTCCCAAGATTCTAAGAAGAGTCTACTATTCTTGTTTGTGATGTGACGGTGTAGTATTTTTGTTGAGTCCCAGTCGGGTTCGTGTCCGTGTTGTAAAGCGTGTTCTGCCAGACGTGAGGCTGTCGCCAGTGCTTGTGTTTTTTTTTTGTTTTTTGTTTGTCCTATGTAATGTTTGTTGCAGTCTTTGCATGGTATTTGGTATATGGCGCCTGTGAGATCTTCTGGTGGAACTGGGTCTTTAACTTTTGTAAGTTGTTTGCGAAGTGTTGTGACAGGGGAATAGAATGTTTGGATATTTGCCTCTTTAAGGATGCGAGAGATTGTTTCGGAAATGCCGTGAATATATGGAATAGATATGCGGGTGTGAGATGTATTGTTTAAAGATGTACTATTGGGTCTACAGTTTCTGAGAATGAATCGTTTAGGGTATCCATTATTTTTAAGTGCCGTGTGTGTGTGTTTTGTTTCTGTGTTTGAAAGTGTTTCATTACTGCAGTGAGAATTCGCTCTAAGACTTAATGTTTTAACAACGGAAGCTTTGTGGCATGTTGGATGATGCGATTTAAAATCGAGATATCTGTATGTGTGGGTTTACGGTAAACTGAGGTGAAGATAGAGTTATCGTGAGATCTGTGTACAAGAATGTCTAGGAAAGGAATTTTATTCTGTTTCGTATGTGAATTTTATGTGTGTGTTTAAGTTATTAAAGTAATGGAAGAAGCTTTGGAATGTATTAGTTTTAAGTACAACAAACGTGTCGTCGACGTATCTTTTCCAGAATTTAATGTTAAAATTCAGTGAAGACAAAGCAGTTTCCTCAAATGACTCCATAACCAAGTTAGCTACAACACTTGAGACCGGAGATCCCATGGCAGTGCCAAAAACTTGTCTATAGATAGAACCATGTGAGGAGAACACAGCAGAGTCCAGACAAAATTTCAACAATGTGCAGATGTCGTGAGGTGTTAGTGAAGTGCGTTCATGTAGTGTTGTGTCATTTTGGAGGCGTGTAAGTGCGGTGTCGATTGCAAGTGATGTGGGAATGCAAGTGAAGAGAGAAATTACATCGAATGAGACCATAAGGTCGTCGTCGTCAAGTTGTAGATTATTTAAAGAGGTGCAGAAGGATTGGCTAGTAGAAACAGTGTAGTCGTTATTACCGATTGTAGGAGAGAGTTGACCTGCAAGGTGTTTTGATAGGTTAGGATAAGGACCTTGTCATACTGCCAGCTGATAAAGGCCGTACTATAGTCGTCTTAAATCGTCAAGACTACTTAAATAAAATTACTACACTCTTATCTGATACAAATACATACACCCGCATCATAAAAGACCCTACACAAACAATTCAATCCAAAATGAACTCTCTCCTTCTAAAACTCTATAAATCTAAAAAACTTACATTTAATCTCTACGACTCTTTAAAATGCACTTCCGGCCGCTTACCATCCTTCTACGGATTACCTAAAATTCATAAACAAAATATTCCTCTCAGACCTATAGTTAGTTTTTGCAGCTCTCCTACATATAACCTATCAAAATATATTGCACGTCTACTCTCTACTATAATCGGTAATAATGACTACACTGTTTCTACTAGCCAATCCTTCTGCACCTCTTTAAATAACCTACAACTTGACGACGACGACCTAATGGTCTCATTCGATGTAATTACTCTCTTCACTTGCATTCCCACATCACTTGCAATCGACACCGCACTTACACACCTCTAAAATGACACAATTACATGAACACACTTCACTAACACCTTATGATATCTGCATATCGTTGAAATTTTGTTTGGACCGTGCTGTATTCTCCTCAAATGGTTCTATCCATAGACAAGTTTTTGTCACTGCCATGGGATCCCCGGTCTCAAGTGTTGTAGCTAACTTGATGATGCAGTTATTTGAGGGAAATTTATCCTCACCGAATTTTAACATTAAATTCTGGAAAAGATACGTCGACGACACGTTTGTTATACTTAAAACTAATACACTCCAAAGCTTCTTCCATTACCTTAATAACTTAAACTCACATATAAAATTCACATACGAAACAGAACAGAACAATAAACTCCCTTTCCTAGACGTTCTTGTACACAGATCTCACGATAACTCAATCTTCACCTCAGTTTACCGTAAACCCACACATACAGACAGATATCTCGATTTTAAATCGCATCATCCAACATGCCACAAAGCTTCCGTTGTTAAAACATTAAGTCTTAGAGCGAATTCTCACTGCAGTAATGAAACACTTTCAAACACAGAAACAAAACACATACACACGGCACTTAAAAATAATGGATACCCTAAACGATTCATTCTCAGAAACTGTAGACCCAATAGTACATCTTTAAACAATACATCTCACACCCGCATATCTATTCCATATATTCACGGCATTTCCGAAACAATCTCTCGCATCCTCAAGGAAGCAAATATCAAAACATTCTATTCCCCTGTCACAACACTTCGCAAACAACTTACAAAAGTTAAAGACCCAGTTCCACCAGAAGATCTCACAGGCGCAATATACCAAATACCATGCAAAGACTGCAACAAACATTACATAGGACAAACAAAAAGAATGATCAAAACAAGAAAAAAAGAACACAAACAAGCACTCGCGAAAGGAGACATAGCCTCACGTCTGGCAGAACACGCTTTACAACACGGACACGAACCCGACTGGGACTCAACAAAAATACTACACTGGTACATCACAAACGAGAATAGCAAACTTACAAACTACACGGGAAAGCCATTAATACATCACAACCACTTCCAGAAACTTATAAACAACTCTTACTCTGAAATGTATGAGACATCCCCAAATTAGGTAACCCGCAGTGTGGGTTTCTCATTGGTCCCTATTGGGGTTCTTCCATGATTCTATTGGAGGCCTCCCATTGGTTCTCATTGGGTTTTCCCATTCTGCGGGACTACTCTGATGAAGGGTTTTCCAGAAATTTCAAGTATAAAAAAGAGACAGAAACATAACATCGTCATTACTCCTGATGAAGGACTGCTGCTGATGCGTCCGAAAGCTTGAGTGATCTTTTTCATTGCTATTTTACCAGTGTTTAACCTTTTGTATGTAATATACAAATGTTGATATATTCAATGATTTTGTGACTAACTATAGAAAAAATTATATTTTAAATAATGTTTCATATAGCGAAAAAAGTATGTGATGTAGATTCCAAGTATGCGTAATCAAGTGATTATAGCACTGGTCAGCAGCCATTTCGCTACTGGTATGCCATGCATCATTTCTGACTCAAGTTGGCTTCCTGAATCCGAATATGTGCTTATTTTTTGCGTATCACGTCTAGTTTTTGAGATATCAGCCAACAAAAATTGAAAAAACACCAAAAGCAGTGATTTTATAACATTTTTCAAATAAAATTCATACAGTTTATCATAGACATCAACTGAAAGCATTAAAATATAATACAAATGCTTGCCTTTCAATAAAAAATATGCATGTGTAATGCCGAATATTAATAATTTAAAAAAATTGTGGCAAATAATGTAGTGTAAAAACGGTCGCTAGCAGAACTTCGCCCAAAAGCACCAAGACTTTTCACGGGCAACCTTCACAGGAATTTTCGCCTTTCGCGGTTGGTTTTTAGCGGTAAAGGATCTAAAAATCGTAGAGCTACTCTGCTTATATTGTTTTAAAGTTTGTAATTGTTTCTTTTCAAAAATGTAAATTTACGTTTAGGATTGGTAGAAAATAATTTATAGAAATGTTTGTGAAATTGAACCTTTTCTTAAGAAGATATAAAAAAAAAGCTGACGATGTTGAGAATAATTTAGTTTTGTAAAAAAACTATGTAACTGTAAAAAGAACCATAGAAAAAAAAAAAAATTAGGTTTTTTTTTCTTGATTTAGATTCATTGTTAGAATGAAAATAATTTTTTTTTTTTAAATGAGTAATCTAAGTTCATTTTTAGATTGAATAGCCTAAAATATTTTTTTTGATTAACTAGTATAAATTAAAATTTAATTTAAAATATTATATCGTGCTTACAAACGTTGTTTTTATATATCTTCGTTCATAGTCTAAAATATCGTCAAGGGTTCGTTCCAGTTTTATGTAAGCAAATTTTTGACCATTTTATATTTCCTTCCCCCCCCCCCCTTTGTAAACAAAAGTAATGATATGTCTTATGCATGACTGTATAAGATGTAGTATAAGCTATAAGGTTGTAGAAGCACGAAAACTTCACCCCCCACCAGTAGATTAAGTGGAAAATTCATAAGGGGAGAGGGTTTCGGCTCCAATGATGAGGGGGGGGGTGTCTCTACATCAGAGCTTGAGTCCCATAAACCTAACGTAAGTTTTCTTCCCAATTGAAGGGGGTTATGACATCAATCCCCCACCATATGTCACTGCCCCTTCCCCTAAGATGCTTACGTAATACTTGAATGGTCTCCACATGTTATATACAAATGTCTTCTGTTGACATGAAAATTTAACAACCTTCATGACGTCAACTGACCTTGATAGCAGCGAGTGTTATACCGAAACCAAACCGAACTTGCATCCATTTACTCAATTTTGCACAGTGTAAGCTACTATTCTGCATCGAACTGTAACTCCTGTGTATTCAATTTATGATGTAGCCACTATACAGGTAAAATTACTCATGGTAACTGCCATGATTATAATCAGTCATAATCAAATATGAAACTTTAATGTAATCATAATCTGAATTTTGATACTTAGATAATTGTAATCCTACTATAGTAATCGTAATCATATAAACAGATTATAATCGTTCCCAAGTCTGGTGGTAGTAGTAAATAAGTAAATGAAAACACAATTCAAAACACGCTAGTTTTTAAAATAAGAGAAAAATTGCCAATTCCTGCAACCCTTACTAACTTTTGGTATAAATACGTATTTTCCTTACGCCACTAGATCCGTTTTTTTTCCTTAAAAGTAGGTTGTTCTTGAAAAGGTTAATTTATGTTTCTCACCTATTTATACCTATATATTTCTTCTATAGCAAGAGGTGGCGGGTTTTAGTAACTTGTTTCGTTAGTAGTTTTTGTCAAGAAGATGGTCAAATTTTTCTATAATTGAGTGGATTTAAATTCATTATAACTTCATAAATATTAATTTCTCAGCCATTTCGTATTAACATTTTTGGCTTAGAATTTTGCAAGGAATCACGCTATATACTTTTCTTACGGGCGTTAAGACACCCTGTATATTTATATATATGGTAGCATGCATAGTGGTAATGCGTTTATCATGTTATTAACTTGGTTTCAACTTCTAATAGTATTGTGGAATGTGTTCCATCTCACCGTGGTCAGAGGTTTGGCTCTCTTGGCATCAGAGGTTTGGATTTTTTGGGAAACTGTAGGTCCTAGCATAGTGTCCTTCATTGCTCTTGTGCCATAAAAACAATAACTTTTTTTGTATGCATTTTAATATGTAAAATATAAGAGTAATTTTAAGTGTTATTAAAACTTTTGATTAATCTTTATAAAATGTACTGAAAATTTGATTTTGCAAGATGTTTGAGTTTGTAGCTTCAATTAATTATATTTATGGAAATGCATCTAGAAATAATTGGCAGTTTTATATTAGATATATATATACTGATGGTACATATTCATGAATTTTTTTTCAGATAATTATTAAAGATGTCCGCTAAAAGTAGGATGTGCAAGGAACAAGAATATACTTTACTAGACCACTTAAGTGCCTTAGACATAGATGCACCCCCGTCTAGTTGTAGGCTTACAGGCATTGTTTGCACTATTGGTATGTAACCTAACTTTAAGTATATTGTAGAGCAGATTATACCAGACTTTATGCATTTAGTAATTTTTTTTTTTAGAATTTGGAAGTTTTCATGATTGTATTTAAATCCTTAAAATACAATGAAAATTGGTTGACATCCTAGGGGTCATGCAGATTCGGTCGTTATAACTGATAGTCATTATAAACGATGTTTTTTTTTTTTTTTTTTTTTTTAAATCATAGTATAATCATAGAGGTAGGCTATAAAAGGTGACAATCTGAAATTTAACTTGAACATCCCCTTAAAAGTTCTAAGATAGTATCCTGATCTCGAATAAATTTTTTGGCAGTATCTTTGAATTTCTTGTAGTCTGGGCATTTTTTAGTGAAACAAGTCCTTGGTTGATGTCTTAAATGCCTGAAATAACATTTCTCACTACATATGAAACATAATTTGAGCTGGGATTGTGATTTTAATACTTTCACATACATTTTTGAGTCGTTAAACACAATGGAATAACTCTTTTTAATATACAACTAATGCTTCAAAATGCAATGTAATTATTACTCCTGATGGACTGTTGTTGATGTGTCCAAAAACTTGGATGATCTTTTTCGTTTGCTATTTTACCAGTGTTTAACCTTTTGTACGTACGACGCAATTATTATGTTAACTTTTAGTAGCAACACCACCAGTGCAAATACCTTGTGATTCTATTATTTGAGCAGAAATGCTTGAAACAGGCAATCAATGATATAATTCTCTGAAACAAATGTCATTTGTCTTCCAAATTCCCATGAACCAATAATGTTACAGGGTAATGTCTGAATATCAAGTGCTTCTTGAATATCAGGCTTTTTGAGTGGGTGCCTCCATTGTAAACTCATGTTCAGACTGTCTTGAACAATGTTTTAAATTAATTGAAAAGACAACAAATTAACATAATTTAATAAAGTTCGTTCGTTTAATCGTTTACAGCTGTTTCAATAGGCCTGGGCTATTTTCATCAGAACGGCCAATGATAACACAATGTGTAATGACAAACCTGTGTTACAAACAGCGGTTACAGGTATAATGAAATGAACAGTAAAAATCAATCAAGCACATGGGTTAGGGGAAATGTCTCTGGTAATGGAACTTAAGTTTAAAGAAACGT
>QLNU02015360.1:13766984-13779731 GCA_006491805.2 Dysdera silvatica
TGTCTAAAAAAACGCTTATATATTTTCAAGCGAAACTTCTCGGTTTTCTCTACTAAAATGTTTTGAAAATCTAAAATCTCAACTAGTACTACTGTAAAACTATTTAGCAGAATGCAAAAAAGGTTTTGCAACATTTTGAGGCTTATCAGTCTTTTCTGGGCAGAGTTATGCAATATCATAAAAATGAAAAAAATATTTCTGAAATGCGGAAAACGACCTTAAAATTTAAATTCTTCGAAAAGTTCTGGAAATGCTCCTTGGCTTTTGCGTTACATGGAGAACATTTAGATGCATTTTCATATCACTAGGTGCTTTCTGGAATGAATTATGCAGCTTCCGGGAAAAAACAAAAACCATATTTCAGAGTCGCTAAAAACTATTAATTTCCCTAATAGAACTTTTATACTATCACACACATATTTGAATCATCAAGCATTTTAAATAGCTTTGTAGTACTTTTATTATTATAGCAGTATTGTATCAGTTGAAATTTTATATCTGTTTTTAATTGCATAAACATGTTTATTCATACAGAACAAAGTTAAGGAAAAGCTAAGGTTACTTGTCAGAGTTCCCAAGTCACAGAGAAAAAATAACTTTTCTGAGAATAACCTTTGGTTAATAGTAAACAAGACTGAATTAAACTTCGGTTTCAGTGAGAATAGATTTATACTCGCGGTAGTTCTGTTCAGAACAGAAATTAGAAAGGTTTTCAATGACTTTTCCAGGTTGACTAAAACATCTCGTTTTTTCCAACTTTCAGAGACTATTTTAATTTCCTTGACAATTCTGTATTCTCCAGGTTTCCCAAATGTGGAAATCCAGCTGGTTTAGGCAAATGCTAAGCAGTGGATACAGTAAACATTGTTCTCATATGGAGCGGTTCAGAAGTAAACAATTTTGATATATTGAACACTTCTGGCACAATATTTTATAACAATCACAAATATTCAATTATTTTAGGAACCTAAATTTAATTTCTAAAAATTGAATGTAATATTGTGAAGATTTTTAAATACTTTTTGCTCAACGCCAAACAATAAATCTTCTTTGTCTTTTGCTGACACAGCAGGCAAATCGACAATAACACCAGGTAAGTTGACCCCTTTCTTACTTCCTAACATTCCTCCATTCTCCACATCACAAATGATAAAATCAGAACCTACAAAAGGCAAGTACAGAAAAAGTATACAAAACCTTTGTTTTAAAGTCCAGATTACAAGAGATGTTTTATTATGAATTATTACAAAAAATTACCTTTAGAAAAGACAAATTCAAAATTAGACTAATAAAATCATTTTTCATGTACACATGTATCATATTTAAAAGACAAACACTTCATGTGTTTCAATTTTTTCTAAATAAGTTTGTTTCATGTCACCAAGAAGAGCTGAAGTCATATTGAATAACAACTTAGTCTTCCCAAGGGATCCAAGCTTGTTAATAGAAAGTAAGTTTTTTCTATTTGGATTGAAACTTAGATTTCCTGATTGATATGGGGCAATAATAGGACTGCCACATTTGAGAAGTGAAAAGGCTGGACGGTCATAATGGAGTGCCTTTATTAAAATACTTACCAACACATGGCCAGTTATCCACTATGGCCTATAGTTGAATGCCAACGGCACGAGTTTTAACTGGGTATAAGGACATTCTTTTTCCATATTTCAGAGTATGACGATCGATTTGGAATTTTTATATGGGTACAAAATAAGCACTATAAATATACAATTTTAATATTATAATTTAAATTTTTAACGTTTGAATAAGGAAGCACAATTATCGTAGTTGTGGATGTAGAACCAGCATTATCTATGGATATAGGGCAACATTTGGCCAATTGGAAATTTTTTGGTAGGCCCGTATAAAATATTGATCTGTGTGTTTATAAATAGACAACTCCCTGTAAAAAAAAACACAGTCAACATCCTTACATAACTTGAGCACCTTTTTCAGTTTTTTTTCTGCTACCAGCGATTAAAAAGATAATTGCGATATCAATTCTGAATCACACTATATAGTATCTAACAAATCATGAGACAATTTGGGATAAAACAGACAATTTATGAATACTAAACAACTTACTTAAAATCTGTAATTAATGCCTCAATGAGAGAGTAAAACTAATTCAGCAATGAGTAATTGTTGGTTAGTTGTATTTTTATGGCGCAAGGACAACAATGGTGATTCTGCGCCAAGCAAGGTGAGAACAATGAGTAATGTAAGCAACAATTAGGCACTTAATATGAATATCCAGTAGAACAGTGGTTCCTAAACTGGATAATAAGCTGATTTTTGGTGAGAGCTATGAAAACTTTTGAAATGTAAAAATTTGTAATTTGAAAAATTTTTACATGTACATATAGTAAGTATACTCAATATCAGGGATGATTGTCAGTCCAAACCAGATTCCCTGAACATACCAGAAAATTCCCTAAAAAGTTGCGTAATATTTTTGGTAAAAACACTGATTTCCGAAGGAATATAGAAAATTATAAGAAATAAAATGAGATTTCGCAATTTTTTAAAAAGAAATCCTGGAAGAGGCAAGTTAAAAATCCGGGAATTTATGGAAATCCCAGAACAAAATCACCCTTGCAATATGTATACACACATTTTATAACCATACATTACACATGTCATATTATGTACAGTAGTAAGTTAGTCGTAATATATTAACAGTCATTAAATTAAAAAACACCCCCCTCATACAGTGGCACAACTAGCTAGGAAAACTACAGGCCCACCCTCCCACCTCAAGTCCTTTCAGGGGTTTTTGGGGAGGGGAGAGGGGTCAAGCGTTTTTCTAGGTGAAATTCAGCAACAAGCATGTACATTCTCATATTTATTAAAGTCAGATGAATCACAAATGATTGACATTGGAAAGAATGAGTTGCAGTTTTAGGAAGTTTGGGGTAACCACTGTAGTCAGCACAATACTTATAAACATTTGAATATGTAAGGGACTAAACAGTTAAAAGATATAATTACCAATTTCTTTAACAACAAGTGAAATCAACCCATCATCTATATAAATCTTATTCTCTGGAACAACAACTTGAACAATATTCTTATAATCCACGTATATTACTTCAGCATTGCATTTCTCTTTATATGCATCATCAGTGGTAACTCGTACAACACAATCATTTTGAATTTCAACTTCTGCAGATGGGCCCTAAAAAAAAGCAGATGCACAAATGAAAAACATTATCAATAATTCATTTAATGCTTTCACAAATGCATGTATACACATATTCATCATTTAAATTTAAACATAAATGAATAAAGTCCATGAGAGAGAGAGAATTTGCGACACATCAATATCATGTTTAATTAAGTTCTAGATATGTAGGCACTCAAAGAAAGAAATTTTAAAATACTTTTATATATACTTCATTTTCCTACAAAGAAAAAACTCATGGAAAATGGGAGTTGGAGAAGCAAGTCATTACACACAATATAAATTTCATATAAACAGATTTATAAAATGCCAAGTCATTGAAACTTGGAAGCCAGTTTCTCTACTTTTCCAAGAATTAGTTTTCAATGAATCAGGTTTCACCGGAAACTTCAATAAAATAATTTTAATTTTCTAAAGATAATTTTGACTAAGAAGGCCCAGTGTGATTATACGCAACTACTCAACTAATTTCTTCTGATGTTGCAAAACATATTTTTACAATAGCAATGCAATTTAGATTTTATTCAGGGGATAATTTACACTAGTATACATTGAAATTAATAATTGAAAGTTTAACATGTTTGCTGCAGTACAATAAAGTGACTTATTATCATGTGACATGAGCTACCAGTGATTCATTGCAAAATGTGCAATTAGGCAACACAAGATACATGTGACTCAAAGTATTTTTGTTCTGTGAATGGGCACCAGAGCGTGATGACTGCAGATGTGAATCAAAATTTTGGCCACTCAATACATGGCACCAGGATTAATCTTGGGCTAACCTAGCCTGAATCTTTCCATATCGTTCCAAACCTCAGAGTCTTTCCCATATCTCTCCAAACTGCTTGCTAAGATATTCCTGATACAAGTCACCTGCGTCTTATAAAGCAGTGAACATGCTAAGCATGGTATTGGTTATATATGTATTCCTAAACTTTTGCATCTTAAAATATGGAATCATTCAACACAGAAGCCTGTCAATTTAACATCGCTTCCCCAACCCAAAATACTCTCATCCACATCTTATATTACTAATCCGTACATTACCCAGAATTTTAAATTTGGTAGTATATAATTATGAATTTACTCATCACATCAGAGGAGCATTGAAAAGTACCAACTTTATATATGAGAACCATACTATCATTGTGAGAGCATTTTACTTCACTAAGCGAACGTAAGGAGCCAATCTGTTATTAAATTTTAAATTTTTTGTCATAACATATTACCATATATAAATATTTTTAACATGGAATGAATATCAACTGGAGCAGTTTATATGTGTAGGTATTTATTCTGGACCCTCTACATTGTATACAACAGTATATTTTCATGATTCAATGTATTGTTAAACATGTTGTATTAACATCCAAACTAACAAACTGTAACAGTGTATACACTTGCAGAAAATATCATTAACTTGCAAAACTTACTTTGATAAACATCACGTTTTTACTGTGTGTTACATTAGCATGAAATAAAAAAAAGTTAACAAATTTAAGCAAAAAAAAAAAGAAAAGAAAAGAAAAAGAAAGAAAACTCACGCCTTCAAGTAAACCTGTTCGTATTTCTGGTCCTTTAGTATCCAAGGCAATAGCGACTGGGTACGCTGCAATACCTTGTTGTTCACTAACAAGTGTAACAGCATCCCTCACATTTTGTATAGTTCCAGCATGATACTGCATATACAGAAAAATAACTACAAGTTTGGCAAATACTCATGAATATTGAGAAAGAACTAAAATCATTCACTTTCTGAAAAAACAAATGCTAAAGATCAAAATGTGAGGTTTAAAATAACTCAAAAAAACAATATTCATTTCCTTTTCACATATAGCATTAGCCATTAAAATTGCTACACAATGAGGGTGGCATACACAAGGAATGTGAAATTTGCATCCAAGGTAAAACAAAAATGATTTGCACTTTTGTTATACCTCTAAAAATAATTTGCAAATGGTCTCATGAAAATTTTCACAACGCACTTTGAAATTGTAAAAAAAAGATTTTCGAGTACAGACTGTATGCAAATATAAACAGTTTAATTACTCAAAGAAACTTGAAGTTTAAGGTTCATCTTCTGCAAACCACCCTCTGAAGTGATCTCAGTCGTTGATGGAAGTTGACTGATGCCAAACGTAATTCCCACAGTTAGATTGTTTTGGCCAACGCAATGAGAACTGGTTGTATGGTTAACACTAGTACAGAAGACGTTGGTGAGAGCACGAAAACCGAAAAACAGTAGGAAATTGTAATATAAATAGTAATTAAAAACAAAACCTATAAATTTGTTAAAATAGGTAACCAGGAATAAGGAATACTTTTTAGCATTGTCCTTATTAAAATTCTCAGGATGCTTAGAAATATCTATTGCTTCCCTATATAGTCTAGACCAACGATTTGCAAATTTAATCGGAACATTCATTTGATCGAAAAGAATAGAATAGCCATTCTGCAATGCATAGTCTGCTATTGCGGATTTGGGGAGTTCTTTATTGCGAAGATGTGACACATTCCTGTTTCCGGCATGACACAGAATGACCAGTTTGTCTAATGTAGACCTTTACTCAAGAATATGGTATTTGGTAGATCCCAGGTGATTTAAGAAGGTCCAAAAATTGTTTTACTGGATGCACAAAGTTGTAAATCTTATTTTGGGAGCAGAAAATAGGACCAAGGTGAGGAAAACAAGTTTGTTTTGTAGAGCAAATGGAGTACTGAAAATTGCATACATGCCTGATGAATCAGCGTATTAATAAAAACTTGTTTCTGGGCTGGATGGTAAGGCAAATGGGTCTGGAGATACCTACTTGCACAAATAGGTTTTCTATAAACAGTGAAAGTTAAATTGTTGTTGACTTCTCTAGTGACAAGAACATCTAAGAAAGGAAGTTCATTGTTGCTCTCGATTTCCATGGTGAAGGAGATTCGAGGATGAACATTATTGAGATGGTATTAAAAAGTCATTTATCTAAACCGTGCGGCCAGATAACGAAAGGGTCATCACTTGTATCAGAGCCATTTAGTTGGCTTAAATGTTGCTGTGGACATAGTTACCTCTTCGAAAGCTTCTGTAAAGAGGTTGGCGATGGGAGGACTGAGTGGGCTTCTCATAGCAACGCCATCCAATTGTTGAAAGAAATTATTGTTCCAGATGAAATAACTATTTTTAAAGCAAATGTAAAACAGTTGAACTATGTCATCAGGAAATAATTTAAGAATTCTAATGATATCCAGGATTGGAATTTTGGTGAATAATGAGACAACGTTAAAACTCACCAAGATCTCTTCTGAAGAAATAGCGACTTGTTTCATAATTTGAACCAAATGTTCCGAGTTATTTACAAATGTGTGGGGTTTTCCCCATGTGATCTTTAAGAGGATGGATGAGAAATTTGGCCAGTTTGTAAGTAGGTGAGCCTATGGAGTTTCAATAGGCTGAAGAGGTATATTTTCTTTGTGGATTTTTGTAAGTCCATAAAGACGAAGGAGTGATTTTTTGGGAATCAAACAGGCCACTAATTCCTTATCAAGAACACAGTTCAGTAAATTTGATCTTTCGTTCAAGGGTTCCTGTTGGATCTTTGTTAAGCAAAATGTAGTTGCCAGCGTTGAGCGAACCTTGTATTTTTGAGTAATAATCACTAGAATGATGAGTTTACTTTTTTAATTTGGTTTTTTAATTTTTTTTAATTTTTTTTAATTTGATTTTGCAATTTGATTGGTAACCACACAACAGTAGCCTTACCTTTATACTCCAGAAGAACAACAATTGAAGAATCACTTTTTAATTCCTTTAAAGTGCATAATTCTGAATTGGTGAGATTGTTATGAGGAAGCCTGGAATTTTTTTAAATATGAACAAATTTCTGCATAATAATTTCTTTATCCACAGGAAGGTGGTGACAAATGGCTGATTCAATATTAGTACTATTTTCTTCAAACGGAATCCGTTTAGGTATAATGGAAAAGTTAAAACTTTTGGCTAGAGCATGCCGCCCAACACAATTTTATGTTCAAAATGGGGAAAAGAGAGGTCACTTCAATGTAAAAAAAGGACCTAAGGTGACAAATAAAAGATATACCCTCCTCACGAAAGAGCGGGTGGTTGTAAATTTGTCAAACCAGTTTCTCTCTCCAGATTCCCAGTTGGCTCTAGCCAATGGTCTTAATTTTTCCTTTGTACCTACATGTATTCCGTTTGAAGAAATCATTGCATCAGCCATTTATCACATTCCTCCTGTGGATAAAAAAGTTATTAGACAGAAATCTGCTCATATTTTAGAAAATTTGATGCTTCCTCATAACAATCTCACCAATTCAGAATTACATGGCTTAAAGGAATTAAAAAGTGATTCTTCAATTGTTAATCTTTTGGAAGATAAAGGTAATTCTACCGTTCTTAATTCCAGTGATTACTACTTAAAAATACAAGGTTTGCTAAATGAATGTAAATACATTTTGCTTAACAAAGATTCAACGGGAGCCCTGGAACAAAAGATCAAATCAAATTTACTGAACTGCATTCTTGATAAGATAGTAATGACACACGTAACTCCCAAAGAATCATTCCCACCTTGTCTTTATGAACTTCCAAAAATCTGCAAGGAAAATGTACCTCCTTGGCCTATTGTAAGCTCCATAGGCTCACCTACTTACAAACTGGCCAAATTTCTCAGCCATCTTCTTAATCACATAGGGAAAACCTAAACGTTCGTAAATAACTCAAAACATTTTGTTCAAATTATGAAAGAATTGTAATTATTCAGAAGATATCTTGGTGAGTTTTGACATTGCTTCATTATTCAAAAAAATTCTAATCCTGGATACCAACAGCATTGTTAAATAATCCCCTGATATAGTTCAACTGTTTTACATTTGTCTTAAAAATAGTTATTTTGTCTGGAACAATAGTTTCTTTGAACAATTGAATGGCATCACTAAGAAGCCCACTCAGTCCTCACATCGCCAACCTCTTTATGTAAGCTTTCAAAGAGTTAGATATGTCCACAGCAACATTTAAGCTAACTAAATGGCTTTGATACATCGTTGACACTTTTGTTATTTGGCCGCACAATTTAGATAAATGACTTTTTAACATCTCAATGACATTTACCCTTGAATCTCTCTCACCAAGGAAATAGAGACCAACAATAAACTTCCTTTCTTAGATGTTCTTGTCACTAGAGAAGTCAACAACAATTTAACTTTCACTGTTTATAGAAAACCTACTTGTACAAATAGGTATCTCCAGATACATTTGCCTCACCATCCAGCTCAGAAACAAGCTTTTATTAATACGCTGGTTCACCAGGCATGTATACAATTTTCAGTACTCCATCTGCTCTACAAAACGAACTTGTTTTCCTCACCTTGGTCCTGTTTTCTGCTCCCAAAATAAGATTTATAACTTTGTGCATCCGGTAAAGCAATTTTTGGACCCTCTTAAATCACCTGGGATCTACCAAATACCATATTCTTGAATAAAGGTCTACATTAGACAAACTGGTCATTCTGTGTCATGCCGGAAACGGGAATGTGTCACATCTTCGCAATAAAGAACTCCCCAAATCCGCAATAGCAGACTGTTAGGGTGAAAATTGAAAATTCTCTTTTTAAAATAACTAATTAAATCTAAACACCCAGGAGCAGATAAATAGATAATTAAATAAAAAATACATACACTCTCTCTCTCTCTCTCTCTCTCACTATGTATAAATATATGCTTAGATGTTGTTAAGTGTTTTTGTTTTTTCGATATTCTGCCGCCTGTTATTTAATTTTTTCAGATGGAGTTGTACCTCCAATTATTTGTACACTGCGTCTACAACACTATGCCAGATTAATTAACGTTCAAGAGGAGACACCTCCATTCAAGAGGCGGCACCTTCGTCCAAAGAAACCTTCATCATGGGCATAATAGGAAGTAAACAAGTTTCCTGTGCAAGGCATGCTTCCAAACAAAATCAAATTCTTTGTAACTTCTTTTCAAGAACTTTAAATTTAGTTGTTTTTTATGTGACAAACGAAAAGACTTGTTAAAAATGCCTGTTGAATTAACAAAGGTGTAAAATTTAAATTAATTTGATTTTTACTAGTAAAAAACACTCTTAAAAAAATTCTGAATATAAATAAGGCACTTATAATTAAATTCCTTTTCTTTTTAAAAGTAGGACCCCTTAACATACAAATCCACCTTTTTGTTTTTTTCCTACCTATCATATTTAATTTTTTAAACCCATTTTTAACTTGCAAACAAAATAATTTTGGCCAATCAGTGTACCTAAAAACTGCTATTTCGCTCCCTACAATATGGCTAATATCCATCAGCAACCGAAACCTATAAAAACTTAAGTTCAGACGAAATCCCTGGTCGAGGGGAAGTAAATGAGTCATCACAGCAATAAATAGCCAACTCGTTGCACGTGCATAAATAGGTCACGCATGGGGGCTGTGCGTCCAGTTCCAGACCACCACAATTGGCCAACAATTGCAATTTAGGCAGGCGAAATTGCCGTCTAATACGTTAACAAAAGCCAAATGAAAAAGTTGGCAATATATTGGCGAGAATAAGGATTTTAGCAGTCCTTATACAAAAAAAAAAAAAAAAAGTCTTCAAGATGGTGTTACTTTAAAAACGCTTACAAGTCTCGCTCCGCGCGCGAGAGAGAGAAATTTTGAAACACGAAGATGTAATTCAGACCAGGGGACCCCAACCTACTCCAAACATGGGCCATTAAGGGTGTAACATGTAAGTTAAAGTTACCTTTCCTTATATCCTATTAATCGATAAATTGTAAGTGCCTCCTCCTTCATTAAACTTATAATAAAATGTGCAAATTTTTCCTGGTGGTTTATATCATCATCATATTCAACCATTATCTATCCACTGCTGGATGAAGGTCTCTCCAAATGCTTTCCACACAAGTCTATCCTGGGCCATTCGTTTCCACGTCACCCCAACCTGTTTTCTTATTTCATCCACCCATCTAGTTTGAGGACGTTTTCTAGGTCTTCGGTGGTCTCTTGGAATCCAGTTCAGAATTTCTGTTGTCCATCGTTGATCAGTTCTTCTTGCAATATGCCCAGCCCATCGCCATTTCAGCCCTTTTACTTTAACAATGATGTCCTCTACTCTAGTTTGCTCTCTCACCCAAGTGTTTCTTTTTCGATCTCTCCTAGTTATTCCAAGCATGCACCTCTCCATGCTCCTTTGCGTTGTCTGTAACTTTCGTATTGCTCCAACTGTTAGACTCCATGTCTCTGATCCATAAGAGAGGACTGGCAATACACACTGGTTGAAGACCTTTCTTTTTAGACACAAAGGCAATTTCCCCTTCAGGATAAAACTGTTTCTTCCAAATGCACTCCAGCCAAGTTTAATACGTCTGTTGAGTTCTTTCATAATGTTGCCATCCATTGAAATCAGCTGGCCAAGGTAAATATATGAATCAGCAATTTCTAGCTCAATGTTGTCAACTTGTATTTTTGTTTCCTCTACAAAATTATTGAACATGATCTTAGTTTTTTGTAGGTTCATCTTGAGTCCAACTTCTTTACTTCTAGTTGAGAGCTCCTGTACCATGTCTTGGAGTTCTAATGGGTTCGTTGAAAAAATAACAATGTCATCAGCAAACCGCAAATGATTTAAATATTCACCATTTATTTTTATTCCCTTGTTATTCCAATTTATCAGCTGAAAAATCATCTGTAAAGCTGAAGTAAAAAGTTTTGGAGAAATGGTATCTCCCTGCCTCACACCTTTACCAATTTTGATAGTTTTGGTATCTTTATGTAACCGAAATTTTGCACTTGCATTTTTATACACACGTTTCACCATGTCAATGTACACATCCTCAATGTCTGTTGATCTTAAAGAGTTGATGACTGCTGATGTTTTAATAGAGTCAAAGGCCTTCTCATAGTCAATAAATGCAACACACAATGGAAGTTCATATTCATGTGTTCTTTCAATTAATTCTCTTAATACTTGAATATGGTCCACTGTACTGAATCCACTTCGAAATCCAGCTTGTTCTCTTGGTTGAGCTGCATCTAATTTTTTCTGCAGGCGATGTGTTAGCACTTTTGTGAAGATTTTATAAATAGCAGGTAACAAGCTAATTGGTCGGTAATTTTTCAAATCCTCTTTATCACCTTTTTTATGCAAAAGAATTACTGTTGCAGAATCCCATTGGTTTGGTATGTTACCGCTGTTAAGACATTTGGTAAAGAATTTTGCAAGTATGTCTTCTACATATTCTCCAGCTTCTTTTAGGATATCTAATGTAATACCATCATCGCCAGGGGCTCTTCCTTTCTTCATACTTTTTATTGCAAATGAAACTTCTTCTTTTAAGATTTTAGGAGCTGTTCCTTCGACTATTTCAGTGTCTTCGTTTAATCCACTGTTACTTTCATATAGTTTTTTGTAGAATTCTTCAACTCTTCTAAGTATTTCTTCCCTATTTCTTGTTACGGTGCCATCCTCTCCTTTTAATGCAATGATGTGTTTCTTCCCAACAGATAAACTTCCTTTAACAACCCTAAGGCTCTTGTTATTTTCAATGGCCTTCCTTACTAACTCACAATTGAATTTTCTTATGTCTTCTTTCATGCTTTTGCGCAGAGTTTTACAAAGTTCTATGTACTCAATCCTGGAACTGGTATTTCGATTGTCCACCTTCATATCTCTTCGCCTTTTCATGAGCTGTTTCGTCTTCTCAGATAATTTGCTATTGTGCTTTTTACAGGTTACACCACCAATTTCCCCAGCAGTTTCAACTATTGTCTTAACAATGTTTTCATTTGCTTCTGAGATATCACTTTCATCAATAAGTCCTTCCAGTGCAGAAAAGCGATTTTTTAATTCCAACTTGAATGCCTCGGTATTTTCTTTTAATTTCTTTAAATCCACCCTCTTACTTACTTGTTTCCTAATGAGCTTCTGTCGTTCTAATTTAGTATTTAAGTGCACTTTACATCTCACCATTCGATGATCACTTCCAGTATTAAATCTGTTCAGTACACTGCAATCTTCAATAATTGATTTCTTGTTTGCCAGGATATAGTCAATTTCACTAGTTCCCCCATTTGGGTGTTTCCATGTCCATTTTCTTTGCGGTTTCTTCTTAAAAAATGAATTCATGATGCTAAGGTTTTCAGCTTCTGCAAATTCGATGAGTTCCGACGCGACGGATCAATAAATATGGATATTTTCGGGATAAAGGAGCAAAACACTAAACAGCCAAACAAAACTTTCATCTCAAACATTGCATCCTTGAAAATGCCACTGGTTACTAGACAAAATGCACTTCCTTATAAAACGTGCCGCTTCAAAGAGGATCTTCATTTTTCCAGAAAGGCCAGTGGTTTCTTCAGCTTTAGTTAGAGCAACATCTGTAGTAGCTTTTAAAGATATACGTTGTGGTTGATTCTTGCAGATGGGGTTAATAAATTGTACGCCCATGTCCCAAAGCTTAATGTTAACCAGCGAGCATTGCAAAAGAACAGAAAAAGCGCAAGCCTCAAAAACTGTCTACAGTTTTCCGCCATATTAT
>QLNU02015360.1:13779831-13798544 GCA_006491805.2 Dysdera silvatica
GTCCTTCCTTCCTCACTTTCTTACTTCTTCTCTCTCTCCTTCCTTTCGCCAATGTTTCACCAATTTGCCAGTAGCGTCGACACCTTTTCTTAGCTCAAAAAGACGCGAGTAGAATCAGATGTAACCGAAATAATTTATCGAAATTTTTGGACGTCCCCTTTAATATTTCCTTTCTTCTTTCCAATTAGGGTGTAGCAGTGGTTCTTAATTCAATAGCAGCCATCTCACCGACGCACGTTGCAAGATCAAACTCATTGTAATTCTCGTTAGTGGGGGGAACCTATGGTCTGTAATCTAGTAAACTGTGACCAATATGATACCTCGATTCCCTCCCCTGGTCTTCCACTAGCATCTCGATGTATTCTTTTCCACCTATGAGAAAGATCTGTAGAAATGATTTATGTTTAGTGATATTCTTTGGCTTCACTCTCATTTCCGATTTTTAAATTTGCTATCAATTTTCGATCACGGAAGCTACGCAAGACGAAACTTATAATAAAGTATTTTTGGCGAAGTGTCCACATATGCATAATATTTTAAATTGTGATCATGGTTGATCGAAACCGAATTTATAAATAGGCATGGTGGGAAAATGCCCAAGTGATTAAATTTTAGGGAAAACTTCCGCTGGAAAATGGAAAAGCGTCCATCTGCAAACACCGGAAAATTTTTTCGTCATATAAAATAAATTTATTTTAAAAAAATGTCATTATATAATAATAATGCACATAAGGTAATCTGAGACCCCCTCTTCCTTTCCCGGTACTCTTCGATTTTCTGTCGTAGTCGCATTTGAAGACTGATCGACGAAATCTTATTTCTTCTAGCAGAAAATTCCTAATAAGTGTGGGTTCTCGGATTTACACGTATATGGACAAGTGTCCATAACACAGAATTTTAAAAGGCGGCAGTTCTTTTTTGTAATTTTAGTCCACAAAATTCCGTTGATCTGACTTCCCCTGAAAAGCGTATCTCCTATTTTTGTCTCAACTTGAAATTCTGAAAATTTTCGTGAAACAGCCCCCACCCCCCAAAATAAAGATTTGGAAAATATTTTGTTTTTAATTTTAATTTAATTAAAAGCCAAACGAGACTTCGGCTATTACTTTCTACTGTTATTTTGATAGGATTAAAACTTTGTATTGGAACTTTTTAAAAACGGATAAAGTGAATGATCTTGTGGTTGCTGTGAATAGACCATCACTACAGAATTTCAATACAGTGGATGCCATTGTTGTGCGGTATTTCGATAAAGACAGGCAGAGATATACTAATATTCCTTAATGCATGACAGATAAATACTATATAATTAATATCATTAAAAATTTTTACACGCTAAAGAGTGGCAAGTGGATTTTGTTTTTGGCTAGTTCATTAGGACCTGGAATTTCTCCCCCGAATTACATACATTAAAACTTGCATAGTTTAATAAAATGAGAGGCCCCTTCCACAAGAACCTTAAAATGTCATTGGCAAACCAATTCATTATACAGAGTCATTGAAAAAGACGGGATAACAAATCATACCTCAGAGAATAAACAATGCACGTGTTTCTTGTGCTAAAATATTAAGAAATGTCTAAAGTCACAGATGAACCCTAGCATCTTTCGATGTGTGAACCATTAGTCGCTCGACAGACGTCAAGACAATAACCTCATGCCACGTATTTTGAGGCATAGCTGGAGTTGCAATTGCAGATGTGATCCGACGTCTTAAGTGGCTTAGATCAGTGATGTTTTCACTGTACATAATATTCTTTATGTATCCCCAGATGGAGGATTTCAACAGAGTTAAACCTGGGCTTCGTGGAGGCCACATTACTGGGCCACCCCGTCCAATCCATGAGTTGGGAAATTTCTCATTTAAGGCTTCACACATAGATAGCGAAAAATGGGGAGGAGCACCATCCTGCATCAAGTAAATCTTATTTTCAGTTTCTGCTTTAAATCTGCAATTTATGAAAGACTTAAACTTGCAGTAAATCATAATAAACATCTCCAGTAATGGTGTTCTCCGTGAAAAAAAAAGAGCCAACGACACGATCATATAGCATGCCACACCGAGCATTCACTTTTGGGGAACCACAAATCTATTGATGAGTTTCAGTGGGTTATTGTGATCCCCAAATTCAACAGTTATACCGATTACTAAACTTAAGTTCTTTCACTTCATTTAAATACAATAATCATGTAGATACGTTTAATAGCTTTTCAGTGATAAAATTTTGTAATGCAGTCATTCTTTTTTGATGACCCTGCATTTTTGGGCATTGATATTTTTTATTCTAAATCTTTTTACATTATGGAAATATTAGTGTTCTGTTTTACAGTTAACATTGAATTTAGGTATTATATTTATTGATATATTTGTATGTGTTTCATTAGGCTAAAACTTCATGAACAAAAGAATATGCTTCTACTTCAACTCAGAGATTCAATGTCTGTTACAATGTCATTGGAATCCCAATTAAAAAGGTATAATATACTTATTTGTATTTAATATTTTGAATGAGCTTGGGATTATTAATAATCTTATATTTGTTTGAGAAGAATTGCGACAACTTTATTTCTAAAGAACCTATAAATTTCTTTCAAGGTTGAAAAAGATTTCTGGAAGTGTATAGATTTTCTTTTCCTTTTTCCCCCTCTTCATTTAAAATGCATTATCATTTTTTTTTTGTGTTTGTGTGTGTGTGTCAGACTTACACCATGGTGATGGTTTAGAAATGTTTAAAATTATAATTGTTTTATATACATATACAGTGAAAATCGTTTATAACGGCCAACTGCATATAACGACGTAATTTTTACAAGAAGTTTGGTTTCCTATTCTATTCTTAACTAAATATATCGGTTATAATGACGGCAATTTTGTCCCAAGTAGGAGGAATACGTATCGGGTATAACGACACAACAGGACGATCATTCATTGGAACAATGTGAGTTTGAAACAACGCTTGAATCGCACTGTTCCGTTCAAACAAAAGAAGTCAAACACCTTACTCGATCCAGGTTGACCTCGATTTTTTCTTCAAACCGCTAATGCTAAATGCATAGCAAAGAGGGTGTTTGTATCCTTTGCAATGCAAGTATGAAAGCTATTACTGCCATGAATTATCAATTAAAAGGCATTCCTTTCACATAGCAACCAAAACGAGAAGTTGTGATACCAGATTGCCCCTGTTGCAACAGTTAATAAACCCATAAAGCAAAAACTATCCACATATGCTAAATAGACGAATGTTCGGAGATTGGCTGCCCAAGATTATGTTAACAGCATTTCTATATTTAAAAAAAAGGTGGGCCTCAAATTCCCTTCACACAACCAACAATTTCAAAAGCATTACCCGCAATGGCAATCGTTCGTTCATTATATTTGCACCATGAGATGCCAATATATGTTAAGGCTTCTTTAAATTTTATTGAAAACAATTCAGAAAATGGAATTAAAAAAAAAAAAGACGCGAGAAAGCAAATGAAAATTATCAATTTTTTCGGAAGTCATTAAAATTATGAAGATAATACTATGCTTATTGCTCTGAAAGAAAGTTTACGTAATGTTTTATTGGTCATTTGTTTTTTATAATATATACTGTTATATTTTCTTCAATTTTTTCATTTAAAAAAATTCATTGTATATTTGATGTGGCTATCAATATATTTTAATATATGCAGTAATTAAATATATTATAATGAAGTATAATTTTATTTTAAAACCAACAAGTTTTTATAATTTTTGCTATCAAAACAATCTATAAAACTCTAACATGTATTACTGGACCATGATTTTAAAAAATATCGTTTATAAAGACTAACGGTTATAAAGACCGAATTTGCACAGTCCCTTGCAGGTCGTTATAACCGATTTTTACTGTACATAGAAACATTATTAACCCTTTGTACTCGAGGCTTTTTCTCTCGGGCGAACCAGCAACTCGAGACGTTTCTCGATGTTCTTGGTGAATTTCTTACCTCTAACTTAAAACGATTACACTGACAAATTAATGTATAAAACTTTTATATTTTAACATTTTATCTATCTTTACAGGTCTAAGAAGATGATTTCTTAAATATTAAGTGGTGAGTGAGAATCACTTCTCGAGTGCAAAGGGTTAATACATTAAATCCGACCTGGAGAACCTGAACTCGTCATGGAAAAATTAATTCTTTTGATCAAATCTGGAAAAGTCTGGGAAAACCTTCCTAACCTGTTCTGAATGTCTAAATTTCACACAAACGTGAGGCTATTTTCCCCAAAACTGAAGTTCAGTTCATAGTTTTATTTGCAGTCAGTCAGAGAATTTTTTTCTCCACAGTGAGTGGGAACCTTATTAATATGGTGCAGTTTTTTTTTTATTCTACATGAAACTTTTAATCCATGATAACATAACTGATTTCTGTGTGATTTAAATTTTATAAAAAGTTGAAATCTGTTAAAAAAGCCAATATGTTTTAATTTTATTCTCAAATTTAGTTTTTTTTTCATTCACCTTTTCTTACTGTTCTATGAGACTTGTTTATTGACAGAAATTAAAATCTTTCCTACCTTGTGATCAAAACAAAAATTCCTTAGCTTCTATAAGTTTTTGTATGATCAAAAATTGTGTTCATTAATTGAATGCAGTTTTGCTTTTATTCTCATCAATTAGAATTTCCTGAATCTGTATTTTGAATCTTATCATTACGTAAATTTATTTTTCAAAATCATTAATAGGTATAATAGTTTAATTTAGTGCAATAGTTAGGTATTTAAGAGTGCCAGAATTTTTTTTTTTTTTTTATTGAAATGGGGAAGGCAGTGAAATATTTATGTATTCTTTTAACACAGACTTTAATAAAATAATTTAAAGTTCTATATTTTTTTCTCTACTGTTTTTATGTATCTTCAAAATTTGCTATTATTTAACAAGCTATATTCTTACAGCACTGCCCCCCCCTCTGTAATTGTATATAACTAAGTTTACAAACTAAAAATATTCAATAATTTTTTAAGTTAGCATAGATTCTCTTGTCAATTTCAAGTAAAATACAAATTATTGCACAAATATAAAAAAATATTAGTAAAGAATTTACTTCAGTATTTATGTTCAATAACTTTAAGTCAACATTTTGTAATTTTGTCCTAAACTTTATCTTTTTAATTTTAGTTTATCTGCTAGCACTTTATCAGTCTCATCTAGCAGTTCATTGGGATCTTTAAGCACTGGTTCTCTATCTGGTAGCAGCAAAGGATCACTGAGCAGTCTCAGTTTTACTGACATCTATGGATTACCTCAATGTTCTGTTGATCCTTCACTTCAAGATTTACATAAAAGAATAGAACATCTATTACAAGGAAACACTCAAACTGTTTCACCTGAAGATGTAGCAAATGCACCTGTATGGGTAGGGCATAGTGGACCTTCCTTATCTCCTAGATCATCATTATCTTCTATATCACCTCCAGTCTCACCATATGAATATGGGCCACCCCCTAGCTATGAACAAACGAATTTTGATCGACTTCAGCGTCAGTTACCTACAAATATTGAAGAACAGTTTTCTGAACTTAAATTAATGCCAAATGTAATAGAATCTTTGAAATCTGAACAGCTTGTATACAGTGATCAGCATTCATTTTGTCATGGTTTATTACATCCAAACACATCTGGAATATCAAAAATATGTTCTAATCAACTAAGCAGTATTGATCCACCAAATGATTCAGTTAGTAATCAGCCTTTAAGTACCATTTGTGAATTAGGAAATGACAATGCTGAACTGCAAATAAGTGAATTTTCTGGGTCAAACAATAAAAGTGTTTCTGCAGCTGTCAGTGATGAATCAGTTGCTGGCGATAGTGGTGTTTTTGAAGCATCAAATAAAAGGTATGTAATTTTTTTAATGAAATTTGTTGTTGTAAGAAATGCTAAAGACCATTTTAACTTGCGTTTAATTTATTTGTGCATTTGATTTTTGTTTTATTCAAATGTATTTCAAAGCAAAATGATTTTACAATTAACCATTTACATATTTAACTCTAGAGTGCATGTTTATATAAATTGTCAAATTATGTTTTCATAGTCATATAGTTTTAGTAATTGTGGCCTATATAAATGTTTTCTATTTTTGTGTTTAAATAATTAACCTAGATTTAAGGGGGGTGGAAAAGAGAGTGATGCCCTGAATCAGAACTTTATTTTGAAAATTGTTTTAGTAAAATTTTATGATTAAAACTAACAACACTCTAAATTTGAAAGTTTGAATAATGGGAAAACCATGCTTTAATTTTACTATCTGTTAAAACTGAAACTTTTTTTTATATATAAATGAAAAAGGATCAGAAATTAGGAGACTATTAAATGTTTTGAAATATAGCTACCTCTGCAATTTACTAAATAGGATGGAGAACTTTTAACCTTACTAAAAGTTATAATTGTTAAATCACTAGTTATTATGAGACTCATATCTCTGCCAATATACAGTAAATTAGCTTTTAACAGACATCTCTCAAATATGGCTAGGTAAAATTCCCCGGCAAGGGACTCCTTCACAATAATACCCCTCTTTTACGGACAAGATTTTTGTGTCACGTGAGTGTCCGCTAATTAGATTTTTTTCCCCCATCAAACAAATCTCAACTGTTATAGCTTAAGTCTGATTTATTTTTAAAATATCAACAAAAAAGAAAGACCACATTATATATAAGCGAAGTCTAAATCTTGTATTTAAAATTTTTATTGAATGAAAAATGCAACGCAGTATGGTATTAGATCATAAATTGTTTTTGAAGAAAAGAATGATTTCACTGTGCCTTGTGGGAACCGGACCCACGACCTATTGGTATCCTGCTAAGCTACAGAAAACTGATCATCCTCTTCTCTGCGAGCACATGTAAAACTTCAGCATAGACAATTTTTTAAATGAGACAGTGCTTAGATTGTTTTTTTAAACCAAATGGACGTAAAAGAAGCGAATGTACAAAAAGCGAGATTAGTGTGATACTAAAATCAGGAAATTTTTCTCACCGTAGCCAATGATGTGACAATATTGGATGATAAATTGCTCGCAAGGAAAAGAACAATTTCACAGTGCCTGGTGGGAACCGAACCATTTCTAAACTTGTCTATAGTGAAGCTTTGTACATACTTGCAGAGGGGAGGATGATCGGTCGCCTGTAGCTCAGTTGGAAGAGCACTTGTCCGGATACCAACAGATCGTGGGTTCGGTTCCCGCCAGGCACCATGAAATCCCTTTATGAGCAGTTTGTCATCCAATATTGCCGCATTATCCACTATGGCGAGAAAAATTTCCAGACTCCGATAACGTGATATTGTCAGAATAAGGTGCAGGATAACCCTTGTTGTCTATGCACCATAAAAATTCAACCAGCTAACCAGTTGTCAGAATTATGTAATATGGTAAAGATTATCACATCTAGTTCTTTTTATTGAATTTTAAAAATGTGATATTTTATTTACGTTTGCAATTAGGGAACTTTTTAAAATGTTCACATTCTATAACCGCTTCATTAGCTTTTGTTTTAATAGATCATCTTATGTGTTATGCACATGCAAAAAACTAAATACTATCTTATAACTGTTATTTGGTATATGTAGGTATCCATTAAAAAATTAAGGATATCCATTAATAAGTGTTACAATATTTGAATGGTAGTATGTGATGCCGAAGTCATTTACAGTTTTTCAGAGTAATTTTTTGTTCATGAGGTATAAAAGGTCAAAGCTTTATCACGCAACTTCCGGTTTGAATTAAATGTTGGCTAGTTTCTGTAAATACCAGGTACATCTGAAAAGTGACACAAACATGATTTTTTCCATTAAAGATAAATTGGACATTATCAGTTAAGTGTTGCTGACATCTGATTTTTTTTTTTCATGTTTTGCATTCAAAACAAATTGATGGAATTGTTTTATGACTTAACTTCCATAATTTTATTTTAACTGCACAAACATGAAAAAACTCATGTCAGCAACACATAGTGATTATGTTGTGTTGTCTACTTTATCTCTGATAAAAGGCACAGAATCTTCAAGGCCGAATATTTGGCCTTGAAGCTAGCTGAATACTGGGCTATATAATTTTGTTTTTAAAAATGGTTTAATTTTAGTCTCAATTTAAAACATGACAAAGACATTTTGTTTATATTCATAGTGAATTTTAAAAAGAATATTTGGTTGCAGAATATTTAGTGTTCAGCCTAATCTTTAAATTTTACCATACTGGAAAAATTAGAAATGTCAGGGAATCCTGCTAAAATTCCTCCATAATCCAGGGCTCCCATTTGGTCCGTTTTCTTACATGAAGGTCCATGTTTTTGTCTGAAGTCTGTGTTGGTCTTTTTTTTTTATCATTTGGTCCCTACTGTTCCTCTTTTTTTTTTCCCCATGTGTAACGGAAATTAAGTGTAATTTATGTGCAATATTCATATGTTTATAAAGGCATTTCTGGAAGCAGTCGCAATGCAATAAAATTTACATTGTTGAATGCTGACTAATCAGAGGTAATGAAGCTGCAGGATGTCGCATCTATACTATATGATGGGATTATAACTCCAGATAAGGCAGGCAGGCAGGGACAGGATTTTCAGGCTCTTAGAAATTTTAACATATTCTCTCTCCCTTCCTCCCCTCAGACAGTTTTCAAAAGCTAACAGATTATTACTTTTTTTTTTAAATCTGTGTTCTTTTACTCATACACATACATAGTACTTCAATTTTTTTTAATTTACTTCACTTTATTGAATTTTTTGAAGAATTCATTCCCTTCTAATGTAGAAACTCTTTGGATTTTTTCAAGATGCATTTCATTATAATTGGGAAAACTTCTTCCCCAGGCCACTGAGTTTTTGCCTAGTTTGCCTCCCACAACCTCAGCCCCAACCCAGAATTCCTAAGTTTACACTATTTGATTCCACGTTCTTATTTTTATGGGTTGTTTGAAGCCATACTTCTAGATGTAATAAGCTGGGCTGCCGCTAATAACGGGCCCCGGAACCAATTTCCCAACGGGTCATCTGGTAAAAACATATTCGGCATCGTAGGTCCCTATAAACCCCAAGCCTGGGTAAAAAGAAAATAATAAGTGTTGCAGGCCCCTAAAAGCCTGAGGCCCCAGTACTGTGGTACATTTATCCTCCTAAATGTCAGCCCTTATATATAATAAGTGCATCAACTCAACACTCATACTTCAGAGTTCATTAACTTTGTAATAAAATGGCCTTGCATTCGTTCTCTTCCTTGTGCACCAGTTTTTCCTCGCAGTGCCGTGGGTACGATACAATGTATTTTATTGACATGTAAAATTTACGCATTTAAGACATTGGGGGTGATAAGATGAAAACAATTTTTAAGTAAATTGATTTATTAAAATTGAAAGTTTTTAATATTTTAGCTTTTATTTTCCAAAATATTAGTTAATAAATTATGGTCTAATTTTTTGGTTTTACTGGAAATAACATAGCGCAGTGCATAATTTTATTGATACACATTTTTGAAAGCTGGAAAGTGCGATTTAAGGATTTTGTTATAGGAACAAAAAACAAATTTTCAATTTCATCCTTTATGGTAAAATGAAATTTATTTTTTATTATTTTTTTTAAGAAAAGGAATATGGGGATCAACTTTTGTGGACATTAGATTGTTGCAATGCCTTTTGCAACCTCCAAATCAATAATTCTTCTTTGATGTATGTTCCCTTTTCTTTACAAAGGCTATTTATTTTATCAGTTCGCAAAATTGTTCCATGATTTTTATATAATACATAATTTAATGAATTGGATTTTATTTCAATTTGAACACTTATTGAGGTTGCATAATAAATACTTGGGTTCTGCTTAAAATCAGCACCATTTATTTTTCAGTTCTTCTTGCTCATTAGATCTATTGTTTTTTTCAAGAGGTGGGAGTGATGTGGTATGATACATTTTTATCATTGTTCTCTTTGAAAAAGGATCAACATTTAAAAAAAATCCGAAAAGGAATATCGAGGAATTTTTTACATTTTGAGTGACAATTATTTTTAAAAAAAAAATTGTATGTGAATCACCGTATTAGATCCTTATTGGTCCTTTTTCAAAACATATCTGTTCCTTTTTTTCATAAAAAGTGGTCCTTATTTTCCTAGTTCCTTGTGAAAAGTCGGCTGAGAGCCCTGCATAATCAGGAAAATTTCAGCTCTCAAGTATCCATTAATTCCTATGTGATGTTTCACCATCATGCTAATTTCCCAAGTTCAGGATACCACATACACATGTGTCAGAAGCACCTCCCTCCCTTCTTTTACCGCCTTCTAAATTACGAGAAACATCTGAACCAATGAAGGAACTACAATTGTTCTTTGAGCATAAAGCACTATAAAAACCAAAGTTGTGCTCTGTGAATTGGAAATATTTAGTTCAAAGTTATCCTATTGGTCCATAAATGCTCATTTAAAAGTGGGCATATTCATTCAATATTTATTGATACTTAAGTTCAGTGTTCAGGGCAGTGTATATATTTTGTATGTGCACGTACAAAGGAACAGAATTTGGAAATGTTCCTATTGTCTAATATGCATGTAGAGTTGCCATAATTTTTTTTATCTCATTTCTTTTATTATAAGCATAATTACTTTTATTATTGAGGTATTTTTATAAATGACAGAATATATTTAAAAACAAAATTGCTTATTGTTTCTAAATCCGAATCGATCCAAAAACGATGGCTACCAATTTTGTCTTGTAGCAAAAATCAGAATTTTTTCCAAAGTTAAGAATTTTTAAATTCATTTGGGTCATTTTTCAGTCTATTGAAACAGGAGCAAAATCATTATGTCATCGACATTAAGGTTAACTTGTTATTTTTATGAATAAAATTCTTCCATTTGTACTTAGATGTTGAAATTTGAAGCAAGATCATGACATCGTATTCGTACCTGCCAACTCTCCCTGTGAGACTCCCATTTTTTGATGATGTCTCCAGATTTTCCATTTCTATTTATTTTCTCCCTTTTTTTCTGTTAAAAGATAAATTCGTAAATTTAAGGAACATTCGAAAAAATTCTCTATAAATGGGATAATTTTTTTCAATTAACTTTGTCAGTTCTTCAATTGATTCTTCTAAAGCTCAGTAGATGGTGCAATTTCAAAATATGTCACTCCTCGCAGGCAATAAGAGATTTATATATATAGGCAAGTGCCCAGGGCACAATATTTTAAAAGGTGGAAAGTTCTCATTTTTTTAAATTGTAATCTAAATCCGTAGATTTCCTTCGATCCACCCTCTGCTGGAAAGCATTATCACCCATTTTTGTCTCAACTTGAAATTCTAAAAATTCCTTGTAACAGCTCCCCCCCCCACACACACATATACACGAACAAACATGGAAATAAAAATGTAAAATAAAATAAATGTATTCATAAAATCATCTTTATTTTGTCTTAATATAATGCACGTACAATAATCATAACCCCCCCCCTCCCGCATACACAATGGTTTTCTGTTGCAGTTAAGGAGCCGATTTGAAGAAATCATACATTCCCCCAGCACAGAATTCCTTGTAAGTGGCCCCTACATTTTCTATTCATTTCAGTCTTTTTTTTTGGGGGGGGGGTTGATACTTCTGCCTTGTTGCTCAATGGTGAAATAACGTCTCATTAAAAGACCTCTTCATAAAGACATTTAATTAATTTATCTTTGCACGATTGATTCATAAATCTCCATTTCAAGATCTCATGCTGAGGTATACAACTACCAAAACATTGAAAATGCTCCATTTTCTGGTGTGAGATTTTTAAGAGAAATTTCTCGTATTCTTTTAAAGAAGCAATTTTAATTTAAAAATTGGGTTGACTGCAGTCAGAATTCTGTGAACTCCAACTGGTTGAAATACCAGCTAGAATAAAAAAAAAAAAAGGAAGAATGAGTTGAGACACTTTGTGGTTTTTATCAGCAAAATTAAAAATTAATTAGGTGAAGAAACCATGTAAAAACATACCTTTGATAATACTGGAAATTTTGTCCATTCCACATAATAATGCAGTGTGTGAATATATTTTCAGTATTGTAAATAAATAGAACAGAAACACATTTCACTAAACGCATTCACTTTCAGATGGAAGTTTGGAAAACCTGTTCGTGATGTAGCTTTTCAAATAAATGGTTTGGACAAAATTTTAATGTTGAGTTTCTGTCAAAAACAAAATCTGCTACCGCCATGGACCTTAAATGTAAATATTAGTCCCCTTAGTTCATCAACATCTTCAGTAAACAGAAAATGGAAGTGTAAATTTGTAATAAAACATTCTTTCAACTTTCGTCCTCCATTCTTCCATTATATATATACAGGGTATCCCAGAATGACCATACCACCCTTAATAACTCGAATTATTCTCAGTTGAAAAAGTTCATTTATCTCATTTTATAGCTTTCCGAATGTGCCATCTTTTTGTATCATGAAAAATTCCATAGAAATATGGACAATGTTTTAAAAAAATATAAAATCCACTTTTTCTGTCTTATGTCAAATGGCACCCTATATATTTTTTGCACTATAAAAAAGCTTATCTAATTATGGTTCTAGCAAGACCAAAAAGGATTTCCTGAGATGAATACAGAGCATGTTTACACATATTTATAATGACTTTGACAGCATAAATAAAATACATACAATAAAAAATTGTCTTCTAATGTCTTCTATCTGATAGCCCTGTCTTTGAACTATCATATTACATCTATATTTCCACGACAGTAGGGCTTTTTGTAAAGTCACAAGCGGAATTTTCTCCAATTCCTCCTCCACATCTTTCCACAGTCCATCCAAGGTAGTGGGTGAGTATTTCGAAAGAGATTGTTTTAAAAGTCCAAATGCACAATAAGCCATCGGTGCTACATCTGGAGACTGGGTAGGAATATGGCTAATTGGTGTTGACTTGATTCCAGTTTCTTGTCTCATTTTTTTCTAGAAATGCGGTTGTACTTTTGGAGGTGTGGCTGCTCGCTTTGTCCTGATGGAGTTCCACATTTTGAAAGCCAGTAGGATACATTTTTGCAATACCTTTTTTAAAAATAGGAGTCAGAACATTATTTTGATAATATATAGAGTTGAGTTTTGGATTTTTTCAACTTTTCTTATTTTTTATTTTCCGTTACAAGAAATGCCAGCGATAACCATAAATCATTTATAGAAATTTTTTTTCCTCTCTTTGAAACAAACTTTTGAGTCTTCCGGGCCTCTTTTTCGATAATAAATTTCGATAATTGATCTTTTTTATTACAATCATTTAAATAAATCCATACTTCGTCAATTGCATCTAGTCTTCCACTCAGCAACATGCCGAGGTAGCAGACGATAAACTGCACTTTTTTTGCTTTGATTAAATTCAAATCTTTATTAATTTATTTATTTATAGTTGATGCTGATGTGTGCACAGCTTTTGTAACTGTTCTTTGAGGTTTTGGATTTCTTGTAAAACCATAGACTGCACTTTAGAAATATTAGAAATAGTACGAACTTTTTGGGGATATTTCTTTTGGATTTTTTCCTCTTGACATTAAAGCTTGACTATTTTTTCATTTTACATTAATAATATCACTTATTTTATATTTTGAAACTTGAAAACCATGCTTGTTGCATTGTTTTTTAATTATTGAATATTTCTACTCTTTAGAAGGGTAAACATATAGCCTTCAAGCACAGCTTCCTTTTGTAGCGCATTCAAAAGCCCAAACTAAATTTTTAGTCGCAAATAATTTTTCACTGTTCGGAGTAATAGCATGTTGCTTGAATTTTTCAGGTCATTTTAAAATCAAAGGTTTTGCCATGCAGCAAGCACCCTCTGTATAACACACATTTAGTAAAAATTCTTGTTTCTCAAGATGTAAATAACACTACTTACATCATGTGGCTTTTTACTCGCTTTTATTTACTGTGCACTTAGTTATCGAATTTAAATTTATATTAAAAATAAACAATATAAAACCTAAATGTGGATAAAACTTAGTATGATGGTATTTTGGATAGATCATGTTTAACATGCTCTTGAGAATAGTACTTACTTTTTTAAGCAAAATGTATTAATTCACATTAAGTTCACTTTATAAAGATCAGCTACTGAAATAATTTAAAAACCATTTTTAAAAAAAAAAGTTACCTATGAAATGCAATGGCAAAATTCCTCGCCATAAGTGAGCTTGTCGGGTTGTTTGTGCTAACCTTGAAACAGCAATAATTGGGCATTTAGGTCTGTACTTTGACACTTGATGAGCAGTCCTAGATGAAAAAAAAAAAAAACTTGGTTAACAAATATACATTGCAAATACACATCTACACGAATACATTAAAAATGCTTGTCATGCTTTCTTTAAAAATAATGATAATGCACATTTTACAGATGACAGAATCATCAGTCCCATTACTGTATGTGGCCAGCATACTTTTCAAATCTGAACCTCTGCCACATATGACAGTAAGGGTATCTGAAAGAATTTCCTTTCTCTATCGCAAATATATAGCCAACTTAATGGACCTCTCTCTCAAGACCACCATTACATTCCACATCCAGGACATATCAAATAAACCTGTACATTCTGTGGTTGAACACTTGGTTTTGCAATTTACATGTGTTGCAGACAGCAGAGAACAGTATCAAACATATGCTTGGATAATCAACATAACATGCCATGTATATTTTAAGTTTCGGGACAGTCGGAATTATAATTATCGCTTACATTAGTTATCACTATGATTTTGTAATACCACATTTCGCCCTTGCGGCTACTTTTAAAACTAGCATTTGTTTTTGCATCAAATGAAATGTTCCATCACCGCAGATGTCTGTATGTGTTAAATATAAAACCTTACCATTGAATAGTTCCCAAATTATAGCCTTTAGAAATATAAGTTTTAATCATGGACGCCCAGTATTTCTATCAAATATGTAGCAATGCAAAATTGAGTAGATATTATCTAAAAAACTTAGAAAATTGCTGTTTTAGAATTATCCACACAAAATACTTTTAATAGTTTATATGACTATCTTAAACATAGAAACTAAAGATACTTAATGTATATTAAAAACTTTTTAATCATGATAGAAACAACAGGACTCACAATTTTTGTAAAATTAAAAGTCAATTTGCAAAATGAAAAGTTCTTGCTTAAAATAAAAATGCTATATACTAATCAACCACACTCTCGGTAATTCATGCTTGAAATTCCTTTTATATATTAGGTATACTATAAAAATATTTCTGCACCGAATTTAAAAATTTATGTCCAAAATAGACAGGGCTGAAAGTCACCTAAAGAAACAAAGTTATAAAGCAATTCATAGCCTAACTTGGTCATGGTATTAGAGCATCTAAAATGCTCTACACACTTAGCAGAATGTCGCCAATTAAAAATTATGGGGTTGCTACTGTTTGTCATATGTCAATCTATGTGTTTTGATGTCCACTTCAGTGCATAATTCCCTCTACAACAATTAACATTTCCTTCTTCTATCCACAGTTGCCACATCACATTGAGCTTCCGCCATGATATGACATGAAGATCAACCAGCTTATCTAAACCTATGATAACCCCCACCCCTTTCATAAACACACAAATTAGCTGAAACTTTTCTCAACAGCATCTTCCAAGTTAAAATTCCCATTCGCAATGAAATTTCAAACCATTTATTTTCCTTGTGTATTTATTAGTGGCAACTTAAAAATTGCTAACTTTTTACACAAATAAGAAATGCATGTTTCTAGCACTTTCACAGAGCAATTACCTTCCTGTTGTTGTGATGACAATAATTGCAGAAGCTAGACACTTCATAGAAGCATTAACAGCAGCAATAGCAACAGTATGTGTTGAGTCTGTAGGAACTGGAGTTTTCATGCTCAATTCAATAAAAAGATTGCGCTGCAGAATAGCTGCCTCAGCTTCAACACAAATTGCATGCATCATTTTTACAGCTTGAAGAGGATATTCTCCTTTAGCAGTTTCACCTGATAACATTACACAATCTGCTCCATCCAAAACTGCATTTGCTACATCTGAGCTTTCAGCTCTTGTAGGTCTAGGTTTGTTCACCATGCTTTCCAACATCTATGAAAGGAAAATTAAAATTAACTAAAGACATCAGTAAAATAAATTCTATAAGAGTAGCTGCTTATTTAAAATCAACATTAAACATTCAGTTACAATTAGATTTTATATGAGGCAAACAAAGGAGAGAGGTTACTTTTTCAATTTCAATTGTTTGCATTTCATGACAAAGACAGCTATGTTCATGCTGCACAGGGATCTACAATTTTTCTAGGTATCTAAACCTCTATTGCTTAGGGATACACAAGAAGCACAACAGATATGTGGAGCCCAAGATTTTCCCCGATCCCCAATTTTACACCGAAAGTACAGCTAATACAATTTTCTAATAAAAGAGGTTATGCTGCTGCTTTCGACTAGAAGGTTAATTCACCACACACGTAACAAAATTTGTCAGGGTGATTTATGCATTTGTAACGCATTTTTACGAATAGTTTGCATATTTGGTTCAGTTTTGCATGTGGCCTGCTATTATCAGCTGAATGTCGAGTCATGTGCAGAATATTTGTGTACTTTAATTTCTGCATAGACTTAAATAAATGACCCATAGAAAATAGTTAACGCCTTTTTGTTTTCTACTTATTAGGAAAAGCTTTAAACAAGCATGAAAATGGTTAAAATATTACACCCCCCCCTTCCCCATAAATGTGCTGCTTTGTATAAAATGTCAAAGTAGCTCAAAAACCATATTGACCCATTGCATAAAATTGGAGCCCATGGGACAATTTCTGACCTCATATTCGAAATCAGCACCATAAAATACATGAGAATTAGTCAAATTTGCTCATTTAACAAAATCACTGTCAACCGGTGTTATTAATCTAACACAGAATGAAGTATGACTAGAAATTATATACATACCTGTGTAGCACAAATTACAGGTTTACATAGCATATTGCATTTAGCTATCATCATTTTTTGGGCAAGAAAAACTTTTTCAGGTGGTATCTCAATACCCAAATCACCACGAGCCACCATAATTCCATCACTTTCTTCAATAATTTCATCAATTCTGGAAAAAACACTCATTTACAATTTATTAAAGTTAAATTTGAAGGAGTGAACTTAAAATATCATTAATAAAGGTTTACCATTAAAAGCCAACGTTTGAATTTATTGATATAAATCAAAGATAATTTATAATACTAGAGATAACTAAGGTAACAAAATCTGGATATTCAGGCACTACATTTGCAAACTTCAGCGGTTTTCTTTGCAGTGAGTGAATTTTGGCTGTGCACCATTATCTGAATCAAATACAAAGTATACAATATTTTTGTTAAATACTGGTTTCAATTTTGACAGGGAAATATGAATTTTCTTCTACAAAGTCATTTTTCACATCAAAAACAAGCTATCGCAAAGATGTGTTGCGTAGAAATTTTACTGATTACATAACATATGGACCATCATTGACAAAAATTAGCATAAAGATGATGCTAACAAGAAAACAAAACATTTTAAAGCTAACTTCTGAGCAAGTACACACAACCAGGGTTCATACACATTATGTAAAAAAAGATACCAGGACTTTTCAAGGAACTCGTTAAAATTTCCAGATAGTTTCTCCTCTCGTTTTTTCCCCACCCAGAATTATAATGTAATTCAGCATTAGCATAAAGTGATGCAGCCAGAAAAAAAAATTTCTGGGGTTCTTTGGCTATATATATATATATAATGCGTAAACACGTGTCACATTGTCAGGAAGTTTCTAGACATGGCACATTAAGAAGTGATGTAAAAAGAGGCTTGGGAACATGGCGCTCTGCCCGTCCCAAAGCCTGTTTCCGCCAAGAATGGGCGAGGAAAACTTTTATATATATATGGCCTGCAAAAGGGTTGCTGGTATCTAACTGGAAGGAGACCCACACGCTGAACGTATGTGACGATGTGTGGAACCGGCCAGGCCAGTAACCTAGTGTCCTACCCCGCCTTCAAGTGGTGCAGGCTGAGCTTTCTATTTATGTGGCAAATTAATATTTGCTACACGGATAGAAAGGCGGAAGGGGAGGGCTAATTCACCAACCCGTTTAGCCAGCGTGGTGAAATTATGGCTAATTCCTCCATTATGTTGACACACCAGAAACCATGGCCCCTAGTCTCCAGGTGCTGGAGTGCTCCTGATCAAGGCAGCGGTCAGTGTGGCATGAAAGCAGGGGGTGCTAAGAATCACTGGAATGGCCCAGGCTGCCGTTTGTTATTGACCTTGGCTACGTTTAATGGACGATCCCTTGCTTCTGAAGCAAAACTTCAGGAATTGGAAGAGGAACTAGACAAGATCAAATGGGACATTGTAGGACTCAGTGAAATTAGAAGAAAAGGTGAAGAGTTGGTGGAACTTAAAAGCGGACATTTGTTTTACTATGAAGGCGAGCCGGAAGAACAAGTGGTGTTGGCTTCTTAACCGTTTGACAGCTATCCATCAAAATCCTCATACATTCCAAAAGTGCTATAGATAATTTGGATATTTCAAAATAAAAAAATGTGTTTTTACTGAAAATTTTTATAACTTTTTCAAAATATTTGCTCACGCGCAGAGATACAGACTCGTACTGAAATGACAGCGCGATAGCGCCGCTTAGCTTGTTTGGACTTGAAATCTGGAAGCGTGATAGCGCTGCATAGCCGTCAAACGGTTAA
>QLNU02015360.1:13798644-13823060 GCA_006491805.2 Dysdera silvatica
TTGTTGACCCACTCTTGCCAGCACCGTCCAATCGCCGCATCGCTTCGACCCACATGTCCAGCGATTCTTCGATTCGTCCAACCAGCCTCTTTCAATCCGATAGCACAACCTCTTTCAAACTCTGACATATGCTCGTAATGAGCACGAATCTTTCGGCGAGGCATTGTTACAGTCGACGTAAAATATCCATAGTCAAAATGCAACAGAAATTTTGACCACATATTGAGAATCGCTCCTTATATACACCTGCTGAATGCGCAGTTCCGATGCGCTGGAGTTCCCGCTATTCATTCATTGGACACCAAATTTTAATCATTTGCATGTTCGGTCAAAATGTCTTTGCATACGAAATTTCATTACAATCGGACAACTCCTTCTTGGTGAGTGGATTTTGTTTTGTTATAGAGTGCATTTTTTTGGTAACGCTATCAGTTTCAAATTTCACAAAATTGAATTTGTATAAAGAAAACTGCTGTATAAATGCTTTTTTGAAATGTGGCAAATTTGAAACATTCATATTTTCAATTTTAATTGAAAATATGAATGAATTATGCATGTTTTTAAAGAGAAGTAATATAGTTTCAGGTTGTGTAATTATATGGAAAATTTGGAAAAGTTAAGGAAATTTAAAATTCATTGTTGTAATAAATAGTTTATTAGGATAATTTTCCTAAACTACTTTTCATACTGTATTGCATACTGAAAATTTTGAAAAACTTATACTTTTAACTAAACTTCTTCCAGAAATTACCCTTTTGCACAAAAATTAACAATTTATGTAAAATTAAGCCCATATATAGTTCAGGAGAGATTGTTTCCTAAGTATATAACTAAAGCTTGAAAAAAAAAAAGTTTTAGCTAAATTATCTAACGTGTAAGGGATTTTGATCATACCAATCTCTTTTCCCTTATATACAGTCATACACATTTTAAATGAAATAGAAGATGAAGCATCAGCTTCTCAGTTATATTACTAAACTTATAATGATCTCAAAAAGGATGGAATGAAAATGTTAATATTTAATTAATGCAAGTTTTTTGTGTAAAAGGATTATTCTTTTAAATTCAGTTTTTGTGTTTGTAAATTCACTATAATTGAGTTATAAATGGCTTAATTTGGGGTTTGTGTATGTGTGTTTTATGGCTTCAAAACTTCTTTCAATTATGTAAATTTTAATGCATTGTAGTGTATTAATAATCATTTTTGATATCCACATTATTAGTTCAAACTAGAGCTTTATATATAGAAGAGTTATTGTCCTGACCCAGAGTCGAACTGGGAACCCTCTGTTGATATCAAAGTGCCTTAATCGTTTGTCTACCAGGGCAGGAAAGATACTCCTTTTCTTCATATTTAAGGTTTTATGGGATATTACCATAATGTGAATAATTTTTGAATTAATAATCCCCCATTAATTCCAGAAAACATGCCCAATGCCCAATTGGGTTTTAATCCTGTGAAGGGTAATAATCCTATAAAATCTTAAATATGAGGAAAAGGAGCATCATTCCTGCCCTGTTACCTTAAGACAGGTACACTACGATATCAATGAAGGATTTTCAGTTCGACTGTGGGTCAGGGCGATGACTTGTTCTACGTATAAAGCTCTAGTTTGATCTAATAACATGGGTTTGACAAAAATGATTGCTCATGTGAATTCCCCATGAAAAACTCCAAAAAACATGCCCTGGTGGCTTTGTGTTGACTAGTGTCGCAATTATGTTAACCCTGTGAAGGGCAATATCTTATAAAATCATAATATATTGTTTACTAAAATTAGTGACTGGAAATCTAAGGTCTGGAAAAGTCAGAAGTTTGAAAACGATTTTGGTACAGATACTGTCCTCTATTAGTTTATTCTTAACTAATTACAGCAGTATTTCATGGTTTTTATAAGTTTGTACAATTTTTTTTTAATATCTGGATTCTATGATGGCTGAATCATTAAAATGAGGCATTTAATGTTAAAATATGCAAGGTAGATGGAGAACATTACAATTATGACTCGAATTTAAAAAGTTTAAAAAACAATGATAAAGTTTAAATTAATTTTATATTTATTGTAGTTCAACTTTATTAATTAAAAAAAATATTTTGTGTATCTAAGTTTGCAAAAGCACACCACCTGGAAATTTTTTGTTACTTTTCTGATAAAGTCATAGAAGTTTGAAACAAAATCTGGGTAGACACTCTGTATTTTATATTATTGACTGAGATCACATTTTAATTTTTCTGGTCGCCCAAAGATCATTTAAAGTGAATGTTTTGAACATATTGTAGTTTATTAAACTAAATTACATAAAAAAAAAATTTTTAATATGAAGTGAGATTTTTTTTAAAGTTAATATATGATTTACAGGGAGAGAAGAAATCACCTTGCAATTGTAAGTTTTGTCATTTGAGGTATTTTGTGCATATTGCAGTACACTTAAGTGTGTTTCCTTGCTTTAAATAATCCCCCTTTCTATACAACATAAAATCTAGCTAAAAGTCTTAATTCACCTTTTATCCAAACCATATGTATAACTTCACCTTGTTTGGTACAGAATACCATTTGCTGTCTTTGTGCCATAAAAATTTAACTAACCAGCAAATGAAATTTAGGGACTATTTTCTACTTTAAGGAATTTTTAGTAGTTCATTTAAGGAGTATAAATGTAATTTCAATATTTTTTTATGTTTTGGCACAGAATGAACTTTGCTGTCCTTGTGCCATAAAAATGCAACCAACTTAATATTGATGTTTTAAATTCTTATTAAAAAACATTTTAAAGTTTTAAATTCAATAACGCAAATTTTACATATTTTCATTTACCGTATTTAATTTTTGTAATTTAATAATAAAGTAATAAGTATTATTAGTACAATAATATTTTCATTATTTAACAGGTGAGCGTTTACCAGACTGGCCTCATGATGTAGATGTTCGTATTCAATATGCAATAGATTTTGGGAAATCTCGAGAATTTATTCATTCTGGGGATGCTGTAATTGTAATAACTGGTTGGCGTAAGGGAGCTGGTGCAACAAATACAATGAGAGTCGTTTATGTGGAGTAACATTGTTTATCTCTTAGAAAAAGACATTCCAAACTTTTTACGTTTTTCACATGCTGTTTAATCTGATAAAATGTCCATTCCTAGTTTTTATTTTTCTGTTTATTTTTTATATTTTACCAAAACGTTTGCAACAAGTTTGTGGAACAATTTATGAGCTCTTATCTTTCCAATGATCAAGATGACAAAATAGATTTCTATTTGTTTTGGATATAACACTTTCCGAGTTTTGGCTGGTAAAATATCTATTAAATATGATATCAGGTGTCTATTAAAACCATTTTTAAATTTGTGTGATAAAGGAAATGTTGGTTTGTCTCGTTCAATAAAAAGGTCTCAAGGGCGTTAGCAGCTGTACTTTTTTTTTACTAACAGCATAATAGTACTCTTGTAAAGCTTGTGATTTTCAGTATCACCTTCTTCCAATCATTTTTCAGTTTAAACTTTCAAGCCATCCTAATGAAGAAAAAGTGTACCATTAATTGCTGCTCAGTCCTTTATTTTTGCAAGTTTGATAGCGATTGCTAAAGATAATAAGTATTCAGAAATTTAAATAATTTATCAGGATATTTCTAATTTGTCTAGACAACTAACATCTAAAAACAATTACGATGTATTTAAAACTGGATTTTTTGACAATGAGAAATTTGATTTTAGCAGCCATTACCAAAATACAGAGTGTGAAATTTATTTTTTAAAATTTTGAAGTATTTTTACTAATAGTATACCAGAAGCATGGATTTCAACTTTTATTATTATGCATGTGTAAAAAAGTTTGTTTGTTACAGTTCATTTAAAAGAGAGATTGTCCTTGTAGCCTTTGTTTCTAAAAGAATGAACCTGTATCACAAGTATTATTGATAATATTTGTATCTGGCATATAGTCTTTTGTTAGTAATGAAAACTTATACCTGTCTATGATGTACAGTATTTAGCTATGGGATAATTACATAGTATTCATATAATACAAGGGTTTATGTATAATTGTAAATTCTATATTAAAATGGTTAGGTAGATGAAACTATTGATGCAATTAGTTCCTTATACTAAACAGCTAGACAAATATATGCTCGAAAATCTTGCATTATAGGAAGAAAAACATTGTGTGAGTCAACATTTTGTGTTTCACCGTGTAAATATATATTATGCATAAGATGTGTATGGGTATTGTGTACTAAAATAATTTTAGTGTCTGTGAATTCTAAAAAAAAAAAAAAATTTTCCATAAAGCCAAATGTTAAATTGTAAAAGTTGTTACCCACATATTGAATTGGATGGAATTGAGGCAGATGTGATATATTAAGTGTATTCTGTAAATAGAAAGTAATCAGTGTGTACAAAAATGTAAAATTATTCATGTTTACAGGGTTATACAGAAAATATTAGGCATGAAAGGTTTTTTTTTTAGTCATGTTGAGCTTCATTGTTGGTAACTTATACATTAAATACATTTCGTTTAAAATTATTTATTACACATTTTCTGTAATTATCGGAAGAAAGTTTACATGCATGATAGGTTGTATTTCAGTTTTTCATTTGTGTATATATAATTTTTATTTGCGCTTTTAAGTAAAATTGTATTCTTGATTACAGTTGTAAAGTGACTGCATATTTCTTTTGATAAAATTCATTTTTTCATAAATTGTAATGCAAAAACAAACTAAACAAATATATATTATAATAGACCAACTGCTTTTAATTCTATTTGACTACAGTGATTTGGAAAGTCTGATAAAAGTTCTACATTTGCGGTGATTTGAAATTCAACAAAACCCACTTAGATTATTCTTTGTATTGAATTAATCGATTATTTTCACAATTTTTTCATAAAAAGTTTGGTAGAGGTATAGAGGCTTACAAATTGTATGGTTATATTTTTGTTAATGTAAGTAACATTCAGAAAAATCTTGTTTTCTCCTAGTAAATTTAACTCCTTATAACTTGATAAGTTTTGGTTAATCAGGGTGGTCACAGCCGGGAAAAACCGGGAAATGTCAGGGAAATTCGAGAGCAGGGAAATATCAGGGAAATTTTTAGGGAAAATAGCAAAAATAGATAAACTAGCAATATTTTGGCAACCGCAATAAATTATCAGTTTAGCTTCGGTTTTCGCTGTGTATGTTTTATTCTGTTATTTTTACTTGTTATAATTTATATACCTTTAACAATGAACTGGGACCTTGGAGGGAGTTCTTAACCTATTTGTGGGTCATGGATTCATATGAGATGTGTTTGTTCGTGTTTGTTTTTGAAAAAATTTCTGAAAAGGAAATTAATGTAAATTTTAGTAAGTAAAATCTCTAGTACACCACTAAACAAAATAGCTTCTTATTTTTTAATAATAATTGTAAATTTTTAGTCAAACTTTTTTTTAAAAGGTGCTTAATCTGTAATGAAAATCTGTTTGCAAATTTGTTTCCATCCTTCATTTGAATAATTATTTTTTCATTAATAATACTTTATTAAAATTTTCAGTATATCACTAAATGAAATAGCTTATTTTTTAATAATACTTAAAAATTAAAAAAAAACAATTGTAATTTTTTTCTAAAAGGTGCTGAAGGATCTTCAAAGTATATGTTGGCAAATTTTTTTTTCCATCCTTCATTTTAATGGTTATTTCTTCATTAAGGGTATCTGAATTTAATACTAATTTTTAAGAATTCAGATAACACTTATACATAAATTCCATAAGATTAAGAGGACAAAAATTATTTTTGCCCTCTTAATCTTATGGAATTTATGTATAAGTGTTACCTGAATTCTTAAAAATAGGAATCTAAAGATTTGTGTGATCTGTTTTGATTTTGCATAAGAGTTATTTTTTGATTATTGATTAAAGAAATTTTAACTTTGTAAACTATATTAATGACAAGTTCCTATTATACTTACTAATATATTATAATAATAATATAACTTACTAATAAAAATACATTATCAGGGAAATTTATGCGACAAACAGGGAATTATCAGGGAAATTCAAAATCGATTTTTTGTGACCACCCTGTTAATTTATTGCAGTTATATTTAAAATCGTGGAGAAGTAAGCATTTGAAAATTTGTAATTTGAATAGTTTAATCTGTTTTTCCATTGCACAGTAAAATTTGTTCTGTATGAAGTTTATTAAATCTGAACTGAAAATCAGTGTTCTAAATATGGTGGTTAAAATGAATAATTATATAGAATTTGTTTTGTAGTCTAAATTAGAATCTTGAAGTTTTATAAACGTGCATTTACACAGAATAAAATTATATTTTGGAATCTTCATTTCAGTGTTACTTTATTTTTGAGGTTGGGGACAAGTGTGTATGTACAGTGGGGCCTACTTGTACAACGAGCCAGCATGTGCCAGGTTTCTGGATTTAGTGAGGAAAATATGGATTTTGTTTAGTATAATTAATGTTAAAGTGTAATATAACGAGTAAATTTTTTTGTCACTGGTGTGGAAAAAAAAGTGGAATAGTAAAAGTAAAAAAAAGGAGGAAAATGGATTACAGGGATGGGAAGTCTGCACCAGACAGCGCCAAAACTGTTACCCTTCGCCAAGTTTCTACAAAATCACTATTTGGGACAATTCTTCACCAAAAACATGTTTTATGCTATTTTTGCTGTAAAATAGCTAATTTTAAACACTCCTTAGCTATTTATAGCTTTTGCCGGACAAGAAAATCTATTCATTGTCAAGCGAAATTTTTTTTTCTGAGAACTGGTATTTATCAGAGATAGGTACTTCGTTTTGGGCATGAGTGTGGATTACGTAAATGTAAGCACTTTGTGTAGTTAACAGTAATGCCCAAACATGCTATAAATTAGCAAGATTTGGCTGTTTAGTTTTAACAGAACGGGCAAGGTAATTTTTTTTTTGCAAATACAATAAGCAGAGCCATAGCCAGGGGGTTCTGAGCCCCCTCACAGTGACCAGAGATATAGAAATATCCAGGAATTCGGTGGTGGAAAAAAAAATTGCCAAAATTCATAAGATTTTTTCCCTCCGTTTCGTTTGTCGGCAAAAGTGTGCCTTGGAAGGTGGTTGCCATAGTTTCAAATAGAGCTAATAAGAAAAGTTGGTTGGCATCATTCCAATTTCTAACCCTTTCCCTTTGTTGTAGAAGGTTCAACAGATGTGCACCAAATCTGATCTAAACCGTGCGATCCCTCCCGATGGGATCCATGATCTGTTCATTAAAATTTAAATCAATACATTTTACGTAAATTTTATTTATATAAATTTTTAATTTATATAAATAAGTTTTAATAGTCTTACATGGGCAGTTGTGAACTGGATATATGGTGCTTTTAAAATTGCAATTCAAGTTACAAATTTTTAGTCCACTTTCTGCGGCGTTCATATATAATTTATTTAAAAATATGTCCTGTGCTATCTATTCATTATTCAGATTCTAATATTTTTTCTCAAAAGGTTCGTTTAGTCTATTGGTTGCAACATGTAGAAATTTCAGAAAGGTGCTTTTGACATCACACCTAATGTCAAAGGTTTACAGATGTCACAAAGAATGACAAAACAAGTTTATGTTACATGAATTTTTAATAAAATTTGTTCATTTGTGGGAGATCCCCTTCTAGAAGCAGAATTAAAATTTTTTTAATCTTTAATAGCAGTAGTCCAATCTTTCTTAAAAAAAAAAATATCAGTGACATTTCATCACTTCCATTCCTTCATTGATCCTTGGAACTCATTGTTGTTAATATGATAGATAAATTTGTTAGTGTTAAAAGCCCATACTATTCAAAAAAGCAACTTTGCAGAGAATGAAAATCTTTTGTTTGCTAATATTAATATGGGTTTTACTACATATGTTCTAAAACAAAAGGAAGACAAAGTTTCATACAAAGATATTTTGTAATTTCGTAAAAAGTCTGCTTATATATTTAACCCTCTAACTGCTTATCCCGCTATTTCCACGGGCAACATGAAAGTAACAAAATTTTTCATCCCGCGATTTTCGCGGGTATGCAATTTTTCCATCCTTCATCTCTCATCTTTGGTTACAAAAATGTGCTGCATATTTTAACTCTCAAATACATGTAGATTTGAAATATGTAATAAAAAGAAATTTTTGAAGGTTTTTGAAGCAATTTTGGTAAAAAGAAAAAAATTGAGCAGTCAGAGGGTTAAAGGCCTTTGTCTTAAAACTGTTAGAATATTCTCAATTACTGTGTTCTTCGATGAAAACTATCTCGTTTTGATCCAATTCTTGCAGTAAATAGTGATACAGTAGAGTCTAGAAAGATCTAGATTTCGTTAAATATGAAGCTATGAAAACTTTAGTTCATTAATTTGGGGCAATGAATTTTTTAGAATTTCCGTTTCAAAATTTCCTTGATGTTTTTTTGAAAGAGGAAAATTCAAGCAATCTCAATTTGAAAGAGGATTGGCAATTTTTTAAGTTAGTCTTCTGTTCATCGTTATTAAAGGAATAAAGATATGCAAGTATTTTGAGAGAGATTTTGAAGTGCAGAGCAGTTTCTGGCAGGGGTGCGAAAAGTGCCCTTACACCCTCACACCACTCTGACAGCAGAGTGGTCAAATTCGAATAAGAAAAGTTCCTTTTTAGATGCTAGGTCATATTATATCACTTGTGCTGAGTATCTCCTTAGAACTTTACCTTTAGGAAATAAATTTTTACAATGGATGAAATGTCTGCACCCTTCATTTCATTATGAAAACTGTTCTCTCGGTCTCATTAGACATCTGGCAATATCTGTTCAAGCCATTATAGCATCCTGCAATATATCTTATGCAGCTGATTGATCCCTTACCAGTCTGGTTCAAGTAATTCATGTACACTGAAGTGCCAGAAAAACTGGTACACCTACGTAATATTGTGTAGCCCCCAACCCCACGCATGCACACAGAAGTGCCGCAACACGACGTGGCATGGACTCGACTAATGTCTGAAGGTATCCTGGAGACAATTCACACCAGGAATCCTGAAGGGCAGTCCACAAATCCATAGGAGTGCAAGGAGGTAGAGATCTCTTCTGAACAGCACGTTGCAAGGCATCCCAGATATGCTCGATAATATTCATATCTGGCGATTTAGGTGGCCAATGGAAGTGTCTAAAGTCAGAAGAGTGTTCCTGGAGCCACTCGGTAGCAACTCTCGATGTGTGGGGTGTCGCATTATCATGCTGAAATTGTCCAAGTCCGTCGGAATGCACAATGGACATGAATGGGTGTAGGTGATCGGACATGATGCTTACGTACCTGTCAGAGTTGTCTCTAGACGTATCAGGGGTCCCATATCACGCCAACTGCACACGCCCCATACCATCACAGAAGCTCCACCAGCTTGAACAGTCCCCTGTTGACATGTAGGGTCCATGGATTCATGAGGTTGTCTCCATACCCGTACACGTCCATCCGCCTGATGCAATTGGAAACGAGACTCGTCAGACCAGGCAACGTGTTTCCAGTCATCAACAGTCCAATGGCAGTGTTGGCGGGGCCCCGACGAGGTGTAAAGCTTTGTGCCGTGCAGTCAACAATGGTACACGAGTGGGCCTTCAGCTCTGAAAGCCCATATCAATGATGGTTCGTTGAACAGTTCGCACGCTGACACTTGTTGATGCCCCAGCATTGAAATCCGCGGCAATTTGAGGAAGTGTTGCACGTCTATCTCGTTTAATGATTCTCGTCAGTAGTCGAAGGTCCCGTTCTTTCAAGGTCTTTTTCCGGCCGCACCGCTGTCGGAGATTTGATGTTTTACCGGATTCCTGATATTCACGGTATACCCGTGAAATGGTCATATGTGAAAATCCAAATTTTGTCGCTATCTCGGAGATGCTATGTCCCATCTCTCTTGTGCCGACTATAACGCCACGTTCAAAATCACTTAAATCCTATATAACTCTCTATGTCTGAATGTACCAAAATGATGGACTTAAGAAGTCATTCTTGGATGTGAAATGTGGTACTGTACTATTAACCCCTTCTTGCTCCCAGCAAAATTACGGGGTGAGGTTTCGCCCTCTATTTTTCGTGCCTGTGATATTTCCTGGCTGGAGTGTTCAAAAGTAACGCACCAAAAAGATTAAAAACAATCCATTTCTTATACCCGGAAAATATACATACATAATATACTTACATTTCAGATTTCAAACTAAAAAAATACCAAAAATTAAAAATATAATTATATTTATTATATTTTATTATAATAATATAATTAAAAATGAAATTACGTATATTGTTCATACATATTTTTTATACAATTTTCTTGAATAAAAAAATATGCACTTTTTTTTACTGTTTTTTTTAAAATTGTGATCATTAAAGGGTTAAAGGAATTGAAAGAAAAAATAATTTGGAACATCATTAAAAATAAGACTGAACAAGAAAAGTATATGAAACTTGTAAAAAAAAGTGTCAATGAAGTCGTTTTTGCATTCGGAGCAGAGAAATATACTTGAACATTCGTAAGTAACATAGTTTAGTTAAAGAATGTTACATAATAAAATTAATTGTTCTTCATAGATAGCGAATAACTCTTAAGATAATTTGTAGTTTACTATATATTGTAAATTTATTAAGACATTGTCACTCTCAGTATTTAAAAAAATTACTGCTCCAAAATTGTGGTTTGTTTGGTCCAAACTTGGTTTGACCTATTCCCATCGCTGGGATTAGAAAAATTTACGAAAATAGAGGAAAAAAGAAGAAAGATAAAGAAAAGGGAAAAATTTACCAACTGCATAAGAAAAATTTCAAGATGTTTCGAAAACCATCGTTGGATGTAAATTTGTGTATGTGAGTGTAATTTCATAAATGATATGCAGGTGTAAATCTACAAGAATGTGTTGTAATTTCATTTATGCTGAATTTTTTTTTAAATGGTATGTAAAGGTGAATATCCATAAGAAATAGTGTATATGTAACAGTATATTTTGCTGTTAAAATTGGACAAAGAACATTCTTTCCAGGAGCTTAGAGATGGTTTCTCTGCCCCCCCCCCCCTCCACTGAAACTGAACTGGCCAACGGCAAGTTGTCAGAGGGGTGGAACGTTCTGGAATGGCGGGACACATAAATAAGGGCAGCCTACAAAGGCAAAGCTCGCTTAGTTTCTGATGTTTTTATGAACGAGTATCCGCAGACGGACTTTTTTCTGGATCTTATTCGAAGTCCAGAGGCGAATTAAGTCTATTGAGGGCCCCTGGCGGTAAAAATTTTAAGGCCCTGAGACACAAGCCCCAAAACAAAACAAAAAAAATGTGTAAGGAACTGAGGACTTTTTCAGGAAGATTTCAGTAGTAAATTTTTAGTGAGTTCCTTAAACCGGCAATATGTAGCTAATAATAAACTCAACGTTTCAAGAAAAACCATACATTTATTCAAAAAATTTAATAGTAAGTTACCTCAGTGCTTAAAAAATGTTTTGTATATAAATTTGTGTCTTGGTTTCTCTTTAGCAGATTCATCAATTGTTTTTGTAGTACCTATTTCATCCAAAATTTTTTGTTCTATGCATAGTATGGCCAATGTGTATATATATACACAGGGCGTCCACAAAGTCTGACCCAGGGTCATTTATTCGGAAACGGTTGGGTAGATGGAAAAATTGGTGAACACGTATCCCATTATTTTTGGGGCACACTTTTTGAGTGAAAAATTTTTGGTGTGTGATCCCTTGGGGGTTGGGAGTGGGGATCAACTCAAAAATTTCAAATGGAAAGGTAGGTCAAGTTGCATGCCGTTCGAAAAATCTGAATAAAAAACAATTATTAACGTTGGTCCCAGGTCAATACACCTCACAAGTCATGAATGGGGAGAGGTGAAAATTTTCGTATAAAATCCCCTTCTTTACTAAAATTCCCCATACATAGGTACTTAAAATCCCGTTCTATACTTGTTTCTGTAGAGAGTGTGCATCTGCACATGTGTAGATGCAGAGGAGATTTTATAGGTGGTGGGGGGGATCTCCTCAGCCCCAATAGGATCAAATTCCTATTCAAATTAAATTAAAGTAAGAAACTAATAAAGATTATCATTAAATAATTCATAAAGATTAAACTCTTATCTCAATAACTGCTCAAAATGCGCACGTTCACCTCCTGACAATAAAATAAACGATTTTCAAATTTCTGATGCACATGCTTAAATGTAAGTAATGGTATCTCCCAACAAGCTGTAGTAATTCTGTTCTTTAATTTGAGTAACAAAGTTGGTTTGGTTCTATAGACTACAGTTTTCAGGTGTCCCCATAACAAAAATTCATTCATAGACAAATCTGTGGATCGAGCCTGCCACTCAATCGCCTACCAATCCATTTGTTTGGGAATCTGTTATCCAGATACTGACGCACAGCGCGCTCATAATGGGCTGGGCAACCATCTTGTTGAAATACAATTCCATCTACATCAAATTCTAGCTCTCCTTCTTCAGTTGTAGCATTTTCGACAACCTTTGTAATTAGAGGGTCTACTAAATAAATAACGTTCTCCGGTTAAAGTGCCATCAATGAAAAGAGGCCCCATGATATGGTTGCCTAAAATTCCCACCCAAACGTTTAATTTTTGAGGTCGTTCAGTATGTCCTCCTCTTAAAATATTGAGTTTCATCGCTCCAGTAACGCGCGTTTTGGGTATTTACATGTCCATTAAGAGAGAATGTGCTTTCATCGCTGAAACAAATATTTCGTAAGAACTTATTATTTTCAGCGATTCGTGCGGTCATTACTTCACAAAACTCAAGATAACGACCAAAGTCATCCTCACTAAGCTCTTGAGTAAAGTGCATTTTATACGGATAAAACGAATGTTTTTTAAGGATTTTGCCGATTGTGGATTTGGGAATGTTCGTGCAGTCACTCATTTCACTCAAGGATTGCAGGGGTGTTACACTAGCATTGCCGATAACTTCCAGCACTGTACCCTCAGCCACCTTAGGTCGACCAGAGCGTGGCCGAACTTTTACACTTTGTGTTTCGCGAATTTTTTTTACTAAATCGGACACGTACTTATGATCGATTGGTTGGTCAGAAAATAATTCATTGAACCTTCTAGAGGTTGCCCTGCAGTTTCGACCACATTCCCCATAAAGAAAAATTATTCCCACTTTGTCTTCCACTGAGCATACCATTGTATGGCCGTTAAATGATAAAACAAAGAGAGTAATTACATAAGAAATGAAAGTTTAATAAAGATTTATTTAAACTTCCATTGCTTTGAACGAAGCCGAACACGCCTAGTAACACGTACAAGTAATTTTTAATTACTGCCGCATCTGTCGATGTTTCTAACTAACACGTAAACGAAGCACAGTGGCTACACATGCACAGAAGCACACTCTCTTCAGAAACAAGCACAGAATGGGATTTTAAGTACCTGCGTGTGGGGAATTTTTGTGAAGAAAGGGATCTTGTACCTAAATGTTCATCGAGTTGTTGAATCCAGTAAAACATTAAATCTCCGACAGCGGTGTGGCCGGAAAAAGACCTTGAAAAAACCTACGACGACTAGCAAGAATCGTTAAACGAGATAGACGAGCAACACTTACACAAATTGCCGCGGGTTTCAATGCTGTTGCATCAACAAGTGTCAGCGTGCGAACTGTTCAATGAACCATCATTGATATGGACTTTCGGAACCGAAGGCCCACTCATGTAGTGTTGTTGACTGTACGGCACAAAGCTTTATGCCTCATCTGGGCCCGCCAACACCGCCATTGGACTGTTGATGACTGGAAACACGTTGCCTGGTCTAACGAGTCTCGTTTCCAATTGCATCAAGCGGATGGACGTGTATGGGTATGGAGACAACCTCATGAATCCATGGACCCTACATGTCAACAGGGGACTGTTCCTGATTTGTTGATTGTTCTTGAGCTTCTGTGATGGTATGGGGCATGTGCAATTGGCGTGATATGGGACTCCTGATACGTCTACAGACAACAATGACAGGTGACACGTAAGCATCATATCCGATCACCTACACCCATTCATGTCCATTGCGCATTCCAACGGGCTTGGACAATTTCAGCATGATAATGCGACACCCCACACATCAAGAGTTGCTACCGAGTGGCTCCAGGAACACTCTTCTGACTTTAGACACTTCCATTGGCAACCTAAATCGCCAGACATGAACATTATCAAGCATATCTGGGATGCCTTGCAACGTGCTGTTCAGAAGAGATCTCCACCACTTCTATGGATTTGTGGACTGCTCTGCAGGATTCCTGGTGAGAATTGTCTCCAAAATACCTTCAGACATTAGTCGAATCCATGCCACGCCATGTTGCGGCACTTCTGTCTTTCGGGGGAGGGGGGGCTACACGATATTAGATGTACCAGTTTTTCTGGCACTTCAGTGTACATGAATTACTTGAACCAGACTGGTAAGGGATCAATCAGCTGCATAAGATATATTGCAGGATGCTATAATGGCTTGAACAGATATTGCCAGATGTCTAATGAGACCGAGAGAACAGTTTTCATAATGAAATGAAGGGTGCAGACATTTCATCCATTGTAAAAATTTATTTTTTAAAGGCAAAGTTCTAAGGAGATACTCAGCACAAGTGATATAAAATGACCTGGCAACTAAAAAGAAACTTTCCTTATCCAAATTTGACCAATCTGCTGTCAGAGTGGTGTGAGGGTGTAAGGGCACTTTTCGCACCCCTGCCAGAAACTGCTCTGCACTTCAAAATCTCTCTCAAAATACTTGCATATCTTTATTCCTTTAATAACGATGAACAGAAGACTAACTTAAAAAATTGCCAATCCTCTTTCAAATTGAGATTGCTTGAATTTTCCTCTTTCAAAAAAACATCAAGGAAATTTTGAAACGGAAATTCTAAAAAATTCATTGCCCCAAATTAATGAACTAAAGTTTTCATAGCTTCATATTTAACGAAATCTAGATCTTTCTAGACTCTACTGTATCACTATTTACTGCAAGAATTGGATCAAAACGAGATAGTTTTCATCGAAGAACACAGTAATTGAGAATATTCTAACAGTTTTAAGACAAAGGCCTTTAACCCTCTGACTGCTCAATTTTTTTCTTTTTACCAAAATTGCTTCAAAAACCTTCAAAAATTTCTTTTTATTCAATATTTTAAATCTACATGTAATTGAGAGTTAAAATATGTAGCACATTTTTGTAACCAAAGATGATGACAGATGAAAGATGGAAAAATTTCATACCCGCGAAAATCGTTCGAAGAGAAAATTTTGTTACTTTCATATTGCCCGTGGAAATCGAGGGATAAGCAGTCAGAGGGTTAAATATATAAGCAGACTTTTTACAAAATCACAAAATATCTTTGTACGAAACTTTATCTTCCTTTTGTTTTAGAACATATGTAGTAAAACCCATATTAATATTAGCAAACAAAAGATTTTCATTCTCTGCAAAGTTGCTTTTTTGAATAGTATGGGCTTTTAACACTAACAAATTTATCTATCATATTAACAACAATGAGTTCCAAGGATCAATGAAGGAATGGAAGTGATGAAATGTCACTGATATTTTTTTTTTTAAGAAAGATTGGACTACTACTATTGAAGATTAAAAAAAAATGTTAATTCTGCTTCTAGAAGGGTATCTCCCACAAATTAACAAATTTTATTAAAAATTCACGCAACATAAACTTGTTTTGTCATTCCTTGTACCATCTATAAACGTTTGACATTAGGTGTGATGTCAAAAGCACCTTTCTGAAATTTCTACATGTTGCAACCAATAGACTAAACGAACCTTTTGAGAAAAAATATTAGAATCTGAATAATGAATAGATAGCACAGGACATATTTTTAAATAAATTATATATGAACGCCGCAGAAAGTGGACTAAAAATTTGTAACTTGAATTGCAATTTTAAAAGCACCATATATCCAGTTCACAACTGCCCATGTAAGACTATTAAAACTTATTTATATAAATTAAAAATTTATGTAAAATGTATTGATTTAAATTTTAATTTAAAATTTTAATGAACAGATCATGGATCCCATCGGGAGGGATCGCATGGTTTAGATCAGATTTGGTTTTGATTGACAGACATGGTTTTGATCAACGATGGACAACAGAAATTCTGAACTGGATTCCAAGAGACCACCGAAGACCTAGAAAACGTCCTCAAACTAGATGGGTGGATGAAATAAGAAAACAGGTTGGGGTGACGTGGAAACGAATGGCCCAGGATAGACTTGTGTGGAAAGCATTTGGAGAGACCTTCATCCAGCAGTGGATAGATAATGGTTGAATATGATGATGATGATGATATATATGTATGTATGTTACGGTGAAAGACCGAAATCTGGCGAATGTCAACATTCACATAGTCGCTTGGTGTATGTCCGAAATATTTGCTAAATATCATTATTTCTGACTTACACCGGTCAATGTCGACTTTCAAGATTCACTGATGATGAATGTTGAATAAAATTTTTTTTTTTTTTACTTTTAAAATCATTTTTAAATCATACTGCATTCTATTTCGCGGCTGCTCGTTTCATAGAAATAAGCTCGTGTTGTTCAGTCAGGGCTGGATATGAAGATGTGGTAGGTTGAAGCTCCTCTTCAATATTTTCCTTTGGAATATGGTTTTCGATATGGTCACTGCTCAAATTTTCTTCAAAAGTATTAACAATTTCTTCAAGCGGTTCTTCGGTTTCGATATTTGCGATTTGCTTTTCAGGCAAAGATGACGATGCTATGCCTCGTTTTGGTTTAACGCTAAACAGTACTTCATAAGGACTTTGGCGTATTACTTCGTGATATGCTGTGTTCTTGGCAAATTGAACAATGGGCGAACCATGTGACCAATTATTTGTATCGTTATCGTTCATCCATGCAGTTAACATATTCTGTATATCCTGATTGGCCCTTTCAACTGAGCTTTGTGTTTGACTATGGCGAGGCTTTCCGTGAACTATCCTAACATCTTTCCACATAGCGCATAGTTCGGATATGACTCGATTACTGAATTCCCTACCATTATCTGAATGCAATATAACTGGGGGTACCAAATCTAAAAAATATTTGAAGAAGGTGAGATGCTACTTCTTCAGCTGTCTTAGTTTTCAAAGATCGTAACTGGACAAATTTCGTTAAATGGTCTTGATACACCATTATGAACTTATATTCGCCATCCTTGTGTGACTGCAGGTCTATCAGATCGACTTGACATCTTGAGTTTAACTTCGAACTGACAATTGGTTTCACAACAAATCCTTTTTTAGATGCACTATTTCATTTGACATTGTTTAAATAAATTTAAATTCAACATCACAACTTCATATATAAGATTTTTGTACTTAACTTGCAATTCTTTAAGCATACGTGTTTTCCCTTCATGGCCTATTCTGATGTAAGTTTCGGAGAGTATACTGAATAATTTATCATTGGTATCATAATACTGTATATTCGTTTCTCCTGGTTTTAACGGCACAATTAATTTCTCTTCATCATTAATGTTTAAAACGTCAAAACGCTTTAACCGTCTGTACTCCAAAGGTGTACTGCAGCACTTAGTTTTAGCAGAAATCACTTCGGAAAGTATTTTAGAGCACTTTTCTTGAGAAAAATAAAAACAATTGTTTTCTCGTTTACTCGCAATTAACGCACGCAACGTTTAAAAAAAAAGATCACGGTTCACTGCAGTAGCCATTCAATATATAAATTAGGGTATCGGATAAAACAAAAATTAAGCAAACGTTACACACACCAGCAAACCTTGCATCAGACTGACAAACAGCAGAGTGTTCGAGAGTCTAACAAATGAATGCCACCTGACCTCAATCGCGGCAGAACAAAAGATTTGGAGTTTTTGTCGCCTCTGTCTGTCGCCCCTCTGTCTGTCTTCTCGTTTTGACATTCACCAGAGCTTATCTGTGCTTGTCGACATATACCGGTGATAGTCCGAATGTCTAAGAACATAACCAAATATTCGGTCTTTCATAGTAACATATATATTTATTTAAACATCTGAATAAAATAAAATATGCGCTTTTAAAACGTTATACGAAAAATATGAATGCAAAAGCAAAATATGCAGATTTACAGAAAGCAGGACACTATTGATAATACGCAATTTTTAAATTTTTTCAAGCGTTCATTCATATTTAGTAAAACTCGTCATTGATATAAAAATGTTCAACAAGGCAAATAAGGATTCTTCATGTGAAATGAATAGCTTCCTCCCCAACGCACACAGTTAAAAATACTTTTCACGGTATTCTCTAAAACTGGAATATGATAAAATATGCTGTAGGAATTAATTGCAAACATCTTTATATTTCTTATGCATTTTTGGTGGGGGAGGATAATTAAAAGAAAAAAAAAAATTATAACGTTTGCACACTCCACGCTTTTGTCTACATCTCTTATCATAACTAAAAAAACAAAAACAATTTCAAATAATAAGATCGAGAGCAATATTTCAATATGTATTTGAAAGAGTTTTAGCAAAAATTCTTTTATAAAAATTATAAATGAGCTGCAAATGAAACGTTAATGCATTTGCTATATTGATATTATTTCCTAAAACCTGTGAGAATTAATTCCAAAAAAGTGCTTATTTTTCCATTCCCCTCCTCAAAGCTTGCATACACTTTTTGAACGACATCTTTCTAAAATAATGAGAAAATAAAATTATGCACTGGCATAAATCTAAAACTGCTAGAATAAGTTAAATTATGATCCATATGAAGGGGAAATTCCCTGCCCTTCTGCAGTAACTTATTAAGTACTCGTATGCAGAGTATAAAAAAGGAGTATCTATTCGCATATTGTTAACCACCTGAAAGTTTTAAAAGACAGGCCTGCTTCGTACTTGACCTCCCCTGGGGCAAAAGGAGGTTGGGTGTGAAAAATATATAGTCCTAGCTGGCAGTTACGGGTGGTCAACCCATGGATATGCCGTTATACCCTATTCTCGGTCGGTTTGGGCGCTTATCGGGTTTAACATATTCGGGTAGTTGGGGCGGCTATCGGGTTCAAAGGGATAAGGGTGAAACGTGTGCAGTAGCAATTGTTGAATCCAAATTTTCAGCCACACATTCATATGCGATAATGCCATTTCTGTCTATGACCGCGAGGTGAAAGTGAAATTACTGTTTACGTGAATAGTCTGGAAAATGTGATCCAGGGGTTCAAAAACCATTATTACACCCTAATCAAATTTTTATTACATGCCCCAAAACAGGAAAAATGGGTTACCAACTGCTTCGAACCACTTTTAAGTCCTCCTTTATACGTTCTATTGGATTCCTGGACCGAATCGACACACAAGGCAACACATAGTGAACTTCCGAATGATTGCGTAAATTTATAAATTTCTCTTGGCACAACAGCTCTCGCGCAGGTCCTAGACGTATATTTTTTTAGAGAGTACAAATTCTTTATTAAAAGGATTGTGAACTTCGTTCTTACAAATGAAATAACAATCAAAGTAACTGATCGTAATGAAATAGTTATTAAGTTACATTCATTAGTTTACAATCAGTTGCAATCTAAGAAATATCAAACAGTTCTTCGTTATCCATGGTCCAAATGTAACTATAATGATGATAACATTGAAAAACTTGGCAATGTACCTTCAATTTCATTTAAAATCTATCACAACATATGCGATTTTCAGTCATGTCAACAATTTTCATTTATTAAATGCATTCACTGTAACTTTTATTTCTGTTTCGAATATTTCTATGTAGATTACCACTATCACATAAACGTAGTATAATTAATTAATCATGTATAATTTTTCAGTAACATTTCATGTTTATATTCTTGGACGACAGCGGTTTTTGACCCTTCTACGGTTATTTAATGTACATTTCCCGCTAGCCATAGCAATACAAAACAAAAATTGAACGTTCGACCTACTGCCTTGTAAGCAGGGCCATTCACAGGGGAGGGGGTTCTGACATAGTATGTGTCAAGAAATTTTTTGAGGGGACTTTTTTGCCGCAAAAAATATAAATCTAGCGGTTTTTATTTATTTATGTTAGTAATATATTAAATTACTTTTACTAGCTTTTATGTTAAAAATATAAAATCTAACGGTTTTTATTTGGAAAAGGCAGGATTTCACCAACCGCCTAGCGGGTTTTTAATGATATGAGTTGGCAACACTGCGACTCACTTGTTCAGTGCTGCGCTGCTACGTGACCAACGAATGTCAACTCCAAACGCCCTTTGTTTAATCGTGCGTTTTGTGTATTATTTAAATGAGTCAACTCGTCGAGTCTTGGAAATCATACCAAAAGCACAGAAATTATTCAAATATAAGTGCATAGAACCCTTGTGCTATACTGTACATCGCCAAGGTAAGTGGGCAAAGCATTTCAAGGACAAACATTTGTTCAAGTTCAGTATTATTGAAGTAAAGTATAAAAATGGTCCGTGGGAAAAGTATTATAATCCAGCTCCCGCAACGTCTCTGTATCAACCTTCACCTTCAGTACGCAACGAGCAGAGCCTTCATGAGGAAAAAGTTAATCATTTTTTTTGTTGTTGTTATAAAATTTTTATAATACAGTGACTGTATGACAGTCAAACCTCGTTAATGCAAACACGCTTAGAACGAAAACGAATTATTGTTAGAAAGAAACTGAAAATACGTTCCCCGTTAAATTTACTAGTGTTGCTACATCCAAATCTGCTAGTATGTTAATTTTGGTGGAAATAATGCAAAGAAAAAAAAAACATGAAAACCATCGAAAACGCGATTTTTATGTGTTTTTTCGCCAGAATATTTTCAACTTTTTTTAAAAAAAATCCCCACTTCGATTTTATTTTGGCAATTGGCTATCAGCAGCGTGACCCCTGCACATTACTGCAATATTATTGCATAATGTTATGGCTATACTACACATGTGTCCCCTGTGCGATTTGTCGTCAAGACGTGGCAACCCTGTCGCGGCAACCTCCTTTCCGGATTACGTCATCGTGCGCTCGCTTCCCGGCCGCCATACTTTTTTAAGGAGTAATTACCTGTTATACTGAGTTTACTACCTATTATACTCTTTTCAGATTTTTTTAACAAAAAAAAAAAACTTCTGTCTTTAAGCGTCTGATTTTTTATGGCTTTTGGAATCATTTCCTCCACTTCGTCTTTGTGACGCCGCCTCCACATATACTCTGCGTAGTATGAGTCAAACAGCTTTTCAGCGCCGACATTCCGATTCTCCACGTTCACCCCTCCTCTTCCTTCTTCCCTCTCCCCATACCTTCTTTGAAGTATAAGTCCAACAGCTAGTCAACGCCGATTTGCGAAGTACGAGTCCAACAGCTTTTCATCGCCGACATTGCGATACTCCATATTCCACTCATCTCCCACTACATCCTCTCCCCTTTTTCCCTCCATACCTCTAACCTCTTCCTCCTCTACTCCATCTCCATCCCAAACATACCATCAATTCCAATCTGTTACAAAAATAAATACATTTAAACGGTCGCTCATCCTATCGCCACAACTCACAAACCACCACCGGCAAGAACGTACGCTATGACACTACAATACAACTACCATGTACATGTGCTCATTTTTAACGCTTCCTAAAACTTTCCCTCTGTTTTAAGAGTATAGCATCAGTTTTGGAGACGAGTTGGCGACAAAACAGGGGATTCATCTGTAGTGTCACCAATGTTATTTTTGAAATATATTTTGATCCTGTGGAGTTCGTTATAACGAGGTTTGGTTTGACTGTATAGTGAAATTCTGGGTAAAAATGTAGAAAGAAGGCAGGAGATCGCCAACTTTAGACGGTGCTGAATTGGCGATAACAATAGTAAATAAAGAAATAAAACAGCTGCTGCCATCTATTGGCATCCATTAGAAATTAAAATAAGCGACGTTTAACCGAGCTGAGCTCGTTTTTGCCATTTTTAGAGCATATAAAATGCCCTGCCCGAGCTGGATTCGGTGTTGCCAAAATTCGGCGATGTCTATTGCCCGAGTGGTGCTCTGGAATGCCAGTTAAGGGGTTAAATAGTGGGTCGCGAGTGTAAAAAAATTCGAAAACCACTTATCCACCGCAACTATTTTTCGATTATTAAAAGCGTTAAAAACGTTATTTTGGGTAAAAAAAATTGTCATTTTGTTACCCTGTAAAGTTTTTGTACTTGCAGTCAGGGCCGTAGCCAGGATTTCATTCCGGCGTGTTTTCCTTTCTCGGAACACTGCCGAATCCAGTGGAAACTCGGTGTATATAGGGTATATAATTTTTTTTTTTTTTTACATAACAATTTACGAAATAATTTCAGGGGTGTTCTAATACCCAAATCATTACCCCTAGTTACGGCCCTGTATGCAGTTGTCTACTATATTTAAGTGATTTAAAAATATATATATTTTTTTTCTCAAAGCTCTCCATCGAGTTTTGTATCATCTACCATATTAGCACCTTTAGAAGTTGTGGAAACAGTGGAACAATCCAATAATGGTGGCAGTAACCATGGTGGTGCTGGTCATAATAAAGAAACAGCAGTGCCAGAAAATGTACGTGTGTCTGTTTCAAATGACCATGATATCGTTTATGCTGATATTTTGGGTTCGCCTGACCCCGATTCTGAAATTCCTATACGTTCTGATCATACGTCAGCCCCTAATACAAGTGAAGGGGCAAACGCAAACCACAATTGGAAAATTGCTAGCAAGGAAAGTGTCCATAACAGACTGTAATGATACTGTACAGTATGCTGGAGTAAAATTAGTTCCTTTTTAAATCAACGATGCACTGAAACTGGAGACGCAGTCCAATATAGATGATGAAACGTACAATTTTTCCAGTGTCAATGGTCGAAAGTTTCGTCCAGAGTGGTGTTGCTTTGACCTTCCGGATGGTTCCAGGCAACGCCGAATTTGGCTCGTGTACAACAAAATCAATGATGCTGCATTTTGCTTGCACCGTATGCTGTTTTAACTACCCTGCGATTAAACAACTTGGTCAACTAGTGCTGGATATGGAGGATGGAAATTTGGTAACGGTTTAAGAGACATTGAATATCATGGAAAGACGAAACACAAAAGTTCTCAGATTTCTCGTATGCAGTGGATTAGTGCCCAAAGAATTGATATTAAACTGCTAGAGTCGCGAAATGTTCGTGTCCAGCATAACAGAGAAGTTTTAAGTGTTGTTGTTGACTGTTGTCGTTATCTTAGCACCGAGATGAGAGCTTTTTAGGGGACTGGTTCTTTAAATGGTAAATTACCCCAATTATTTCGTGCATTTGCAAAATATAGCCCTGATACTCGTATACATTTGCAGAAGTTAGAAGATGCAAAAACAGATGAAAATAAAATGTCATAGAACTTCCTGAGCTACATAAATATCCACGCTCTTATTCAAATTATGGCAACCAAAGTTACGAAAGTGATTGAAGAACGTGTGAAGATATTTGGAAAATATTCATTGATCCTCGATTCTACACAGGATATAAGTTAAAAAGAGGCCACGCCGGTCATACTTCGGTACATTGAGTTTAATAACGGACAAGTAAATTCCAAAGCTGTTGAACGACTCATTCAAGTATTTACTACTGCCGATACAAGTGGAAAAATTTGAAAATGAAAGTGGTAGAAACACTGGATTCTTTTGAAATTGAGGGCAATTGTCTTATTGGGCAAAGCATGGACGGCGCTGGAAATTTGAGCGGACAATATAATGGTCTAAGATCACTAATTCTAAAAGACTATAAATGTGCATTGTATACGTGGTGTACTGCACATAGATTTTCATTAGTCATTGAAAAATCTGTTAAACTCTGCTCCAAGATTAAAGATTTATATACATTTATGTCAAGTCACAAGCGTCACTCAATATTTTTGCAAACATTAGAATCTTCAGAGTCAAATGTATCCAACATTGCAAAAAACGCTTAAAGAGAGTATAAACCACCCGATGGAGCAGCAAGCCTGATGCGACGTACACTGTACTTTGTTATTATGGGATAATTAAAACATTGCAAATATTCACAGAAGATAGTAATGCAGAGACTTCGTCCAAAGCCAATGGTTTGCGAATGATATTCCGCAGTTATGACGTCATAGCTAGACTCCATATTGTCAACGAGTATTTTAAAGTTCTATCCCCAGTTACACAGTTGTTACAAGGTATTTTAATTGATTATGGTGTTGCAGCGTATCTTATGGTTAACGCTAAGAAGAAACTAGTTGCGTTAAGGACTGATATTTCTTGGGCAGTGTTAATGACCAGAATTGATCCATTTTCGTTATTACATGACATTCCTTTAGAGGTGCCATCAAATAGAAGAAAAGGAAAATTTTTCGATGAAGTAGGTGTTGATGAACCATCGACAAGCACCAACACAGAAGCAGGCCGAACTCACCAAATGAAAATACTATTTTTTAAAGGTTTAGACCTCTT
>QLNU02015360.1:13828187-13856515 GCA_006491805.2 Dysdera silvatica
GAGCAATCTGAAAGTGATGACATTCGGCAGATGGATTAGCAAGCCAAATCTCCAGACTTAAACCCATTGAACATGTCTGAAATGCACTTGGGAGGGCAATTGTAAATCGACAACCGCTTCCGAAAACCATTGAGGAGCTAAGATCTGCTTTGATACAGGAGTGGGTGCGGCTTCCACAAAGAACTTACCAACTGCTTCGTTAACATTATGGCGACACTTTGTGTGACTGTTAGAGGTGACCATGACTATTATTAGCCTCATTTTAGATGCCATCTTGCAACGTTAGTTTTCGACAGTCCTGCTCTCATGAGCGGATACTTTCACTGTTGTGTAGTATAGATTGTCATATTACTTCGCATCCATAACAAATGTCATTAAATTTTGTCCGATATTTGTTAATAAATTCGAAAAAATGTGCTTAGTCTCTTAATTTTGAACGCCATTGTATAATTTTCCCTATTAATTTGGGCCAGCGATATTACCTTCTTTCCTTGTAAATCTGTGATACACTAAAAGGAAATTTTAACAAACACAAGCACGCAGTGCATACACAACGTTTTCTTCTAATTTTATTTCCTAAGCAAGTACACTGCTATGCATAGATACCAGCTACACTTTTTCCCTGTGTAGAGAGACCATTACGTCCATTTTACAATTCTATCTCTATGGATCCCCAATTGTGTATACATCAGCATTTATATTATATATCCCAATAATGTTATATCAACCATAATATCTATATTTCACACATATACAGTGAATTGTATATGTAGAGGGTCCCAAGAAAATACTTGTTTATATGACTAGATTTGGACTTGCTCAAAACCTCGTCTGCTCCGGCCCTACAATTTACGGCCCTACATTTAACTAGGTAAAACGCCAATTATTATTTCAATCAAACTTTCTTAAATATTTGCAAGTTCCTCATGTCCGACTTCGGAAGTTGATTCCTCAATTTTGGTTTTCTATATTAAACGCTATCACTACTTGTTACAGCTGTAATCTTGGGCAAGTATAACACTTTCACTTATTTTTCGACCTCATTTTCCCCCTCCTTGACCTTTTTCTAATGTTTTAACTCTAAATACCTTGTTTGACCACTAGTTTATATATCTGAATCAATGTACTATATTCATAAATCATACTTACCGGTAAAACTATATACTTTATCACAACTCTCCAATCAATATTTTAAAATTTAACAATAGTTTTTAGGAACCGTTTCTGTAATATATCTAGTATTTTCAAATCGCCCTTTTCCCCCCTCATACACCATCCCAAATGATAATGTGATGCCTTTTTAATCAAAAAGCCATTCATTTACTGAACTTTTGATATTTATTTATCACCACATCTAGTTTTTCCCAATTTCATTTTAGTTTCAATGACATTTGAAATTGATTCAAAAGCTTCAAAAACGTGTCTAGCTTTCTTAACCTTAAGTAGCCTTTTTATACAGGGTGTTCCGAAAACACCGGATCAAACGTATATAGCCGTGATCCTTGTACAAAATGGACCATAACGACCCTTACATTGGGTAGAAAATTTATATCCATAGAGTTATGGCTATAAACAAGTAACAAGTCACGACTGGATGAAAAAGAAAATTTACTCCCATAATGCACTTAGTTGTCCAATACACTGCATCTGGGCTGTATTATCAAGAAATTGGTATCTTATTAGCTGTGCATCTCTGGAAGGTAGAAGTTAACAATTTCGAGCCAGTGAAAATTGTATTTGAAAGTTTGGCTCGCCTCTTGAATTTAATTTCCCAAATTTCGCCGTCGCCAATTTTTGGCGAGAAGTAAAGTTATTTACGAACCGAACCATTGACTTTGCCGTATTAAATTCTTTCCATAGCAAATGAAAATCTAAGCCTCGGCCCCCTGTAGTCATAATTCAGGATCGATCAAACGGAGGGTTGATGTGGGTAATAACCTTCCCGCAATGGAAAGAAAATTAACAATAGGTCTATGGGACCCAAGCTATGATATAGGTAAACCCTCCCATTCGCTACTGGATCAAGGGTAATTTTTCGATACTAACTTTTATTATCAAGCTATTTATTATTTACCTGCAGAACCGACTTGTGGGTTTTTAGACGGTAAAACATGAGCAAAAACAAAAGACACGTACGTACAGATGACGTACGTTTGGCCTTTGACGTTAAAATCAACGACGTAAAAATTACGTCTACTTGTTCCTGTAAAATTGCTCATGTTAAAACTGCCAGGAGCATGGCAGTAGTCAAGATTTTTTTTTTAGGGAAGGAACTGGTTTTTTTTCGAAAAATGACTGACTACATTTTTATTTATTTCGGGAAATGACATCGGAGTATTGTCATTGCTTTTGATGGGAATTTATTCTATTGCGAAAGATTGAAATTTCGGGAGGGGGAGCTGCAGCAGTCACCATAAGTCGTGTCTGTAAGTCATCATCAAATTATACCGAACATTATAAAAATATATAAAATAACAGATTATGATAAATTGCCTCATAATTTTGTTTTTTTAATTCATGATTTTCGTCACAAACTTCTGAAATTAAAAATTTGTATTTGACAATTATTTCCCTGATGCCAGAATCGGCGGAAAATCTTGAAAGTTTGGCCTCTCCTTGAATTTAATTTCCCATATTTCGCCGTCGCCAAACTTTGGCGAGAACGGCGAATCTTTGGTAAGCTATTTATGATTTACGTATTGAATCGTTGAATTTTTGGCTATTTCATCCCCCCCGTAAGCAAAAATTAACATTGACAACAAACTAATATAGGAAAATAAGCACAACAGCAATCCACCCGAAGGCTTTTTACATAATATTTGAACGCCCCCTATTAAATTTTTTCCATGGTAAATGGAAATACAAGTCCTGCGACCCGGCCACCATGCTGGCGCCTATAGTCGTCATTATTCAGAATCGATCAAGACATAAGCGTACGGAAGTGGGATTCATGTGGGCCATAATCTCCCGCAATTGGGAGAATATTAACACTAGGTGCAGGGGCGGACTGGGTTCTCTCAAAGGGCGCATAGCTTGGATTAAAAGCATGGCGCGAGTCCTATCGCCCATGAGGGCGCACCGGAGGCCGGTTGGCTGACAGTAAAGTTCTCCCCTGTATAGGTCTACGGGAAGCTATGATATAGAGGTAAACCTTCTCATTCGAACCAACCCCTTTTAGGAATTTTCTGCGTACGTTACTGGATCAAGGGTAATTTTTCGATACTAACTTTTATTATCAAGCTATTTATTATTTTAAAAAAAATGTAAAACACATGAGCAAAAATAAAAGGTTCTTCGGAGCATAAAAGTTTATGATTGGCAGGTGGAGGGCATTGGCGGATCCAGTACGAATCCCAGAGGTGGGGAGGGTCGATTTGTATGAAAGTGCACAAAGTAATTTTAAACTTCAGGCGGGGGTATCCCAGTAGCGCAGTTGGTAAGGCGTCCGTATACGGATCTTGTTAACGCATGCTGGGCGGAGGGTTTGTTCCTTTTAGTACTGGGCGCCCTTGGCCGCACCGGGTCCCTGTGCAATTCACCCTTCCCCCTATGGCCTGCCCTGCCCTTCGTAGCAAAAATTGAAACATTCCTTAGGTAAACTTCTTTAATCGGTGTTGCGAGTCTCGAGATATTTATTTTTCAAACTAAACTTCTTGTTTAGAACCAAGAGGGCTCCCACGGATCTTGAGGCCTCCTATGTTCGTAGTGCACCACTGAGGAAAGTTGCCAGCCCTACGTAGGAGCCTTAAAATCTTTATGAAATTGCGCTAATTATAAAATCAAGTCGCCAATCTCAGCAACCACAAAAAATGCCAACACGCCCGGAAAGCTGTTTGACGAGGCAATGTAGCAACCCCGCGCTGGAGTTGAAATTTTCGGGGGAGACAACTTCATGGTTTGTAAGCGCCATTGGTCATTATAGATCCCGCCTCTGCGAAATAAAAGTATGCATAACTCCGTGGATATTCATTTCCGACCCTCCGACCCCCCATGTAAAGGGCCATTATGGTCCATTTTGCACAAGGATCACGACTATATACTTTTGATAGTGTGTTTTTGGAACACCCCGTATAAATTGTAGCTCATGTCATGTAGCCTGTTAGAAGTTCGTCTACGTAAAGGCTGATCTGTGAGTTTTCTTCATAATTGTACATCCTCCATGGATATAGCAGGGAATTTTCACCAATACAAACTTGTGTACTAATGTGCGATGATTTTAAATTTTGTGTGCGTTTGACAAATTTTATTTGAGTACGTGTGACAAATTTTGTGTACGTATGACAATTTTTGTTTATGTGTGATGATTTTAAATTTTCTATGCGTTTGACGGCGCAAGGACAGCAAGGGTCATGCTGCGCCGGAACCCATAGTTTTCCGAGGAATCCGAACCTCTTAAGGCTTAAGGAGCGAACCTCTTAAGGCCTAAGGAGCCAACATCCGGACTACGGTGACCAGTTAGTCGTTAAGTTTTTCTTTTTCGTCACAGTTGGGAGTCGAACCTGGGACAACCGCGTTACTAATGCACCACTGCAAGGCCTTTCATTTTGAATTTTATTTCTTTCAATACTGTAAGAAACCAATTTTTCAATAGAAAAATTTAGATATCGTATATTAATTTTATTATTAAAAATACGAAACCTGTATTCAATTTTCAACCCATCTTATAGTGATAAAAATTCTAATGCAGTTATTTCATAATATATACTGATATGTCTTATTTTAACATGAATTTTAGATTAAACAATTTTGTAGAATGCCCTTTTAATGCAGTATTTTGCAGTACAGGTCTAAAAGAGGTCACCAATATGACTTATTTCAGTATTGCAAACATATATAACTACAATACATTTAATAAATAATTAGTATATAATTCATTGCAGCATAATCCCAAGAAGTTTTATTGAATGACTTCTCTCTGATACAATGAAGTTGTTTTCTGCTAAGTCAAACAACTGGAAAAAGCAGCTTAGGATTTTTTTTTTTTTATATAATTTACCATTTAGTTTTATAAAACTCGAAATATAAGTGTACCGATGGGATTTGTTGTGTTTTTATAGATTAAGAACATTAACAGATATATTACATTAAATATCTTATTTTAAAAGACATAAAAGACAAAGTAAATCAAGTACAAAATAAGTATTGTCTTATTTATAATCCCTTTGCCCATGAAAATCCTCTCTACATTCCAAAAAAAAAAAAAATTACAAACTATTTGATTTTTTTTGTTACTTGTATTTCTCTTAGAAAAAGAGTAAGAACATGTTGCATGAGAACACCTGACCGATCAGATCACACATTTGCGATAACTAAAAACGTACAGAATGCAAAGAGAAGCTGTTATCAGATATTGGGAATTTCATTTTATAGGTGTTTGAGAAAGCCAAGTAAAACAATTTTTACCTTAAAAACAAAGTCATCAAATACTGAATACATACAGATTTTTAAGTTCTATTAATTTATGACCAAACATAATGACAAATATCAAAGTAATATACATTTTTAGAGTAATAAGCGTGCGCAAGTCACTTCAGGATTTGTGAATTAAGGGAAGAACACAATGTTGTACCAACTGCATTAAAAATAAATGGGAAGAACTCATAGCAACGGAAAATTTTAAGCAAATCAAGTGAGAGTAATAAAGGATATACTTGCATGCGCACACCTATTGTTTCATAAAATGCCTTCAAAATTGGTGGAAGAAAGGTAATGGTGCTTATTACATTAAAAGGATGGGTGAAGTTTAAAAGAAAAAATGCAAATTAAGGAAAGTTTAGTTAAGTGAAGGAACACAGAAGGAAAATAATTATTGTATTATTGATAGAAATGGTTAGTACATATGCATGAAGGAGGAATATTAAAATGTTATTACCGATGAAAACTAAAACCCGTATTGCTCACAGAGTGTTGGCAGTATGGGACCTGTAATAGGATTATCAGGATTGTAGGTGTCAGTAGTACAATACATGCTATAGTTAGTCACCCAAGGTTAAAGCATCTCCTCCTCAACAGAAGAAGCATAGCAGGCGATTAGATGCAAGAACATTTTAGACCTAACACAAGTCCTAAAAAGTAAGCAAGAATAATTAATGGATTTTTCTGCCGCGGGGTATAAGAGAAGTAGAATTTTATTTTCGATTGGAGGGGAGCGAATGTAAAGCTAGAAAATCCGCACACACCTCATGTGTTTCAATATTTTAGATCTAACTGAATTTTAAATACGCATATCAGTGTATCGGAGAGAAATTAATCTCTAATTTTTTACCTAATTGAATATATTCTAAGAGTATAAGCAGCGATTTTTTTTTAATTTCAAACGAATGCTTGATAAATTATGATTAAAATACTTACGAAACGAAGCCATTCACACGGTTTTTATCGTTCTTAGAAGTTACGGATTAAGTTAAAGAAATAATAATTGGAACAAAAATATTAGGTTTATGGTTACGTTTATTGCAATCGAAAAGCTCAAAAAGAATATATGTGTAGTATTAATAAATTTTGTTAAATAATTTTAAGGGATAATTATAAGAACATATTGCTTGTGTTTTAAATCTCCAGACTGGAAAATGGACCATCTCAGATATAGAGACCTTGGTACATGAACTCCGAGCTATGATATATTGACATATAAACAAGCTGACAAATTCAAAAGCTTACTAAAAATGTTACATTTTAATGCAAACAAAATGGACTCGATAAAAAACTAAACAGAAGAGGATTACATGTCTAAAAATGCAATTTTAAAATTTCTCAAACAATCGAACACTGAAGAATATTTCTGCTAATATATTTGATAATAAAAGGCAGACTAACTATGAACTGAATGCATATTCTTATAGTTTATATGGTGTGTTAGTATCCCAACATAGGATATCCCAAGTGATTTCAAATATTGCTTGAATACTTTTTTTACAAACGAAAGGATTCTTATCTGGTTCATTTAAGAGTAAATTTTGAATTTTTTAAATGATATATAGAAAGTAAAGTTTGAATAAAGCATTGAATTAAGTTTCGTTTGCATTATAGTAGACTTTGGAGACTTAAGAACTATGTTTGTAATAAAGCGAATATAGACTAAGAGCATCAATTTGAAAGGATTTGTTTTGAAATTGGGGGTCATCTTACCGAACTAATTTGTCGTGTTGAACACAAACGTAACAGCAACGACAACATTGGATAACTGAAAACTATTTGTACTTATATTTTAAATATGATTTATTATTGAATAATGATATTATAGTTATTTGAAATTTTTTCCTGGTTTGAAAACTGTTCTAAAATTGTATTTACATGAAAATGGTATTATTCTCACAATTTATGAAATAAAAGCACTATTAAATTTAGAAAAAAATGTATTTTAGCGTTTGTTAATTGATCAAAGGAAATTTTATAAACCATTGCATTTATTCGAGAACAAAGCAACTAAGAAGTGTTGAGGAGGAGATTTATATTGTAGTTTTGCTTTTCTACAATCTTGCACCAATAAGGAATTTAATTTTTGCAAAAATGCAAATGAAATTAGTTTACATTTTTAATATAAGTAGTACCCTGAATCAAAATATCTACAGAACATAAGATTTTCAATATAAAAAAATTCCATGGTGCAAATTTGTAATGCATTTATATTAGAACAAATATTTAAAAGAAAATCATTCAAACATGCAACATTTTGTAAAGTGTGATTATTTTAAAAGAAACAAATGATACAATGTAAATACTAACAAATAACAGATCTAATGGAAGTGGGCTGCGGTTTCCATTCTCTTTATTTTTTTATATCATAAAAAAGACCACTAGAATTTCAAATACATTTTCTATCTATTGAGTGTGCATGAAAGCTTTACTGCTATTGCATTGTTCAAGAGAATATAATAAAAGAAAACCAAACACTTAGCAGATAGAATAAAATCTTTCAAAATTTTATAGAATTACTATAAAAATAGATTATTTTTCATGTGTAATGTGCACATATGTAATAGGGACAATTCCTGTATTACAACTGTTAATTTGAAATTAAGCTACCGTAACAAATTCTTTAAGATTTAGAGATATGAAAAAAAAATGAAGAAAATCAAATACAAACTGTAAAACAATGCTAAAGCTCTGAAAAAAGTTTTTATAAAACTTAAAACGCTTATAATTTGTGAGCCAAATGTACAAGCACTCTTGAAGCAACACAAATTAAAATGAATTAAAGAGAGATTGTGAGCAAACTTTTACTTGAGGAGAGATCATTTGCAGAATATTTATTAAACTTTAAAAAAAGTTACAATTTCCATCTCACTCAATCAAGTGCTAATATTTTAATCATATTTTGGTTTTAGATCAAAGTAAATATTTTTTTAGATATAGTCCAAAAAATTCGTAAAAAACAGTTTAAAGTTAAACATCAAATGGTGTTTTAAATATTTAAATTTTACCTGGCATCGGCAGGATGAACAAGGGTCTTGGGTGAGTGGCACTTTTTGACCGGATTGATACATTTTCCCATTGTATGAGCACCCTTTTGGTTCAGTGGAATTACTAATGTATGTCATGCTGCATGGATCATTATTACATCGTGGACAACAATCCCCTGCATTCTGAAAAGGAGTTTCACAAGAAACGGGTGGGCATTCCATTTCCCAGCAATCGATTTCACCATACTGAAAAAAATATTGTACGCATGTTAATACATGTTGCGGTTTGAAAATACCAAACCTAAAGCGAAGAAAAACTGGAAATAAAATATATAGCTATAGGAAAAAACTCAACGAAGAATGTTTTTTGATATTATGTAGCAAATTATCAACAAAAATTCATGTGCTTTCCAGTTCAAACTCACAGCGATAAGTTAGATGGGAATTTAAAAGAGCTATGTATCTCTGACTCAGAAGGTAGTTCGGATGTTCTTGTTTCTAAGGGATTATTTATTGGTTGATAGCTTGATTATCACAATCAGCAATACCAAAACGTTAGATGTATGAATTCTGGAAAACTTAATATAGCTATAAAGTGTGGTGCTTACCTGTTACTTATGTGTAAATTATGATATGGTATTAATGATATTAATAATACTTAAATAGTAAGTTTCAACTGGGACCAAAGATCATTACATATATATTTAACTAAAATATATTATTGAAAATAACAGAAGCGCGTTTGTGTTTTTTAAATGCGAAAAAAACAACCACTGGGAACAAAATGCAGTAAAACTAGTTTTAAATTCACACTCTAAACTTTCACTTAAAACTGAAAGTGTCACTTACTAAGCATTCACAGATTTGGCACTGGTAAACCCACTGGTCGCCATTTCGAAACGTAACTTGAGTTTCTTGATGCTGACAGACCGAAGAGTGGTCGCAATGAGGGCAGCATTCAAGATTGACCCTTGATTTCGTACAATCACAATCAACAGGCAGACAGGAAACAACACCATTCGAACAGCGACACTTTGTGCATACATCAGAAGACCACGTTTCCCCACTCAAACGTTCTTCCCCATAGTAAAAACAGCCTAAGAAGAAAATTTAAATATGGAAAAGTGAGAGAATACTCATGAGATGATCACTTTCATTACACATAATACATATGGTTTAAGTTAAGATTATGCTTCAATGTTCTAAACTGTTTGAAGAAAGACATGCTGCAAATTGCAGACAAATAAGCGACCATTGGATTCCGATTGTCTATCCCATTTTTGTCAGACGCTGACTGAGACTGCCACAACTATGTGTAGTCTTATTTTATACTTTATTTTTTTTTTGTGTGTAGTGAAGGGTTGTTCAGAGATTAAATATAAATATAATTTGCATTGTATTCAAGATACATGATTACTTAAAAGCACAAAACTAGAGGCTTCGGAGTACAGAACTTTAAATTAGAAGTTTTTTTATTTTAAACTTTTTTTTTTTATTGAGAAAAGATAATGCTGAATGGTTTGTAGATTTTAGTCCTCTACACATATACGCGTGATAAAAGGTCATAATTTTCCTTTTTCAAATAACTTCCATAAAAAATATACATTTTAAAATATTGAACGATATAAATCAACTCGCTAAAATATTGCCAGAACTTACTGGAAGAACATGAACTATTATCCATGCATTCACAATGATATGTCCCATCTTCATTAACACACATTGCTGTTATGTGGCAAGTATGGCTACCAATTAGGCACTCATCAATATCTACAAAATATTAATTTCAATATCATTTTAATATAATAAACCAGAAATAAAGAAATGTTAAAACAATTCCTATAAAAATATAAATATGAGAACGTAGATTAAAATTCAGTGGCAGACAACCTTTGTTGCCCCTTAGTTGATTGTTCTAACATTCTTTCTGGAGTAGAATAGAGCTTGGAGGTATTTACCTTGACAGAAAGCTCCTAGATTGTCTTCAGGGTGAGTTTCATATCCTGGTTGGCACTGGCAGTAATACCAACCAGGCATATTAATGCACTGAGAGTTGGGGTGACACATATGAAGACCCAAACTACATTCATCCACATCTACAAATAAATTAAGATTTGATTTTAAGAAAAGAGAATGATGATTGACAAAAACAAATAGATTTAAAACGTTGTATAACGTTATAGTGACTTTTTAATAGAACAGGCGTAATAAAGGCAAGCTATGACTTTCGATTTAGAGATTATCAGCAAATAGTTTGAATTTTCCCACAAATTTTCGTCGATATTTATGACAAAATAAGCGAATTTCAAGCAATTTTAACATATAGTGTATATGTAAAGAGTGCAATTGAGGATGAATGGAAACAAGATTTACTAAATTTCATTTTAATGCAAAACAACGAATATTTTCGACAATCTGATATTTAGACTTCACAGTAATTAATAACTAACAGTATACCCTCATAATATATATATTGAAATTTTATCCAACAAAACCTTGGAGTACTTCACCAGAAAGACTAATTTCACATAGTTACTTTTATGAGCACTATGTATGAGTAACATACCCAAAAAACAAAAGCCTGATCAAATAGACTTGAGAATTTACTTACCTATTTCGCAACTGGCGCCCGAATATCCATGACGGCAAGAACAAGTATTTGGCGTTGCACATTCACCACCATTCAAACAAGATGATATACAAAGAGCTGCAAAAATCAAAGGATTTAATGCTGGGATTTATAAGTAAAGGACAAGAGAGTATATGCAAGCCGTATGTACTAGTCTAGTGAGGTACTAAAAAGTACTGTATTCTGGGGATTTGAAATAAAATTTTAAAGTGACCTTAAGCTTTAGTAAAACGATGAAAGCCTTAAGTAATTGCCTATATATTTTTTAAATAGTACTTAAATGTCTTTAATTCATTCCAAATATTTTACATATCTGTTTTATTTATCCGGAGATACCAATTTTTAATGTCTTCTGTGCGTAAATAAAGCCTCCTACAAATAAATTTTGTTGAGCAAGAAGCTTTCGATATTGTGTAATATGCCAGATTAACAGATTTGATTTTGATTGTTTAATTTATGGTGCACAACAAAAGCAAATTTCATACTGTGGTGGAACTTCAATTTTCTGAGGAAGCCGAACCTCTTGAGGCATAGGGGAACCAACTTTCCAACTGCAGTGAGTAACTTGTTGGTAAGCGTTCTATTTTAGCCCATAGCCTCGGCGTCAAACCGGGTTAATGATACTCTAGCTGAAGGCATAACCACTGCAGCATCGCATTGCCTCGAAACAACGGAATTTGAATTATATTTGAAAAGATTTACTCACAGGCTGCTGTTTTTAGACTTTTGTCCGTTTTACATGGCTTTAAAACGGAGAAGAGAAAGTTCTATGGAAAATAAAGGAAATCACCTCTTCATTTGTAAAGTACATTGAATTGTTTACATATAAAACCGGTTCTCTCAGCTTGGCCCTATGTTTTATCACCTATTCTGTCTTTATTCGAAAATTTTCACACATCAAGTTAAGAAAAACTACATAAATATGTAGTTTTTCTTAACTCTTTTTTTGACGCTGTTATTTAACAAAATCCGCTGTTAAATAACAGCGGATTTTGAACTTCCCTGCGGTTTGAACAAACCAAGGGAAAACAAGACCATGTAAATTCCTAAGGTTAAAATTGCGTACGTAGTTTTAAATGTTTAATGCATGTTTTTCTTAACCTTCTACTGTTAATGTGGATATATAAGATATGAATAATTTAAATGTACGTGATAGCACACGCATACTACCCAATGCAATCTATTTTAAAGACTGAAAATTTTTTTCTCATCATAGTCGATGATGTGGTAACGTTAGATGATAAATTGTTTTTATATATGAGATATTATTCTGTGTGCCGACCATTTGGCAATTGTGTTAACCCTGTGAATGGTAATAATATCTCATATATAAAAATAGTTTACCATATAACGATCTAGTTTATGTACATATACAGATTTAAAGGTACAAGAAGTGTCAATGGTAACAGAGAATTTCTGACAGCAAAAACTGCAGCGACACTAAAGAATGTAATTCAATTACATTTGAAAAGCAAACGTCCCCAAAATTATTAAAATATTTAGCTGCATAAACAAGGCGAAGTTGTAAATGTACATAAAATATTAATAATAAATTAAAATATAACTGTGATCGCGTCAACTAAGCAGCTTAAGGTATGATGTATTTAGGAGGAAAACTTACGTTCACACGTAAATCCATCCCCACTGTAGCCATCAACACACTCACAACTGTAACTTCCGGCAGTGTTGATACATACAGCATTTTCGTGGCAACTATGTTCACCAGAACTGCACTCATCATGCTCTAAATAAAAGATTTAATTATGGAGATTTTAAAAATGGAGAGTATATCTGCATTAATATTGCTTAACTTTTTCCATGTGTGGAGAACAGTAACTAAACAGGCAACAAGAATTACACAACTAAACCATTTATACAGAATCTCTGCACATGCTTTAACATTAACGGTGTTAGCGTAGAAACAAGTAATATACATTAATATATGTACTCATACATGTTGCACAAAATACACATATATTGATGTTTTATAAACCACTCTCAAAATTGCGTCCTTGCATAAGTTTGGAAACTGGGTAACATGGAATATTCCTGCGATTAACTCTAAAAAATACAAATTAGAAAAAAAAAAAAACCCCTTAAAAAACGATCGTCAGGTAAAAACACTCCAAAAGTTGATTTCTCAGAACACAGACTACAAAGTTGGATGGTTTTTACCCCTAGGTTTTCTTGCATTTTACGGCGCAAGAACTGATAATTTTGCACCGAGTTCTACAGTTTTTCTAGGCATCTTGATCTCTTAAGGCCTAGAGAACCTATGGTAAGTAGAAAAACGGCGCCATTGTAATTAAACCCGGGTTAACGACACTAGGTACAAACGCGTTACCAATACATCGCTATAGGGCTGTACCCAGTCGATCGTTTTGCACTCAAATTTTAATCCCTCCAGGATATTAAAATGTGCAACCCGCACACAAGACAATTCTATTATTCAAAGAATACAGAAATTCAGTTTCAGTTCACTTAAAGTCTCTTTTGCTTTCCTTTAGAAACTAAACTGCGAAACAAAACTAAACCTTAGAAATAAAAAAATACGCTCGCATCTAGTGGTTTCCGTCTTCCGTACGAACGGAGTGTTAATAAATAATACATGGACAGGTTGTTTAAGTGTGAAATTAATTATACAAAATTAAAAGCCACATTTTAGAAATCGAAAATATCCCATAAGTAAGAACTTTGGAAGTACCCCTACGACTCAAATTTGCACAAAACGAGTAGCAGAAATATGCATTGAAATTGGAGTTTATTCTACACAATTGTTATTATAAACATGGGGATTGGTAACATTTGTAGTTTTATGATGCGAAGGCAGCGAAAATTATTCTGTATCGGGACCTACATTCCGAGGAATCCGAACCTCTGAGGCCAAAAGAACCAAATCTCGGCTAACGTGATCAGCAAAACGGTACACGTTCTACGAAACAATTTGGGTCAATGACAGGATAGAAGAATGCGTTACAACTATGCAATGGTAGGGCACTAGACCTACATTTTCCAGAGGAATTCGAACCCTTTAGGGCCTAGGGGAACTAATCCCCGGGACTATAGTGAGAGGTTAGTCTGTATAAGCGTTTTATTTCCCTTCGCACCACTAGGTGATAGACCTGGATGAATGGCACGTAAACGCATTACCACCCTAAGGCCTGATAGTATTTTAGCAGATGTTCTCTGCTTTCAAGCGTATTTAACTAGCATAACAAGTTTGAGGAACAATAGGTACATCTAATATATAAATAATTGTTTATAATATACGTTTAATATTACTACTTAACGATAGTTTAAAATACTGAATACAACTCACACTGCGTAAATTAAAAATTTGTTCTTTAAAAATTATTTTTATAGACAAAGTTTACAAACCAACGCAGTTGTATGTATCGGCTCGCTTGTATCCTGGCAAGCATTCACAAACGTAATCTCCAGAAAGATTGATACATTTCGTATTCAAACGGCAGTGATGGCCATCGTGGCCACCTTCAGAATTACATTCATTCACATCTAATAACAAAATTGACATTCATTACCTTTTTATACATTAATAATTTAATACAATTAAAAAATTAGTATAGTTAAAAATTTAATAGTCATTGAAACAGATTAAGTAACTTCTTAATAGTTCAATTTGTCAAATTTATAAAAGCAAAACAATACTATGATTAAAATCCCTTTTCATGGGACGTTTAATTTCATACTTGTTGATAATGAAAACGCAGTTTTCATCTGCTTGAATATGCTTCGTTCATGAAGTTGTTTATTAAAGCAAAAGTAATTCTCTCGTATTTGGGGAATTTCAATTATGAATATACAATTGCGAAATTACCCCAATGCTAATTTGGTATTGCAAGAACGATCGCTCATTTTAAAGAAATTAGACCCATAGAGGCAAGATCTGGAGGGCGGAACGATTTTTTTAATGAATGAAGGATTTTAACGTAAGAATTGCTTTACTATTATCATGGAAACACTAATACATAACCCTGCAAGTTATGAAAGTGCATGAATCAAGGCTTAATAGTCGGGTGAAAAATTTTGTATAAATTGTTAAAATTTGATTTTCTTAAGATTGGCTGTATCCATTAATCATCACGTGATGCGGAAACCTGACAAATTCTATGCTTAAATGGAGGCGAGTAATCTTTTCACCCCGGGGGGAAACTAAAAAAACTAGTTACTGTATTTGATCATTAGAAGATCTATATGTAACCCAATAGAGATGCCTTTAAACTCAACGAAAGACGTCGTATGTGTGAGATGGAGGTTTACGTAAACTTCTATGGTTAAATTTGTGTTTTTAGAAGTCGGCCTTATTTTTTCCGGAGTAATCTGTTATGGTTCAATTAGCTTTGTATACATATATGCATATACAAGATGTCTCTTGTATTAGACCTTCTATATATTACCCGCTGCGAGATTTCACCACGGCTATATATATATATTACCCATTTTCAATAGCATGGTCATCTTCCGCAGTAAATTTTAACTTGGTTGTTAAAATATACAAAAATTTGTTTTCAGAACTACATATGTTTTAATGTGGTAGACTTCAACTACAGAATATAACATTGCCTATGAAAAATATTACTACAAATTAAATGTATTCTGTCGCCAATTACACTATTCTGGGATATGTGGCTTTTGGAACACATTAGAATAGCGGATACTTTGAGTGCAGTATCTATTGATTTTCGTATTGAGGGTGTAACGGTTACCATACATAGTTTAATCATTGAGACCTTATCACAGAATATGCATGAATTACACCACTTTATTCCTAACAATATTAAATGCTCCTTAGTAGATTCTTTGAAGAATTGGGTTTTCGCAAAAAATGGTTTTCCCTGACCTTAAGGGCAAATACGCTGTTTAGATGTGTTCGGTTCACTAGATGTGGTTTTTGATGACTTTAAATGTATTAATTACGGTTAGATACCTTAAAGCAACATTTAAAAAACACAGTACACATACATGTGGCGAGCAATGTATTCAAATTTCAAATAGAAAACCACTTCAGCAGTAAATACAGATCCAGATAACATATCATTATTAGTTAAAAGCTTTTTAATAGAAAATATATCGTGCTTACCTTCACAGAATTTTCCATCACCCGTAAAACCTCTATTACACTGGCACGTGTACTGCGTCCTCAAATTAAGACACGTAGCGTTATAATGACAATTATGGCCTTGACTACAATAATCAACACCTAAACGATAAATTGCATTCATATGTATTAACTTTTCCTATTATCTTAGTAAAATTGCAGCATTAAAAGTATTTAAGTAAATTAAGATTTACCTGGACAAAAACGACAGCATTCACCCGGAACGCTGAATTGCTCTTCAGCTGGGCAAGACAGTTGAGGACAAGAACTTTGAGGATCAATGCGACGACAGTGCATGCTCCCGTTCTATGGAAAAATGTAAAGTTGATTGCTTAATGAACATTAGAAGTGCGTGTATAGTATGGTTTATTTAGTAAAACTATATTCAGCTATTCAAATTTGATATTTAAGAAAATATCAATACATCGTATTAAGATACTAAGAAATGCTTACTTTTAATTTTTTTTTAGCATTCGAAATTTTAAATTATTAAAGGATGCGCTAATCTTTCTTTTATGAAAATCATTTTTAAATACATATATCAAGGTATCTTTATGAGATTCTTTGACAGCCATTTTTTTTTGAGAAAAAAAAAATTATCTTTATTTTGTAAAGTGTGATGTGCATTCTTGTTACACGATGAATATAAATAAGAACTAGTATTTCAATGGAAGGTAGTACAAATACAGTAAGCAGATATAAAAAAGCAACAAGGAAAAACTTTGCTTGAACATATCTGATCTCAAAAGTTTTCATGGATAGTTTTTTTCATAGCTAGCTTTGAGATTTAGTGGGGGTGATTTCACTCCAATGTCATGTATAAAATATTCGCTTCTAATTTTCATTTTTCCATATGAGTAGGGAAGGCTCGTATTTTTCTAGAAAGTTGCTTCCTATCCCCCGGTTATGTCAATGATGTAGAAAACTCCACAGAGGAAATCATTAATTTTATCACTTGAATATGCACTTGAACTATTGGACTTCATTTTCTACAATTCGCTGAACAGTTGCACAGGTCAGTTTAAACACTGAACAAAAACATTAATACAATTTTCGCGAAAATATTTACCTATATTAATTATCGCAACGAAAGTATTCCTAAAAGTAAGTTCATTAATAGCAAACACATTTTCTCAGGAAACAGTAACGTGTAGTATTTTCCCCCTACTTTCGTTTCAAAGAATAGAAATAAAGAGACAACTTGCATAAAAAAGTCCCAGATCCTAAATCAACCTTTGTCATATTTAAGCCGAAAGTATAAGCATTGAAATCTGACTTAAGCATACGTCTGGGGTATAAAATGCCCCAGAAGAACCACGTATATAAATCCTGTAAAATATTTTTTTTTAATCTTAATTCTTATCTTATTTCTACTGCGATTCTTGTACTTGATTCTAACCATAAATTCTTTACTTGGCATGTCGAGTTTCTATCAGCAGTTTATCTAGTCTTGATCAATTTATTGAGGACTCTTATAAACGTTCGACTGCTAACTGATTTATAAACAGTATTCTTGCACATCCGTTTGGCTTGTCTGCTTTCATTAATACAAATGTATTAATCTCTACTATATTTAAGAATCTAAAAACACAATTAATGGGCATTTGACTTTCTTTTATATCCATTTATTTTGAAAACGAAACAAAAAAAGCACTGCCGGAGCTAGAAGTTGTTCAATCAGGTTGAACAAAAATGTGTTACTATGTAGTAAAATTCGGCATGTTAGTGTTATGGAAGTTAAAAAATAGTAACTATATAGATTTTGAAAGTGGGGTATGAAATAATATTTGCATAAGTTCGTCAAATAAAATATATTTCTTAATTATATTCGAATTTATTTCTCTCATTTTGATTAACGGGTTTGTAAAGTGTTTGTAAACTTACCTTACATTCACATATAACACACTGAATAGGATTGACACGTTCACCATGGTCATATGAAACATTTTCCAGCAGGCACTTTTCTAGAAAATGAATATTTTTCAGAATACAGTTGTAGATAAATTATGAGGAAAATATTTTTAGTAATTGAAAAATAAGAAAATTTTACTAAGTTACGCTTTTCGATATTGTTAATATGTACACATGATTTTAGTGGGAATTTGGTCCGTTGTGCGTTATATTTTACACGTATTACACATTTAATTAAAATTTGCTCTTCACAGAAAAGATAATACGCTATTTTATCGCTAAACTACAATCAGACATGACATTTACTATAAACGAGCAAAACAAGCTAAATATTAGCTACACATCGGAATATTGTTATAATAGCAGGGAACTAAGCAAACAGAGTGCATGCAAAGTATTCTATCATCTAGACTTACTAAGACAAACTGGACAACATTCCCCAGGAACGTGAACTGGATTTTTACACTGGGTAGATGTACATGTAAGTGGTCTGCATTTTGGTTGACCATGCTAAAATATAAACAAGTTGTTTTCTAGAAAAACTAACAATCTAAAAATAAAGACAAATGCTAAAATAACTAAAAATATTGTAACGTACAACACATGAGCAGATGTCACAACCATGTTTCCATGTTGAGCCATCGGGATGGGTGGATCCATTGAAAAGGCAACTTTTCTGACACTCACATTCCTTTAATTCAGATATGTGATGCTCCGCATATGCTAGCTAAGGAAAAACAATGTCAAATGGCTGCCAATTCATCATAAAAACGATATACAGTAAAATTCCTCATTAGCGGACATCCAGATTTGTCCGTGAAACAGGGAAATTATAATGAAGTTTATTGTTGGGGAATTACCTGACCGTATCTTAAAGATGTCCGTTAAGATGGGTTTTACTGCGCATATATGTTTAAGGAACCCGGGGAAAGCAGGGGTTAAGCTTGTTTTCCGTTGGAAGTGGCGCCACCTACCCACTGTTTTACTAAGCGGTCACGCTTTCCATGAAGTATTTTGGACCAGTATAGAAATGGATGTACGTCGTCTTGAATTTGTGTGCTCTCGAAGCGTTTTGTCATGATTTTCTATTCGAATTACTTTGATCGCTTTGGAAAAAAGAGTGCGATCCGATCCAAACCATAATTTTTAGGTAAGGTATACTTATTAGTTAGAAAGTGGTGAGGATATGCTAACACGTGCTGTCATGCTCTGAGATAGAAGGCTATCATATTTTCAGTAGCATGCGAAGCAAGACAGGGTATAAGTGTGTTCCATCCTCTACAACTAAAATCGCAACTTTAAATTTGGACGAGCCACTGCACAACCCGGTTGCTTTAATTGAACTTCACTCAAAACCTCCACAGGATCAATAATTGTAATCAGTTGGAAATTAACAGTAATCAGGATGTAATTATATAATCATAACTAAAATCACATATAATCTGTACTAAATTATCCATATATAATCAGAATTAAAATAATCCTATAAAATTTAATTGCAATCAGAATTAAATTATTCTATATATATATATATATAGAGATAAAGAAGTTTGAGTAGTATGTGCTGAGCGAAGGTTTTCTTTTACCTGTTGTCGTGTGTCAGTGTATATTTATATCTCTTCAATCCAATTTCTATTCCGTTTATTATATCCATATCGTATAATTTATAACATGGTATGTCGGGGGATCAGGAGGTATTTGCTGTCAAGAATACTTCCTTCAGAAACATGCCATATATGGAAATATCCTATGGGCGATTCCCCTTGAAAAAGAGCATGTAGGGTGTTTCAAACACTTCATCCCATTGGTCCTTACTCAGTTCTTTGTTTGGCTGTTTTGGCTTTTCATTTTTGTACCCCATTTGCTTTGCTTTCATTTAATCCGTTGGTTTTCAAAAACGTGCAAGAACACGCTTTGGATTTTCATATATCGTCCAGCATGTAAGTAAAATTATTTTGTGTATTTTTCAATGTTTTTCATTGTTCTCCATGTTTCAACTTAAAGTGTTTTCTATATATAAAATTTAATTGTAATCAGAATTAATGTAACTGTATAATCAGAATTAAATTAGAATTAATGTAACTGTATAATCAGAATTAAATTAGTATATAATTGTATAAACACAGAATTAAAATCATAATTATAATCAGAATCAATTTAATTGTAGTCAGAGTTAAATTAATCATCAGAATTAATTTAATTGTAATCGGAATTACATTAACTGTAATGAGTTTGAAATAATATTGTTTCACCAACTATTCGGTTACCCCATTTTTCCCCTACTACGGAGTAAGGCAGAGCACTTGACAGCTTTTTAAACGAAGTTCCAATATTTCCTTACTGATTCGTAATAAGATAAAACTTTTATGGTATGTACTATAGTAATATATTCGTATAGTAAGTAGAGCAAGGTAATTTTTTATACTGTATAAGTAAAACTAATTCAAATGCGAAGGTCCCCGTCTTTTGCTCTGCGTTTCCCAATATAATTATATATTTATTCAGATTCTCTCTTTTATAGCTCGAACTAACAACCAGAATGTCGCCAAAAAACTTAAAAGGTAGGTTAGAGCTAGCGAAATATAGGTTTCACCCATGTGATTGATTATATGTCCTGAACGAAATATGAAATGGCAATGCTTTTTCAAGTAGCTGATAATTTGCGCGTCAAGTGATAATAAGCATCTAGTGGGATGCTAATTTCTTTTTCAATAAATGTTTAGTTTTGCAAAATCGTAATATGTCATGAAAAAAATAGGTGCAGTTTGCTGGAAAAGCTGGTTGGTTGTATTTTATGGCGCAAGGGCAATGGTCACTGCGCCAGACAAGGTGAGAACGTAGATACGGTTTTTGCTGAAAAGGTATTTTTATTGCAAAAATAACATAGAAAATTAAATATTGATTTTGGTAATATTTATTGGACAACGTGTTGTTTATTTTATCTCAGAATACATAAGGTTTAACTAAATGTTTCATTGTTTTCGAGGAAACATCCAAAATACCTTGTGCAAAATCGTGGGGTATGGAAGAGAAGATTAAAATTCAAATCTACAAGGATTGTGGATTATCTAACCGTCAAACCGCGAAAAAAAATCAATAGGTCATCGAATGTGATCAATCAGTTTTTAAAATTAGATAATAATTACAACACAAAAAAGAGATGTGGTAAAAAACAGTGACGGAAAGAGACAAGCGTCGCATTATTCAGCACGCATCTTCAAAATAAATATTACATCGGAAATCAAAGCAATATTATCGTTGCCAGTCGAAATTCGCCGAGTGCAGCAGATTTTGTCTTCTGATCACTTACAGTTTTCTAAAAGACAGAGCAAGCCAGCATTGATTAAAGTGAAGAAAGAAGCAAGATTGAATTGGGCTAAAAAAAATACGTAATGTTCCAAAATTGGAAGAAATTATTTTCAGTGATGAAAAGAAATTTAATCTTGATGGCCCCGATGGATTCCAATGTCATTGGCCTGACTTGAGAAAAGTTCCATAGATTCGAATGAGCTGAAACTTCGGTGGTGGGTCTGTCACTATTTGGGAAGTTTTTTATACGCGGGGGAATTGTCGCTGGCATGGATAACCTCTTATATATAATCTCTAGACTATATCGACATAATTAAAATCACATTAGTTGAGCATGCTGAGGATTTAATGGGCGTTGATTTCATATTCCAACAGAACAATGCATCAATACACACCATCGAACCTCATCAAAAGGTGGTTTATTGAGAAGGAAATTGAGATTTTTTTAATGACTTTTGATTAGTTCAGATGTGAATCCGATCGGAAACCCATGGGGTATCCTGGCTTGCGAAGTATATGCAAATCGTCGACAATTCCTTACAAACGAAAATTTTAAGAGTGTCATTCGCGTTGCTTGGTCGGAAATCACCTTCCATTTCCATCCAAATTTCAATATGGAGCTAATACCAAATATTTACTTTTAAGAAGCATTCCTTTTATGACATGCCACTCAAGGTCAGCCTATAATTATTTCGCGCCAGTTTTTCGTTAAATGGACTGCCTAATCTACTGTTGTGAATTATTTACCTTAATTTGTAAAACGATGTTTTCATAAATGAAGCTTTAATATCATTTGAATGTGGACAATATATTGCCTTATTTCAAACAAAAAAAATTATAAAATTTATGTGAACCTACATTTATTTCACGGACTGTATTACAGACATGTGGGAGAAAAGTTTCACGAAAAATAGTTGAAAAAGTCGCCGATAGGAGGAATAATGGCGTTATTTTAACCCAGGACGCCAGAATGTTGCATAACTGTGTTTTCACGGTGCAAGAGTAGCAAAGGTCGTGGTGTGTCGGGATCTAAAGTTTTCCGAGGAATTTGAATTAGTCAATGAATAGTCTCTATGCTTGAGGTTTATGTTTTATTTCAAGGGCAGTAGGTGATTTTCCTTTCTAAAGTACGGCGCAAACAGCTTATGACGAATGCAAAGTCACCCAGACGTCCTCCTTGAGAAGATTGCATTGTTTAAAGTTTGATCTAAGTAACCCGTCTTTGGTCTTGGACAGATCCTGATTTCAAACAAGATAGTTTAGCTCATTTTGAGCGAGAACGCATGGCGTGAAAGACGCATGGATAATCATTAGATATCAAAGCTTGCGGAAGATCTAACGTCGTTTTAACTTCCTCATTACTGTCTAAATTAATGGAAATTTTTTTGGAAGGTTCGAAAAAGGGCAGTTCTTTACAGTGAAAAGCTGGTCAGAGCGCAAGCTGATCGCATATTCGAGTGCTCTATTGTACATTTATTTCCATTTGTAATACCTCCGGAAACAGGTGGAACCAGGTAAAAGTAGCAGTTATTTAGTGACTACTTGGCTCTCTGCAAAGCATAAAAAAAAAGCAAACAGCATTGCCACTTTTTAGGTACTTCGGAAGATTTCCTACACGCGTACGCAAAAGAGGAGAATTGATAGGGGCCCATAACCCCACTATGCGATATAATTTTGTACATACACATACAAGTACATGCAGTTGTTGTGGTGCAGTAACCCCTTATGAATTTTCTGCGTATGCCAACGACTGCAGTACGTAAATGTGGGGTCCAGGTAAAGTCCGTTGCCAGGATTTAATTTGGGGTTCAAAATTTTACAGCATTTATCGATGCAGTCACAGCATGCAGGCCAGTCAAGTCTCATTAAAAGTTCAGTTTCGGGGGGGACCGGTCCCTAAGATCCCCCCCCCTGGATACGGACATGGTCCAGGTTTTGTCCTGTCCCCCAATCTGATATTCGAAATTAAGCTCATACACCTTTTATACCACTGGAGTGATGGTCCTTTATTGTGATTTTAAAGATCACTTCCCGCAAACGTTCCAAACATTATCTGCATTAGTAACACAGTTAGGAGGCATCACTAATGCTGGATTTACATTGTAGGGATCATTTATGCTGTACTTATGATGCATGGATAAGTGAATGTGCAACCCACGAAGTCTCCCAAATGACTTTCACCCTACAGAGCTTCGCTTTATACAACTAACGATTGCATCATTTTGCGTTACCGATCGTAAAACCACGATATTATGACAATTGCATTGCATAAAACAATGACTTGAATTAGTAGCCTTGTTATTGGAAATCAAACCATTACCAATCAAAATCAAATACTTACAGCCTTTAATAACTACTTCATCGATTTTCCGTTTGGATTGGCACAGGCCCATAATACAGTGTCCCATTTGGATAGTGGATGCTATAGCTATGACATTAAAGATTCACTATTTCTTTTACCAGTTACACCCGCTGAAATTGCTAAACTAATAACGGAAATTAACCCTAATAAGGGCCCTGGACATTTCACACGACTGCTATTAAATATGTTTCAGATATTATATTGTAGCCTCTCACCCACATTTTTAATTTGATTATTTCCACAAGTGTTATTCTACAAGATCTTAAAATTTCAGCAGTTACACCTGTATTTAAAAAAGAAAATAGATATGAGATTGCCAATTACAGACCAATATCAATATTGACAGTTTTTGCCAAGATTTTTGAAAAGATACTCTATAAAAATTATACAGCTTTTTCTCATTAAACAAAATCATTCATCTAAATCAATTTGGATTTATGGAGGGTAGATCAGTGGAACAGGCTTTAATTGCAGTTACAGATTTTATTTACTCTTCTCTGGATTCTAAACAAGCAGCAGTTGGTGTGTTTTTTGATCTGTCGAAGGCCTTTGATACAATTAACCATGAACGTTTACTATATAAGCTTAGTCTAGCTGGTATCCGTGGCCCTTGCAATACCCTTTTCAAAACTTAACTAACAGACAATATGTTCACATGAATGGCTGCTGCTCTACACTCCGCGATTCATTATGTGGTGTGCCCCAAGGATCTATTCTTGGACCATTATTATTTAACTTTTATGTCAATGATATTTTTCATCTACCAACATCCTTCGAACCAATTTGCTTCGCTGATGACACAAGTATCTTCTCTAAACATACTGATATTAACAACCTAATCACAATAGTTAATGAAGATATTAAACACATTATTAACTTCTTTAACATTAACTACTTAACCCTTAACAGAACAAAGACTAAGAGCTTTTTATTCACAAATAAAAGAAATATTAATCTAAATAATTTTCATCTTAATATTAATAATGAATCAATTTCATTCTCAACAGAAATTGATTTTCTGGGTATAAATAACATTTTAATCTAATTTAAAACGGGACACCCATATTCACACCATATGTACGAAAATTAGTAGAAATTTGGGAATAATAAGAAATATTGCATATTATTTACCCACTCCAATTCTTATAAATCTTTACTTTTTTTTTGATTTTCTCTAACATATATTATTGCTCACTGATTTGGGGCTGTACCACAAAATACAATCTCTCACGGATTACTGCTCTTCAGAAGCATTTTATTTCACTTTTGTCTTACAATAGTCTCGTGTCTCACTCCTTTTATTCATCTTCCAATAATACTCAAATATTACTAATTGAAAAATTACTAATTTACAAGATCTATATTTTTATGTTTAATGCCATATGAATCGTTTTATATCTTAATCTTATGTCCTTAATCCCACCTGGACATAATCACTTCACAAGAAATCTAAATAATCTAATACCAGAATTCTCCAAAACAAATCTTGGATTGGTATGCACGGGTTGTATGGGCCCTAGGGTGTGGAACCCTCTTCCTGACAGAATTAAAATTTTGAGTTCACTCCCACTTTTTAAAAAATACCTACATAAATATCTTTTGGAAAACAAATTTTTTGCATAACTTTATTGATTTATGCTTGTTATAATTATTTTAATTTATTTAGTTATTTTGCCTCGGGCAGCTGGGACTCTGTCAGACCTTATAGTCTCTACCCATAGCTGCCCGAGCAGATCGATTATTTGTATGCTTTTTTATACTGTAATCTGTAATTGTATCTGCCTGAAAATAAATTTGAATTGAAATGATGCAATATCTCTTGGTACTGCGTGTACGGTGGGTTGATAGAATATGATGAAATATGTTGCAATCTCTAGTTTGAAATACAGCGTTGCCAAATGGTTGCCCATATACTTAATGGGAACCGAGTCGTTTTCATATGATCATCTGTTTCTCCTAAAGAAGAATCAATAAATTCTTGTCATTTTCGTGTTTATTACGTCATAGTAAAGATTACCTATTTTCATTTTAAAAGCACTGCATGTGTTTTTAAGTATTATTAATGACTAAGTGGTCAAGTATAATATCAAAGGATTTTATTTTTATTTCTTAAACCGTATGAGTCGTAGGCGTAATATGAGGGTTAAATATAGAGTAAACTTGGGCAAAAGAAAAAGAAAAATACGGTTTTGCCTCTGTTCTAAAAAACGGGGGGGGGGCATTTTCCCCCGACAAATTGCGCATATGGTGTATGTTATCCGAGTTCCATCCACGGTAATCGTTCAAAACATAAAAACTGTATTTGAGCTCAAATTGTTAAATCTTTTTAACCGAATTTTGTGTGTTTAGAAGAAAATAAAAGTCATTTAAGCGTTTTAATTGCAAATTCTGAACAGCACACTAGATAGTTATTTATAAATTAATTCTCAGGGGATAAAACCCTGTAGCAGAACGCGGAAAAAGCCAATAGAGACTGCTTGACAATATATATGACATAATACAATTAAACCATCGAGAACATAATCAGAATTTGAAAATGGATTCTTGGTCAAAATTAGTCTGCTGACTATTATTTTATATATTTGAGCAATCATCGCTATAAAAAAACACTAAAATTACAAAAATTATTCATACCCTTTGTGTGAGCTCTTTTATATGATTTTCTAAATGCAGAACTGACATCTGTAATTGGCGAAATTGACCGCAAGTTGGGCAGTCTAAAGAATCAAATTAATCATATATAAAATCAAAATTAATCATAAAATCAAAATTAACCATATATAAAATCAAAATTAACCATATATAAAATCAAAATTAACCATATATAAAATCAAAATTAAATTAAACTAATTGCAATCAGAATTAAACTAATTGCAATCAGAATTAAACTAATTGCAATCAGAATTAAACTAATTGTAATCAGAATTAACTATTAGAATTAATTGTAATCAGCTGTTGTATGCGCTGTTTAGTTAAAGTGAAATTTCCATATTCGATGTTATTCGTAGCAACAGTTAAATTTTTTTTAACAAGTGCAGAAATTTTACCTGTATCTAAGTGGGGGCACTGTATCACATATCCATGGGCTTGACCTACGATTTTCACGTCTTGCAAATAACCCTAAGGAGAAACACGTACTGGAAAATGTATTAAGTTAAAATAAAATCGACAGTTAATTTTCAAATTCAATAAAGTACCATTTCCACAAAGTTCATGCTTTTAATTAATTCATCAGCGCTGCTCCGTTAAACGCTATTCTAAATAATTTCTGCATTCTTTTTCGTCGTTTAATCTTACCTTGAATAAAAAATGTCTAGCATTTCGTTGACCTAACCACAGAGAAAGATTCCGTCCTCCGAAATCCTGGTCGATATCTCTGAGAACCCTTCTGTAAATTCGGCTGCAGTCCACATAGAGTTTGACAGTATCGCCACTAACACTTAGGGCTATTTGATGCCAATTATTGTCAGCCAAATGGTAAGGGAATGTTTCGACATATATAGTGTTTTTATGACTATAATGCAAGCGGATTTCATCCTTTCTACCACTACTTTGAAGTTCCAGGAACCTAGAAATGAAGGAAACACCATAGTCACCCACAAAGGATAAATGTAAACATCTGTTTTTGTTGAAAGAAGCATTTGCTTTAGGGCGTATGGACAACCAAGATCAAGCTGCGCTGGGATATAGTTTTTCAAAGAATCCGGATTGTTGTTTAAAGAACCAAACTCCGGAGTACGGTGGATAGAAGAAACGGCTCGCATTCTACGTTATAAATGGAATAGAACTTGAGTTAACGAGTGAGACAATTGATGAATGTGTTACCATAGAGCCACCGAAGGACTATATATAAAAAAAAGAAGCCAACGGTGTTTACATCGAGACAACAAATTAAAAATGAGCTGGTAAATTTCATACGAAAATTGCATACGAAATGGCAAATTACGCACGAAATGAGGAACAAATTACAAATAAAATGACAAATTATAAATGAAATTTCATGTTTCCTTGAATACGAAATAAAAAGTTTCGGATACAAGCTTTTATATAAGTCGAAGTGTATGCAGCCTGTAGTTGGGGGTTCCATTTTCATGAAATTCCCTGACACTCAAGCTGTCAGAGTTAAAAGTATTGCGCCATAAATTGGGGATAATTCTTATTAAGTCTTAGTCAAATTTCCAATAACGATCAGCACATGGATAAACGTTAATCGTTATTAATAAGCTATTAGATGTGTATCAAGGCACAATTTCCAAAGTCTCCGACCCGCTTACTTTTTGAATGATAGGATTAACGTTTATCCCGTTTACATTCTAAACTTGAGCGATAGGTTACTCGGAACAAGACAGACGATGTTACGGGACTTTCGCGAGTGACTTTACATTCACGCACTACAAAGTTTACTGAAAATCGAACTAAGCACAGGGAACTCGACTAATTGGCTCAATATGTAAAGATAGTGTTTACAAACCACGTAGTGGTTGCCCGTAGAACGTTCTCCCTCTGAAGTTATTAAATGCAACTACGGTTTTAAGATCAAAGCAACAAATCGGGCGCAAATGTAGAAATCGTTTCTTTAGAAAAACTGCTCTGGTA
>QLNU02015360.1:13856615-13877025 GCA_006491805.2 Dysdera silvatica
AACGTCATTGTAGTCAAAATTTTTCAAGTTTTGGATTTTTTACAAAAAACTTAAAGAGATAGGACAATTTTAACTGCACAACAGTCGTTATATACACACTATGTTACTGTGAAAAATTATTAAAAAGGTTCAAAAATAAAAAAGTTGACTTTCTCTGTCCCGGACCTCCCCCTTAAACGTTTTGAAAGCGCTTTCATTTACATAGATGGTAGCATTTGGCGACAACACATTAGGTATAAAACGTTTCATTAAACGATTGATGCAATTGTTAATTGATTTTGTTAATGTACAATTAAAGATTTAATTGTTTTTAACGAGCAAGCGACAGGGAAAGTTAATTTTTACTGCAAAACTACCAATCTATTGGACAAACGAAGAATACGCATTTTAGTCCATATAAATAAGTGTATAAAATATTGATATAGAACTACACAATAGGTATACACGGGGGGGGCGGTTATGACTAGCGTTGTAACACCAGCAGTATGTGTATATATATATGTGTGTATACACATATATACATATACACACACACTTAAGCAAGATTGTAATCCCTCTTCCCCTGTAAATCTTTATGAACTTTCTGTATACGCCACTGAGAACTATGAAAAATGCATAAAGATCTGTGGCAGTAACAACATTACGAAGAGTAAGTTATTCAAGTGATGTTAAAGTAAAACGCATGGAAGCGTTTTAGGTAGCTTATAATTTTCTAAAATATTTATGTGGTGTAAATCTACATATGTTTTAACAGTCGTTAAATATTAAGTTTATATGTGGGCTTGATTACCAAATGGGATTTAAAGTAAGGTAAACAAAATTTTAAATCAAACATCACATCTTTATAATTAGGTTCCCAGATATTTTCAGAAGTGCTGTAATAATTCAGTTTGAATATTAAACTATTTAAAACTTAAAACTATGATATTTTACAAAAGTGAAACTAATTTAAACGTGTTATTGTTACTCTGATTCACCTTCAAATTAATGAACTTAAACTGTGTTACGATTTTAACAGGAGGCAAGGTATTTTTATATCATCAAAAAAATTTCATTTTCGCCAACTGTTTGAAAAGGATACCTGAAACAGGTCGATTTACACAAATATGACAAGTTCAACCCAACAAGTAAAACTTTTATAAACGTAATTAGAGTGTTTCATCGTATCTTTCTCTGTTACATTCTAAAATATAGACCATTTTCTTTATAACAAGAAACAAAAAATAAAGTTTGCTGCTCTAATAGAATAAGTTTATTCAACTTGTGCATACAGTATTTGATACCACATTTGTTTCGTGATATTTCAGCTACATTGATATTTTTGAAATTAAAATCATGTTGATTGATTACGTTATAACAATAGAACATATATACTCATGTTTGTAAAAATTGCAACACCATGAAGGACTCGTCCGAATTGAATGAAATTTAATGTACAAACGACCTGTGTTGATACAAATAAACGATTAAAATTACAAAGCAAAATAACAATATTACATGTCGAAAATCAGTATTTGGTGAAGCCACCACGCGCTGCAATAAGTGATGCTATACGACGTGGCATGGAATCAAACAGATGTTGAATGTGTGCCTGAGGAAGAGCATTCCAGATTGCTTGTATACGACCCCAAAGTTCATCTGTAGTAGCTATGGGACGAGGATCACGAGCGAGACGCCGACCAACGAAATCCCACACATGTTCAATCGGCGACATATCCGGCGAATAGGCAGGCCAAGGAAGAAGCTGTATCTGTTGTGATGAAAAGAAGTCTTGAACATTCCTGGCAATATGTGGGCGGGCATTGTCCTGTTGAAATACAGCTCCGGGAATGCCTTGAAGGAAGGGAACAACTTCGGGCTCCAGAACTTCATTGATGTACCGGTTGCTGTTAAGATTACCCACAATTCGTAGCAGCTGAGATCGTCCATGATACGCAATCGCACCCCAGACCATAACGCTGGGGGTTCGTCCACTATGACGTTGGATAACGCACTCCGGAAGGTGGCGTTCACCGGTATAGCGTCTAACACGGATGCGGCCATCACTGTACCCCAAATTAAAGCGGGATTCATCAGAAAACACCACTTGTTGCCAATCAGCACGCCAGTCTCTATGTCCATGAGCCCATTGTAGCCGCAGGCGCCGATGGTTTTGCGTCAGGAGGATCCTGTATAAAGGAACTCTTGCACGCAGTCCACGGTGCAGTAGACGCCGACGAATTGATGAAGCACACAATGATACACCTGTAGCAGTGCACCAACGTTCTGCCAACTGTCCAGATGAAGCAAAACGGTCCGTCACCGCCATGCGGACCAGGTGTCTATCATCCCGTGCTGACGTCACCTTTCGGCGTCCACTCCCGGATTTCTGAGTTGTCTGGTTCTCTTGAACCCACTGCTTCCACACTCGCATCACTGTGCTGCTGTTACGCCCCATACGAGCTGCTATTGCACGATAAGAAAACCCTCCTTCACGAAGGCCGATCATTCGTCCCCGTTCAAACTCCGTAACTTGCTGAAATGTCGCCCTCTTTCGTCGTAGAGGCATAGTGACGTCTCATGTAACGTTTACCACTAGCAGATAGCCATACACGCCCCGCTACAGCCCTCTATTTATACGGATCCATCAGCAGTTCAGAGGGCGCTGCTCAGCCCACGCATGCGTGATGACTCTGAAATTCTAATCATTTGAATAGCATACCCTAATTTGCATTTCCTGAAAGTTTCAGCTCAATCAAGTGATTCCTTCATGGTGTTGCAATTTTTACAAACATGAGTATATAACATCTCAAGTACTGTTTCAAATATCTACTGATATTTTTCTAGATATGTATAATTCTTCATGACTAACGCTGGCTAATCAATTATACCGACGGATGGATTAGTGTAGGGATCGGCAAGTTTTTTTTTTTTGGAGTATTGTGACGAAGTAATACTGTAGAATCACTCATCGAGCTAAGGAAATCACACATCAAATTGTGTCGTGTGCTACTCCTTAAACTGTAAATGTTTATGATACTATCCACTTGCCGGTACAAATTAAGTAGGGTTTTTGGTATGTTCTTAATACAATAATATATTTTCTTGAGAATATCCTTGTACGTTTGACGTACAATTTAATGATACCAAACGCAAATGGTGCGGTATACTGTACGTGAACCCATATTCCTTTATCAAGAGTTTTTAAAAGAACTAACATCGACCATTTGTGGTTTTAACGCTAATGTAGCAATGAGCAAATTTGAGAGAAGTGAAAAAGTTGAGACGTGGGGAAAATGAAGTTTCAGATGAAAATGGGTCTAACAATCTTTCGAGACCAGTCTAACTGCAAAGATTTGCTATTTTGTACACTTTTCCCACCAATACCTAATAACATCCCTCTTTAAAAGGGGTAAAAACAGTACTGAATTTTATTTGAAATTAATAAAATACTTTTTTGAATTTTAACAATTACATAATCGATCGTTTTTTCATTTAAATCACTCCGCATACCACAAAAAATTCGTCCGCGTACCATGTGTCACACGCGTGCCGCATGCCACTAAAAATTCGCCCGCGTGCCGCAGGTTGCTGACCCCTGGCTTAGAGAAACAACGGAATTATAATAAATTTGTGTTGGACTGAGCTAGTATATATTGTTGGTTTGTATTTTATAACGGAAGGTCAGCGGAGGTTATAGTGCGTCCTGATGACCTACAAGTTTTCTGGAGCATCTGAACCTCTCTTGCCCAAGGAATCAAACCCCGGATTGCATATTAAACAAAATTACAATAAGCAAATTAGTAAGTAAAGAAACACATTTAGGCTTAATCAAACTACAGGGACATGCTATTTGCTACATAAAATTTCCAATTTTTCTATGAGGATTATATCGTCCCACGGATATTGTATTACCCCAGTAGCAAAAATCGTCCGAAACCTTTCTGTAGGGTTCAGGTATGGGGGCTACTAGACAGGCCCGGGTTTACATATTTTGCGCCCCAAGGCAGGATATCTATAGGTGCCCCATTTACCCCCACCACCTCATCTCTAAATTTACAACTAAAAAAAAATTTACGTTTTTTCCCCTCCTTTTAGTGCTCATTTATTGTGTTTATTATTTATGAACTAGTCTACATTTTTAATCATTAAAGTGAATGTAAATTTATAACGTAAAACAAAACCAAGGGAGAAAATCTCAGTGAACTTTTTTCATTCAATAATAATAAAATTAGATTACTAAATGCAAAATAACATCGTTCATTACATTACGTTCGGCTTTTCTCTAACCACGGCACACTACTTCCCCTCCCCATATAAGAGACGGTAACAACTTCTAAATCTAGCTGAAAACCAGAAGTGCTCGCAACACAGCCGCCGCGTACAAATATCTGGCGACAGAAATAAAAACATGTTTAGTCTCAGATTTTTAAGTTGCCCACTGTCTTCGTTTTAGATCAATTTCAATAACAAGCGTATTACTCATACAAGCAATGTATGAGTAATACATTGCTTGTATGAGTAATACATACAAGCAATGTACAAAGTTCAGGTACCAAGCAAATTGAAACCATCGTGGGGAACAATCATTATCCTGCTGTTACATAGCACCTTGTTAGAGTTTCAGTTTTAACTATCGTTGTTCAGTTTAACGTGAAATTTCCCTGAAACCGTATGTGTCAAAGATGGAACATTACTATAGTTGCTCAAAGTATGAACTTTGTTAAATATTTTCAGTAGGAATTTTTAATCAAATTTAATAACTGAAATATTTTTGGGCAGATCTGAGTGTGAAGAATAAGAAAATATGCCCCTTTTTTTTTAAATGTCTGGTTTTCAAACATTTCGCCCCACTGTGCGGCGGCGGTTTTTGAGGTCTGGTAGTTTTCCAAGTTGGTGCCCCTAAAAGGTTGGCGCCCTTAGGCTCGAGCCTAGTGAGCCTAAGGGTAAATACGGGACTGTTATTAGGACAAGGTTAACCATATTTTCGACAATTTTATTAAATATAAAACTAGCGAAATACCCATCGCATATATCACGATAGATTTGGAGTTTACCATGCTCGAAGGTTTGAAAAGGGGTTCCAGATATCTCCCAATGGCAATTACTCTTTTGGAAATAAAATTAACACAGTCTTTAATTCACATTATTAATAAACTGACAGACATTATTGACGAACTGGTATCTAAGCACAATAGAAAATATTTAGATCACATACATAGCGGCACCTGCTGCAGCCGATATATTTTCCATCACATCCCTTTGTTAAAACGTCTAATAAAATTACGTGCATTAATCTTGTAAATTAATGATTAGTATATATAATTATTAGTGTAGTAATTAGTAGATTAATAAATCATGTAAATGCAGATTTGAAAGTTGATTTTGTGAATTAAAAAAACAAACGAACGGGGGAAACAAAGCTTGGATTACAGTGGGATGGTATGCGTTTGACGATACCACTTGGAGCCCAACCCAAGTTAGTGGAACGATAATTGAAGACGTTACCACTAAGTTACGCGTAGAGCAGTGGACTCACAGACCGTTAAAAGTCGAACCCGGTTTAACGGGAAACTAGGAGAACGCGTTTACTAGTACGCCACAGGGAGCCGGTCCCTAAGAATATCCCTTTATTTAAAACATTTACCTGAAGTTTCGTAAATGATGAAACGAGGCACGAAACATAAAAAAAAAAGAAAAAACTGCGGAAAAACAGCATGGCCCGCTTTCTGCTAACAAGGAAACGTTTTGCAGACACAGACGTGCTTTCATTCATTTACGAATTCCTGGCCAAATTTGTCATAATGCCACGAAAGTAGCCCAACAGGGCAGCAACGATTTTTCTTTTGGCTTGCTTTTTTTTACATCTGTGTTACGTTAAGTTGAAATTCCGGGTGAACTTACCGCCCGGCTGAGGAGTTCACCATCTTTGTCACTAAAATTAATGAATAACTGCTCAAGCGTGCAACAACCACACCCGTTAGATACTTCTATTTCTGTCGTTCTGCAGCGAAAGGTAAATTAGGGTGTTCACAAAGGAAAGTCGCGTCGATATCAGAAAAGTACTTTTAAAGTTCCGGGCCTATGGAGTGTGTGTAATAAATGTTAAATACTTTCATTTTCCGCCCTTCGTTATGCGAATCATTTTTAGCGGGGCCTGAATTAACGCACGGACCCCTGAGTCCGCGATCCAGGGCCCCCAAATTTTATATTTTTGACAATTGAATGGAGAGTTTAAAATCTTAGTTTGAAACCCAAGTTTTTTAATTATAACTTTGTAATTTATTAATATTACTTTTTTCTTAAATATAACTTAGGCATCATTGAAAATGGCTTTAAACTATTGATTATGCAGATAACATATACACTGGCGGAAAATTAAAAAACAAGAAACAAGAAAGAAAAGAAACTGGATGGTTATGAAATTTGCATATGTTAATGAGGTGGAGCACAAGTGGACGTAATCTTAATTTCAGGACCAACCGTTTATGGCTTAGGCCGAAACATGATATAATATGCAAATTATAGTCGGTGGTATTTAAGGAAAAGGGTGAAGTTGGTGTAATCAGTCGTCGAATTATAGACACTTGCGAAGACTCTGAAGAAGCTACAATCTCTGGACGTGGAAGACGTGTAAAATTTCAGCCGTTATCGAACTATGAGAGAGGTCGTCTAGCGGGACTCCGTGAGGCCGGTTGGTCGTTGTCCCATACAATTCCACACGTGCTCAATGGCGGCAAGTCCAGTGAACATGCAGGCTATGAATGTTGTCTCACACCTTGAAGTGCACGTTGCGTTGCAGGTGCCGTTTGTGGGTGGGCATTGCCATGCTGAATTACACCATTATGTACCAACCTTACAAATGACACAACAATTGGCTGAATGATACTTCGGATATACCGAGTGCTGTTTAACGTGCCCGGTACAAACACTAGTTCTCTATGGGAGTGATAGCTGATCGCTCCCCATACGAGGAGACCAGGTGTAGGCCATGTGTGTCGATGGCGGATGCAAGAAGGGTGGAGATACTCCCCTGTGCGTCTGCGAATAAGCATACGGCCATCTGAGGCTCCCAAACAAAATCGCTTTCATCGCTGAAAACGACTGATCGCCACTGCCCTTTCCAGTGCAGACGTTGGTGGCACCACTGCAGCCATTCTCAATAGTGGGTTTTAGTCAGAGGCACACATGCCAGAAGCACACTTGCATGTAGTCCTACTTCCAGCAGATGGTTAGGATTGTTTGCAGGGTCACCTCAGGTGCAACGGCAGCTCGAATTTGAGACGCAATGTCTGTTCGGCTTGACAACGCCGCTCTTCTTATGCGTCAATCTGTCCTCTCAGCAATCCGTCTGTGAGTCCCTGTTCCACGTCTTCTCGTGTGGGAATGTTCTTTGAACCATCTACGCTACCATCGTACCACCACCGATACTTCCCATCCAATTCGCTCCGCAGTACGACGATACGATCAACCGGCCTCATGGAATCCCACTAGACGACCTCTCTCAAAGTTCGATAATCGCTGAAATTGTACACGTATTCTACGTTCAGGGCATTTACGCTTCTTCAGAGTCTTCGAAAGTGTCTATAATTTGGTGACTGATTGCATCCACTTCGCCCTTCTCCTTAAATACCACCGACTATAATTTGCATATTATAGCATGTTTTGGCGTAAGCGTTAACCGGTTGATCCTGAAATTAAGATCACGCCTACGTGTGCTCCATCCCATTAACATATGCAAATTTCATAACCATCCAGCAATTCTTTCCTAGTGTTCTTTTTTCATTTTCCGGTAGTGTATAAGAAGAGTTTGCATTTGTTACTCATTGAATAATTTTGTTGTGAGTGCTTGGGGAAGGCCCCAAACGAACACTAGGCCCCGGGAGTCGTTTTCAGGCTACCCGGGTAGCTTGTTTGTACGGCTCAAGTGCAAAGGTCATGTGCTGGGAGTTTGACGAGGAATTTTACAAGGAATCCGAACCTCTTTGTGACTTGGGAACAAACCCCCGGACTACAGTGAGCAGTTCCGCCGGGTAAGCGTTGCGTTTCGGTGCCGTTGGGAGCCGAACTCGGGTCAACGGCGAACGCATTACCACTACAGGAAGCCTTGCTAACTGGATTGGTTCAACTCTCAGAAAGCGTGCTTGCGTTTAAATGTATCGTTCGTTTGAGCTTTATGGCGCAAGAATCATGCTGTGCCAGGACCTACAGTTTTCCAAGGAATGCGAACCTCTTAAGGCCTGGGAAACTAACTCCGAACTAAATGTATCGTCGTTTGGAAGTCGAGGTCAATCATCAGTTTGATTTCAGATGTCTCAGGACGTAATACGTAAAAAAATCTTTTTACTTTCGTCAGTCGTATTAAAAAAAAAACTCACACATAATATGATTTAACTATTTTAAAAAGCAAAATATTGCATAACACATTCACATATTACAACTCCGGAGCAGGAGCTCTCATTTTATTGATATTTTTTAGACTCGTATTTTTGATATGATCTTCAAATTGTTTTTTTTTTAGGTCTGGTAACAATATGCAAAATGCGCGCAAAAGGCATAAATCAATAATTTTGTGGGAAATTTGTTTTCATAAAACAAACTTCCGAATTATGTCATGATTCGTTTGGACTTTTTTTACTACATATTTGGTATTTCCTCTGTTGGGACTGTACAACAAAAACTGGCTAAAGTTACGTTATTTTTCATCGTCAGACGAAACTACTTAAAGCAAATTGAGTGATTAAATTATAAAAATGCACTTGGAGTTCAGTTTTGACAAATTATGTGTCTGAAAAGTCGTTAGGCTTTTCGAAAGTTTCGTGTGCTAAAAGCCAGATTCGCAATTTGCGCTTTGCAATTACAGTGTGTTTTGAGGCGCGATTTAAAACTTGCGCTCCTAAAATTAGATGGCGCCCTTGTCTCTAATGGCTACCAAAAAATGAGGTTTCGTTGAAACAAGCTTCTCAAAACGTTGCACTCCAGATGACTATCTAGGTTCTAACAAAGCTAGGTCCTGTACTTAAGTTTTAACGTTTAGCCCTACTCACGCTTTTAATATTTTCAAATATTGGGATTAGAAGTTTTAAATTAAATTCATTTTTGTTTTGGGTTTTACGGCGCAAGGCCAGGTTATGTTACGCCGGAACCTACAGTTTTCTGAGAAATCCGAAAGTTTTCCGGCAAACCCCGGAGTAAGGCGTGCAGAAAAAATGCCACGCGTTCTATGGTACCAATGAAACCAAACTAGGATTAAAGGTTTTGTTTGTGGTTTTACGGCTCAAAGACTACAATGGTCATGCTGCGCCCGGACCTACTGTTTTCCGAGGAATCTGAACCTCTTAAGGCCTAGGGAACCAAACCCTGGACCACAGTGAGCAGTGCGATCTTTATGAGATCTCTGAGTAAGCGTTCTTTGCACTGTTGGGAGTCGAACCCGGATTAACGGCGTACTAGGCGAACGCGTTACCACACTGCGCCACCGCAGGACCCAGGATTGAAAGCACGACTAACGCGTTTGCTCTTTGCCACTCTTTTTTATTACATGGGACCATGGGTAAAGTTTTGTTCGTGTTTTTTTATGACGCAAGGATAGCAAAGGTGATGCTTCGCCGCAGTCATATTGAGGTGTTTTGTGGGGCCCTGGACAAAATTTTTCCGGGACCCTTGTAGAATAAATTAAATCTGTAATTACATAATTACTCGTATACAACAAGGGGCTTGGGATCAATGAAAATGCTCACTAAATTCGATACATATCGTTATATCCGATCTATACCAATATAACATCGAAAACATGGCATACCAGATGTGTTATCAAAATTCGTATTAGGTTGAATGAAAATTATTCTAGAAAAAGAAAAGATACCAGCGATAGAAAATTGGCGGCCTCCTAGCCACAGCCGGTCCACTAATTTATGCAACACACAGCCCACGTATAACTCTTAATTTATTCAATTAAATTCATTAAACGATACGACAAATCAGTTTCCAAAAATAAATTATATTACAAATTCTAAACAGAGGTGTAATTGACATTTGAATAAGGGATAATAATCAAATAGCATTTATTTTTAATATTAAATTTTAAGAAATGTTTATAAAAAAACCCCCAGAAAATCAGTGAGAATACCAATTATAAAAAAAATAATGGCCTGGCCCTTTGATCGTAACTTTTATGATCTGGTGGCCTTCGATATATTTTAAATGATTTTTCGAAATTTAAAATTTTATTGGCCATCACCGAACTTAAAGGCTCAGACTTGACATTATTTACATAAAATATAACATGATCTACATGAAATCCTGCAGTGAAAATCTGTTTTAAATATATTTTTACTATATGTATGCGGATGACATGAGTCTTAGTGATGGAACCTTAGAGGGATTATTTAAAAAAAGATGAAGAAAAACTAAGCGTTCTATATGATTGGTTTGTAAAAAACCAATTATTTGTCAATACAAACAAAACAAAATACATATTTAAACATACAAATATAGGGATACATGGGATTGAGAACTATAAATTAAGTATCAAGGAGGAAGAAGTTAAATGAACGGAGGAATGGAATTTTTGGGGGGGGGTTAAGTGATGGCAAATTGAATTGGAACAAACACACAGAAACAGTATGTAAAAAAATGGGTGGAGGAGCAGGAACTATATCCAGACTCATGGACAAAATACCAGTGGATATCTCAATAAACCTTTATTATGCATTAGTAAACAGTCATTAAATATATGTAAATTGTGTTTGGGGAAATATGGGAACTAGTAAAAATAAGATAGTACAGTCAATTATGGATAGAGCACTTACAATTACAACAAATATATCAAATCAGCAAAGAGAAGAAATAAAAAATATAGAACACTTAATGCTGTTGAAACTCGTGAATTAAATATTTTGAAAGTAATATATGAACAAAAGCAAATGGGAAAACATACTAATACAATGGTTTTAAAAGAAAGTAAATGTTAAAACTACAAGACCAATGGGGAAATATGAACCTATTAAAATAAGGACTAGAATGGGAGAAAGATAAATTTTTATGGTATTAAATACTGGAACCGGCGGCCGGAGTCATTGCAAAATTGCAGAAATATTTTTAGATTTAAATCTCTTGTAAAAACACATTTTAACTAGAACAAATTAACTACAGGTGTAATCTTGGGAATACAGGAATTAACGTACGTTTTTATGTATTTCCCACCATGCCATGCATGTCTCCAATAAGTCAACCCTTTTTTAAATGTTGAATGGAATCTATTGAGAGCGATTGTATGAGCATGGAAATAAAATTATCATTATTAACGTCAAGGAATAAAATTTCTATTGTGTACATTACATAAAACAAGGAATTTAAAAAGAAATTTTACAATAATTTGACAAAAAATGAGACGAAAAATATTTTCCGGGGGTGGCTGAACCTGGCTACGGTCCTGCTTTAGCTTAGAGAGATTTTCATTGATCTATCGAACTTTCTGAACTTAAGGTTACCAACAGAATGAAGAGAATATAATGTTTTACTGATCACCATTTTCTATATACCTAAGAATTTGATATGAAGTCAAATTTTCTTTTCTAATGATAGTCAGGTTGGTTGTGTTTTTATGGCGCAAGGACAGCAAGGGTCATTCTGCACCAAACAATGTGAGAACATGCACACAGGCTTAATATAAAATAAATTGAAGCTGAAAAGGTAAAAACGTGTTAAAAACAACTTAACAAAGGTACCAAACGAAACAATATAAAAAATCATATTAGATGGGAATAGCCAATATCAGATAAAAAGTTAAAAATGGCTGCATGGATAAAGGAGTCACATAAAACGTCGCGAAGATAAATTATTTCGGTTAAAAGTTAATGATCGATACTGGTTAAAATTGGGGCAAATACATAAAACATGTAATGTTCACCACATGAATGATAGTCAGGTGATAATCTGATATCACAAAGACTGAACGGATACGCGAACTAACAAGAATTGAATAGATAACCCTCTTTTTTTTTTTACCATGTTTGGCGCAGTATAGCCCAGATGCTCTTGCGCCATAAAAATCCAAACAAACAAGAACTCTCTTAAAATGTTGATCGTAGGTTACTAAATGTAAATCAATTCTGACCATGTTGTTAGTCTACTTTTTGCAGTGAATTTTTATGGCGTTGTATACACAAATAGAGACGAAGATTACTTTGCTAATCAACACTGGTCATGGATGTAGATTTTTCAAGCTTGGTTGTCTGCTTTTATCAGAAGTTAAAATTTTGTTGCAAAACTCTGATGTGGACATACTGATTCCGAAGTGTAGTGCTAGCAATGAGAAACTACCTTAACGTTATTTCCCATCCAGCTAAGTGGGAAATAAGCTCTGGAAAATCTCTCATCTCGTTTATGACCTACTTTTCAAAATATATGCACTATGGATTTAATTTATGAAATACTACATAAATGTTTTGTGAATTTAGGACGTGTATCTTGGCAGAAACTCCTTTAGATTTCATCCTGTCCAGCCTAGACAATTGGGAGATCTAGCATAGGTCTGCGGTCGCCCACGCAAGTGGGGGCACCATTTGCACCCCCTCCGAAGCATTCTTGCTTGTATATTTTAAATATAACCGGACAAATATTGTAGTTTTGGGCTTTCGTTTTAATGAGGTTCAACTGCCGCGCCCCCCCCCAAAAAAAAGCTTGCCCTAAACATTTGTCAGCGTTAATCCGGCCCTGTAACGCCGGGACCTACAGTTTTCCGAGGAATCCGAACTTTAAGATTTAGAGAACCAATCCCCGAACTACGGTGAAAAGTTAGTCGGTAAGCATTTTTTCTTTTGCGTAGTTTGGAATCGAACACGTGATAGCCGCCCGCTAGGCGAGCGCGTTACCACTGCCCCACCGCAAGGCACCATGGGTAAAAGGGAGATCTCTTATCAAATTTGGAAAATTTAATATTTTGGGGCTTAACTTTCACATCGTTAAGCTAAACTTGCCTTGTTATATTTTATAATATTTGTGTCTTATAACATTTTATAGCCATTTATTATAATAGCTAATTAAACAACTTAGTGTATTTCAGAGTTTTGAGACTGGCTCATTAGCAAATATTTCAACATTTATAGAGAGTAAAACCCCTTTCAGCGGACAGTTTTATGGTCAGATAAAAATTCCTCGCAAGGAACTCCTTCACAATAATATCCCCCTCTTCTACGGACAGATTTTTCTGTCCGGTGTGAGAGTGTCCGTTAATGAGAGATTTTACCGTATTATGCAATTTAAAAATTTACTTCAAAAATTATTAATTCTTATACTGTAAAATTCAAGTTTTAAAACTCTCGTCGATTATTGCGTATTGTATAACACACATAAAGCTAATGATATTAAACACATTATATTTACCTTGTAATAGAACTGCCGGAGAGAGGTGATGTATCCCTTCAACGACAGACAACCCAACGTACGTATTGTTGTAAACTCGAAGACCGTCTATTAAATCAAATCGATATTTGAAGTCGAATTGCAAACCGGAAGCTGAAAAAGCAAAAACAAACGTTACTCAACCAAAATGCATTAAACTTAATAATATTTCCATTATTTTTAGTAATTTAAGATATACAGGAATACATACTATCGAGACATCGAACTGCAGTCATAGAAAATACAGAGTTTATTTCTGCAGCGATAATATCTTTAAAGATATATAGAATAAGGTTATAGAAAAATGGATTGGACAAGGGTTAATTGATATTTTCAAGTCTTACGTTTTCCTGAGCTTCAAGGTATTACACGAGGTGATATTGATAGTTTGACAGAACTTTCAATTTATGACATATTTGCACAGGAAAAGCCTTAGTGGGATCTAGACTTATCAGCAAGTAAATGCAAAAGACACGGTATTCACAATGTGCATGCAAATTAAAATACAAGTGAGGCTCTAAATTAATACTTATACATACACTTTTACATCATAGCCATTCAAATAGAGTTAAAACGCATGTACTTTTTTTTTCTAGGAAAGGAAACCTCATCAATCTTCTCCGGGGGCTTTCTAGCAATGGGCATATTCATTTTCTTGGGAGTTTACTTCATTTTAAGAGGGGATTCTCAATCACCTTAAGATCAAGATAAGCAGGAAAAACTTTTTTTGAGGTGTTGAATGATGAACACTGATCTCTAGCTGTTTTAAAAGTTAATTCTTGAGTAACTTCTTGCATATCTCTAATTTGAAGTCGGTATTAAAACCATAATTAGAAGAGAAATAGTAATTCCTTTTTCGATATGTAATTGGAAACTGAGGAAATATGTGCGGAAGAATTTTCACAATTTACCTTTATATTTATCCATTGTTTTTTCAACGAGATTTTTCGTTAAAAGGTGGACCGTAAGTTACACTCTATCTTAAAAATTCTTCAATTCCTCCAATTTAATGTTTTATTCCCTGGCGTTGAAGTTACACCAAAATATCGTAAAATTAAAAACTTCTAAAAAGGCAAAAACGTGTAAGGTAACTTGTATTTTAATTTCAAGGTTAAATAAAATATAGATGCATTTAACCCTTCAGTGATATACAAAATGATTTGTCATAACTCTTATTGTTGGTAACACTCTTCTTAAAGTGTTATTTTACCACGCTTGCCTGCAGAGGCTGAAAATCCCAAGTGGAATAATACTAACTATGCCATTAGTAAATAGCTAAATATATATTTTTATTGGCCAAAAAAAAAGCCAAATCTAGCTTGATAAAATGAGTGGTAGTTATTTTTGCAGGATAATTTATTTTGGCTCGTTAATTCTTCCGAGTAGTACACTAAATTTTTGCACGTTTAGTTCTCTTTTGCCACTGAGATTATTTTTGAAAATCGCTAATTACGACATTAAAAGTGTTAACGGTATGTTTTACTTGCTTCGTTCGACCATTTAACTGCGCGAAACGTCGTGAGGACTTGAGCGATATTGCGTACTGAGACGTTAATTATTAATAACTCATAGAAGGCAACGTTGACCTGACGTGCAGGCACGATATTAGCATAGGGGAACAGCTGTTAGAAACACATTTATTCTTGAATTATTAAATAACAACGAAACAAGATTATATTTTAAACTTTCGTTAGGAACGGTTTCTATAACAATTAAAAATTTTCCACGATATAATTCGCAATTGGAATATCACTAGTCATTAATTAATAACTTGTTCTCTCTACAGTACATATACGGTATATGTAATGTTGCAAAACTAATACCATAGAATTTGCTATAGTATTATTTTTAATCATTATCAATTCGCTACTGGAATATATATATATTAAGTATATTTTCTATAATTGAATTTGATATATTATAATATTAAGTATATTTTCTATAATTGAATTTGATATATTATAATATTAAGTATATTTTCTATAATTGAATTTGATATATTATAATATTAAGTATATTTTCTATAATTGAATTTCTGGGAAATATACTTGCAACGGATATTCAACGTGTTGCAAACGTTAGTTTTGCACAGATTTAGAATTTGCAAGATTTAAAAACTTTCTTTAAAAAATTTCTAATCATTACTTCTTACAACACCCAGCTGTTTTCATTATATATGAATAGAGATAACATTCCATGCACTAAACCAGCAAAATATACATGCAAATATGCACTAAAAATCTCCGAATCATACATTTATATGCACACAAAAGGATAAATATGTACTTAAAATGGAAAAATATGCACAATTGTTTTTCATTTATTTAAAAAAAAGTGCCCTGCGTCTTAAAAGACTGATTTTCTTACAGACTAGCTGAAGCGAGTAGAAATATTTGATATACAAAATAATTTATTATATCACAAGTTTTCCATCAATATTCTACACAGTTAAATTTATCTTCTGTTAACTAATAGCATTTTATAGCCAACAAGTCTTTTTCAAATCTACTGAGGTTATTGGATTTTATTTATGAAATTTGCAGGTAGTTTATTTGGTTCGTTGGTAGTATTTTTATGGCGCAAGGATCATTCTGCGCCAAACAAGGGCTGGTAGATTATACTCTATTCGCGATAGACTATCAGTAGCGTCTATTAGTGTTATATAATGTTGCATTTTTAAAACCAAAGTTAAAAAATGAAGGATGTTCAAAAGTTATAAACGTTGATTTTGAGTATAAATAAAAACAAACTCACTGGCAAATCCTTTTCAAAGACATTAAAAATAAAAACAAACAAAACCCACCATATAATTTCAAATGTCAAACAAAAAAGTATTAGTTAAATACATATAATTTGAGTAATTAGGAAATAGTTTAAATATTAATAATTATGTAAATATTTGTTTAATAGCACATATATATGTCAATTTACCAGGTTTCACTGCATCTACTATTGTTGTGGTATATGTATTTTGAGTTTTATACATAATTCAAACAATTAGTGTGTGTGTATATATACAGTATATAGAAGATGGTAAGGACCAGGGATCAAATGAATAGAGAAGAAAATCGGTGCAACTGGTCAAAATTTGAGAATTTATTCCCAACATTTCGGTTATTAAATCAACCTACCTTTATTATCAAGAGGACAAAATCTAAAATGGTTAAAACCCAAACTACAAATATGCAAAAGAGTATTTTTAGTACGTTCTTGGCTATCAAGTGACATGTAAAAATATATTACTGATATTAAAAATATATCCCCCTCTGTATATACACAAACACACACAAGGTGGTTATAAGTATGCTTATATAAGAGCACCTTGCAGCTTGAAACGTTCAGCGGATTGACACCAAAATTTCTGTATGGACTACTCAAAGGATGCGAAAAAGGGATCTATGAAAAAAAATTAATTCAAAAACGTCCGTTACGGAGAGCTTTTTAGTGCAATTCGGCAAAAGTAACCTGTGAAATGACCAACACGCAATACAAATGACATTTTCAATATTTAGTAACACTTATTGTAGCGGAACATTCCAAATGAACGTTGTGTGAGCAACAACAGTAAGCCGGCGTTGCAGCATATAATCGGAAGAAAGATTTTTGCGCACGCAGACAGCACGTGACGAAATATGACATTTAAGCAGCTGTTAATCGTGTACAGGACGATGTAATGGATGTTGTCAGTGTGGCTATCATTGCTCACTTGCAACAGTTCATGGCCCTTTGACATATCCTGTGACGGCCCTTTGGTGTCATAAGTTACTCCAGATGTTTGTTTTGCCACAACTACAGCAACTATGGTGCTCCACATCGACCATTTTCATGCAAGACGGTGCACTCCCACATGTTGCACGGTCCATCGAAACTTTTTTACTCCAGTATTTCACCGATAAGCCAGTAATCAGTCGTTCGTTTACAAATCCCTAGCGACCACGTTCGCTAGATCTCACTCCGTTCAACTTCTGGTTGCGGAGTCATTTAAAGAATTTGGTTTATCATAGAGGTGTTGCTACGTTAGCCAAATTGAAGGACTTCATCACGCATGCGCGAAGTACACCGAAGTGTCAGAAAAACTGGTACACCTACCTAATATTGAGTAGATCTTGACGCGGCGATCCAAATACGATATTTGTTTTTTGTCCATTATTTTTTTAATATATATAAAAATGTTTAATTCCTTACATTTTGCATCATTTTGTTGACCATGTATCATTACAAGAGCATGGTAAATTTCATTGCAATAGCACAAACGATTTTGTGAATATCTTGTGCGCAAGACTGAAATATAATCTTGAGAGAAACACGTTTAACGAAAAGTTCTTCGCCAACTTTGAAGTTATTTATATGGAATAACACACCTTCATAAATTCATTTAGAATGCCCCAGCAGAGTATGTGGGACCACTTTTAGATCCTGTAGTCTTAATTTTTCTGTAACTTTTGACTTTTCACCTGACGACAAGTTTTTATAGCACTTTTGGTACGATGAACAGAATATGATATTCACTTTTCGTCCATTATTTTCATGGCATGTGTCGAATTATACTTTTTACGAAATAAGAACGTAACTTCTTTGTCGATTACTCTTACACTTTTGTCTCCAATCGCTATACGTGTTGTTGATAAAGTATACTAAGTTCCGTCCTCACTATCATATCCGAGGATTCAGTAAGAACAACATCTCTTGTAGATTTCTTCGCTGAATTTTTTATAACCTCAGACTTGGCCATATCAAGATATTTAACATGTTTGTCGTAAGAAGCTTCTGCATTTGAAGGTAGTAAATCCATGACTGCACTAAACATGTTCATCCCAGATACCTGGCCCCACGAATCTTATGGCATACAAGAAACGAAGGTTTATTTCTGCTACATTGTTTTTAAAACCAATAGATTTTAACTTTGGATACAAGCTATAGGTCCACAAGCACAACAGTTCAATATAAATTTCAGTGACAATCCACTTACATTTTCTTCAGTAAACTTCATTTCGTGTAAAACATGAGGTGGATGTATGAATTGTTCAAAGGTTTCAAACATCAAATCTTTATAATTCAATATCCTAGGAAGGTCTCATCGGCAGAAGATTTAATTTTCTCTTAGACCATTTCCCATTTTTTACTGGACGGCATTTCAACATTTCTTATGTACATATTGCCTTGGAATTTCCACATTTTAGGTCGAACACTAGAAACTCATTTCTTTATTATTAATATTTTCTTTATATAATGATTCAAAAAAAGAATTATTAAATTGGTTGAAAAACAAATGTAAATATAACTTGAAATAGCACAGCAATGCAAACACGCCTGACTGAAAACGATAAACAGTATTTGTTGCATATAAGACCAATGCAAAAATGGATTTGGCTTCTTTTCGCCGTGCTCCATTCCTAGATGGCATGTGCGAGTGAGTACATGTAACCACTCTCATTTAGGAGCCATTATTGTTTTAAGTGCTAAACATGAAAACTACTAAATTACTAAATGTAAACGTTGTGTTTCAGCGTCCCTTCTTTCAGTGGTTTTAAAATTACTATTTCCGTAATTTATTTATAACTGGGGTTCTACTTCGATTTTAAGTACGAGGTTGGTATCAACATTTTTAGAAATGGTTGGTCTTTCATTTAAAAAATAAAAATGATTTTTTTAAGTCGAAAGGGGGTATGTTCCCCCTTAACGAAGCCTTCCTCAGTGTGGAACCAGCGCCCCCTGTAACTAAAAGCGAACCAAGTCAGTATAGAGGGCGTCGTGACGTCACGGGAGTGGACCGGACCGACATACGTAGTTTCTCGAAGAGAAGTCGATTTGCTTGTACAGTAAGACTCTCTGTCAGAACTGTTATATTATTGCTTAATCTGTTTTGAATGATTAAAATAAAAGTATAAAAGAGCGAAATTGTTATCAAGATATTGCATGTGGAAATTATGATGAAAGCGCATGTGTATTTCAACCTAGGATTTCCATGTGCTTTTGCGTTGTGAAGAAAATGGATTCACCACCATGTGAAAAGAAAAGGTTTCGCAGTAACAGCGAGTTCAAAGGTATGTTTCTCTTATATTGTATTCTTCACTACTGTTATCGACGCAATTAAATGTCGTTAAAAAGAATATCGAATTAAAATAATATATTAATATTACAGGCGATCTATCAATGCATGCAGATCTGTATTGCCATAGTTTTACAGCTTTACACAAATATTAATATTTTTTACAAATTATATTATAATATTATTTATTACAAATTATATTATAATATTATTACTAAATATACTATTTTCTCAAAATATAGTTAATGGATAATGTCTTGTACAAAAAGTAGATTCCACATTTTTCATGACCCGCTATAAAATATAATTGTTTTTAGGCATCATAACCTAGTTATTATTAGGGCATTAAATATTAGCTAACCAACTATTTACGTTTCTATAACAATTTCATATAATATTGTATATAATAATTCTATATAATAATTGTTGAATATATGAGTTGTAGCTCTGTAACACCCCTCATTGAGCCTATAACCCCCCACTTATGAACTTTCTGCCTGCACCTATGATTATATCACTGCAATTATTTTGTTAATTAAGTTGAAACTTCAAAATAGGATTGTAACAATGGCTCCTATAAACATTATAAATGTAAGTTTTACATATGTACGAGTTTTTTACACAAAGCCCATGCGTTTCAAAGGAGTTAAATATGTTATTTTTTGATATTTTAAAATAGCAGGGCTTTTTATGTTCCTTAAACAAGCTAGGCATTTTAGAAATTATTATTTAATGATTGTTTAAATTTGTATTTTACAATATCTCAATTTTAACATAACCTGAAAACAGTCCTTTTTTCTCTATTCGTTTGCCCAGGTTTATGTGCTAGATTTCGCTGACGGCTGGATTTTGGTTGAAACTGGTGTGTCTTCGACAGTTATAAAGGTTCTGTTGTTAGTGTACCATATATCCAAGTCTAAAATAAGGAGCCTATTCTACTATTCTCCAAAGATGTCCACACTATATGTCATCGACATC
>QLNU02015360.1:13877125-13901120 GCA_006491805.2 Dysdera silvatica
AATGAATTCACCACGTGAAAAGAAAACGTTTCGTAGCACCAGTGAGTTCAAAGGTATGTTCCCTTATATTGTATTCTTAACTACTTTGATTGGCGCATTTAAATGTCGTGAAAAAGAATATTGAATTAAAAAATTTATTAATATTACAGGCGATCTATTAATGCATGCAGATTTGTATTGCTATAGTTTTACAGCTTTACACAAATAAATATTAATACTTTTCACAAGTATAGTTAATGAATAAAATAAACTACTCTATATACTAAATGTCTTGTTCAAAAGTGAATTTAAAATTTTTCATGTTGCGCTATAAAATATAATCGTTTTTGGGCATCATAACCTAATTATTATTAGGGCATTAAATCTTAGCTAACCAACTATTTACTTTCCTATAATAATTGCATATAATATTGTATATAATAATTGTTGAATATATGAGTTGTAGCTCTGTAACCCTTCTCATTTAGCCTATAACACCACCTTATGAACTTTCTGCCTACGCCTATGCATATCACTGCAATTGTTTTGAAATTTCGAAATTGGATTGTAACAATGGCTACTATAAACATTATAAATGCAAGTTTTATACATGTACCAGTTTTTTACACAAAGCCCATGCGTTTCGAGGGAGTTGAATATGTTATTTTTTTATATTTTAAAATAGCAGGGCTTTTTATGTTCTTTAAACAAGCTAGGCATTTTAGAAATTATCTAACTATTGTTTAAATTTGTATTTTACAATATCTCAATTTTATCGTAACTTCAGAACTCTATTTTTTTTCTATTCGTTTGCCCAGGTTTGTGTGCTAGACTTCGCTGACGGCTGGATTTTGGGAGAAACTGGTGTGTCTTCGACAGTCAAAGGTTCCGTTGTTAGTGTGTCATATCTAAGTCTAAAATAAGGAGCATATTCTACTATTCTCCAAAGCTGTACACCGTATATGTCATCGACATGAAATACCTGAATTTTGCCAGATTCTGAGAGACAACGTTCAGTTATGCAGTATTTGAAGAGAGTTATGCGAGAGCGAGCTTGACATCTATAGAAGAGTACACCTTTTATGCAGAATTTAAAGCTATTGATGAACTTCGGGAAAAGTTACAATTATCAAGTTTATCTTCGAAATGAACAGTGATATTTAAAGACTATAAATTGTTAACATTAAACCTAAACTTGTGACCAGTTCCACGATAACAAATTCTACTATAATAGATTCAGTTTTGAATCTTGGTACTATTTTGCTGACACTGAACTGAAAAAAATAGAATTCGATTTTTTATCGCCAAAAAGTAAAAAAGTTTAACAAATAGTGCAGTATCGTAGATAGCTTTAGCAACTTAGACAGTGATACAATTTCTATATCTGTTACCAATTGTGTAAGTACCATTTACGTATTACATTGTTAGACAGCCTAATTATAAAAACGTCGGAAAAAAATGCAAGCCCTCTTTTTTAATAGAACAGGTGGTAAAATTAGAATAAAAACACAGTGTGCATATCTGATGTTTAGACATTTAGCAGTTTACTCTTTTCGATTTCTCCACATGCATGTAAGTTTTTAAGCAGTTTTGAATACCCAATTTCTCCTTATCCTAGCACTATTAAAAGGTTATGTTCTTCATTTTAAATTAACCCCATAGATGAATGTGAACAAAAAAAATTTCTTAAACTATATATGCACTAAATTTAAACAGTTATCGGTGGCACTGCGGAATTCGTCTCCTAGTGCTTCCCTCCTCTTAAAATGAGTCGGAAAGTCGCTAAATGTTGTACATGGGTTTGTGACGCTAGTACCTCCTTTTTGTAATGACGTAAACAACATGGCGGCAGGTCAGTGTCACAATTGCCATTCATTTGGAAACACTTCCAAAGAAATCCACTAGGGAATGGCTTGTGCAGTAGCACCCAGTTATCTTCCTTTGAACATTTTGCCATATTATTAATGGATGAAATGCATTTAAAATCCCAATTTATTTATAAAGGTGGAAGTATAGTTGGGGAAATGAGTAGATTTTGAAACAGCTGCTATAATAGTGGACATGTTTTTATGGTGCAAAATTTGTTGTCGCCACATAAAAATGTTATTCATATTTTGCCAATTCGTACATTAACTGCCCAAGAACTTCGTGATTTTTTGCAAAAAAATTTTTGAAATTAGAAACTATTGGTTTTAAAATTATTGATGTCTGCTCAGACACTAATGCAATAGATTGGAAAACCATGTATTTAACGTCTCACAAAAGTCAAGTATTTTGTACAGAAATCAAATTGATCAGTATAGACCAGAGGTTGGCAACATACGGTGGCACGTGAAGTGATTTAAAAAACAGAGTGTGAGTGTTTCGCTTAAAAAAAAAACCTATTTTATTTGCCTTTAGGTAAAATCCATTTTCACATATCCTAAAGAGAAATGTTGTTAGATGTTTGTGAAGGAAGTGTGCAAAACCATAAATTTGAGATCAGACAGATTTCTTGCACCTTGAATAGTCCTTAATTCTATTCCCATCCAAAATTTTCTTTTCTTCGTGTCTCAACCTCTCCACTGTCACTCACATTTGCTCTTCATAAGAGTAGTGTTTTGAGTAATTAATTTTGCCGAAACGTCTACTATAAAACGGCAAAACCTTTGAACTAGAGAATACGGTTTCATACAGCAAAAGGATTGCACTATTTGCATTTTGTATTGTTAAACTGTTGATTGTATGTCAAAATGTACAAGGACATTTTTAAGAAAATTCCTTTTTTTTTGGTACAGAATGCCCCTTGCTGTCTTTGCACCATATATCCAACCAACCTTTTATAAGAAAAGTAATTCTTTTACTGAACTAGGAATATATCAAAAGATCTACCTAAATTGTATTAATAAGTGGAAGGTAACACAGTCATAATATAATGGATAGTAAGCAGCATAATTTGATTAGTGATTCCACTAGCATGCAGAATGATTCTACGGTATTGCTTTGGTACAATATCCCAAAAATATTACCGATCCCTGGTCTAGACCATTGTTTCATGTTATCGATTCTGTACATTTACTTAAATGCGTTTGTAATAATCGGTTGAATCAAAAACTTGTAACCAAACTTTGTATTAACTTAATTTCGATAGAACTCCCTTGAGCAAAACTGCCCAATTTTTTAATTTGAAAAAATTACATGAAACAGAAATTGAGGATCTTGTAAAATATAAACATGGGCTCACCCTAAGAGCTTTGCACACAACCAACTTTGAATGTCAAAATGTAAAATTTGTTTGTTGAAGTGTTTAAAAAAATAGCAGTTGTGTATCAGTGGTAGCTCCTCAAGTGAATCCCTGATGTGTCATTTAAAATTATTAGTTGAATGGTTTATTTTTTCCAAATCATTTTGATTTTTTGTGAAATTTAAAATTTGATTAAAAATTGAAGTAAAGTTTTAAAATGAATAACATGTAATCCTATAAGTCAATATATTTTTTTAATTTTTTATATTTTTTTATATCCTACTTATATGTGTATTTGTGAATTCAATTATTTTTAGTGAATTATTATAAAATTATGTGAATTTAATAATTTTTAGTTGCATTAAAATGATGAATTTTCTTAAAATAAAAAATTGTTTAATTTAAATTCCCCTTATGGGATTTTGCATATATATATATATACTCTTTAATTATTGGTTCATTTTGTGCATGTGAATGGTGTAAAATCTTTCTTTTGTGAGATTAAAATGACTAAAAGAAAAATGCTTTTGTCTATTTATTGTGAAGATAAATTGCAATTTAAAAAATGCAATGAATTAAGTTTTTATAATTACTGATTGAAGAAGTTACATTTTTTAAATGTATGTGCTTATAAATTTCTAAATAAAATACATCTGTCAATTTTTTATTAAAAACATTCAATTTAAATATAGCAAATAAGCATCTAAATTATAAACAACGTATAAAAATAGTAGTTAATGTACATGCATATATATTTAAACAAAAATATTCGTATTTTCCAACGATTTAAGCACGGAAGAGAAAGTCCACTGGTCCACTCTACTGACGTCACGAACTTACTTCGGCTGGCTTTCAGTTATAGGGGGCGTTGGTAGAACCAGACATTTTGCAGCGAAGGTCAATGAAACTAGACTTTCGCTACACAGTATCCTACGGAACAAAGGAACGCACGTAGAGACATTTGGGGCTGTCCCCCACTCACAAATTATTAAATAGCCAAATTCACATAGCGCTTTAGATGCACTCTAGCCAAAGATGTTAATCTGCTGCAAATGATTCTCCGGAAACACCCGGAAGAAACAGCTCTCTCTCTCTCTCCTGGTTTTCACTCGCTTGCTGGCAAACCTGTTTTTGCGTTAGCCGGACGGCTATCCGGCCGCCCGCATGATTGAGCCGCCATACCGCCGTAAATTGACATCGATGTAATCGGTTTTATTACGCAACTATCATGTCCATCGATGTTTTCATTTTTAAAATAAATTATTTCTTAACGTCAACATTTATTTCTTATTATTTATCCTTATTGGTGACTGGACATTGAAATTAACCTTCTGATTCTCATTTTACACGGCAAAGCTGTTTTCTCGCCATTTTCTCGCCGCCAACACAAAGAAAAGATGGCTAACCTCGCTCGCCATCCACCTCAGCTTTCGATCTGCCACCTTAATCTTCGTCTGGAGGATATTAATCAACGAAGCTGTTCATTCAATTCGCATTATGTCAGATTCATTGGAAATCTTGAAACGGTTCTTCTGGATGCTTCGCCACCAGACCCGTTAACATGGCCGTCATCGCTCTCTACCAAGGACAAAGCCTCAACAATCACTTAATCTTGCTGTCCAAATCGTTTTTACAAAAATACAACGTTAATTTAAGATGACCACACCTTTGCCGATAATTAACGAATAATTCAGTCGCTCTATATCCTTGCCGATTACATAGTTTCCGTCGTTGAACAAAGGAGCCACAATTCGCGGAAAGCATTCCTTTATACTGATCTACCACAAGCCCATCCAACTCAGTGTTTTATGTATCGTGATAGTGTCATCGTCGAGTTTCACAAAATTAATTCTCATTGCATAATCCGCTCAATATCCCATGTTTTTTTAATATTTTTTTTCCGCAGTGTTTGTGTTTAGATTTAGTGTACAAACCATGTGAAAATTCTCAGCATCAACCAATCGCATCGGGTATTCATCATCAAGCAACAAGCTCATTTTTGATTCAACGATCATTCACACCCATCGAACGTTCGAATTAGAATGAAATTTCGCGTTCGCGTATTTTTGTTTTCGGACAATCCGACATGAGAACCCTACTGAGAACTCTTAATTAAATGCATCAACTTCCATCAGCAAGCGGTAAGCTAATTTTTGTTAACCCATCATGTGACTTTCGCGTACGACATAGCGCAAATTTAAAATCAAATGCGGTGTTCCATTAATTTTTTTTTTAAATTAAGAGTGCATAAATCTCATGTTTGCTAGTTTATATAAATTATGTTCATCGATTATTACGTTTCCGCACATTATCAATTGTGAATGTTCAGATCGTCAAATTTTAATGTATTTCTGTTCAACTGGTGAGATAGCTGAATGAATTTTTCAATTGTACTCATTATGTAGCCAAAAATTATGGCAAATCAATGAAAATCGTTTTATGTAGCAATATGTTCCTGTAAACGGCACTGGGTAGTTCAATCAATCTCCAAATTTAGCTTAGTTTCGAAATTTTGTTCAATCAATCTCCAAATTTAGCTTAGTTTCGAAATTTTGTTCAATCAATTGCCAAATTTTGCTCAATCAATCGCCAAATTTCGATCATTTTAGTGCTGAAAGTAGCTGAGTTGCACCAAAAACGCAAGTTCAATCTTCAATCAAATTTAGAATTCGGCGCAATCGTTTCGCTCATGGAAATTTCTTTAATATATAAAGCGCATATTTTCGCACTGTATCAACTCAATTTACCTTTCATTTTAAAACCACCAACCTTTCCTCGCCAAACGCATCGAAACAACTTAGCGCATATTTTTTCGCAACTGCATCTATGCCTAAATCATATGTTTGTTTGTTTTGTGGTTTTACGGCTCAAAGACTACAGTGGTCATGCTGCGCCGGGACCTACTGTTTTCCGAGGAATCCGAACCTCTTAAGGCCTGGGGAACCAAACCCCGGACTACAGTGAGCAGTGCGATCTTTATGAGATCTCTGAGTAAGCGTTCTTTTTGCACTGCTGGGAGTCGAACCCGGATTAGCCGCGCAATAGGAGAACGCGTTACCACACTGCGCCACCGCAGGGCCCAAAATCATATGCAAACACGTGCAACTAGCACTCAAAATATGCATTGCAATGTTCCAAAAGCGTTTGCAATAAAACTTCTTTCATTTAACTCACATGTATGCAATTCCGCGCCCATCTAACTTATTCAATCATTTAGCAATTACGTAGTTTTGTTTTGTCTGATTGAAGCCAAACCTGTGAACAATTTTTGAAGCCAATAGTGATTCAACATATACAAGCCGCCAACAAGGCGGCGCACACTCAAAACCGCCAACAGGGCGCAAACAAGCCGTCGACTAGACTCACTCACTCACTCTCAAACTTGTATCGCTATAACCTGCCTTCAAGTACACTGTACAGACTTTTGGTACATCAGACAAAACAAACTACATTCGCAAATTCGTTTTCGCAAAACTTTCCCGTTTTGCTATTCCGTCAGCTTTTACAAATTTCTCAAATCGTAAACAAACCTTCACGTAGCGCGTCAGCGTAAACTCACTGTCCACGTCCGCGCGCACCAGAAGCATACGTTCAGTTTTGTGACATCCTAAAAAAAATCTTAATTTTTTTTTTCTAGAAAGAGGAGTATATGGGGCTGTTTCCCTATTCACAAATTATTAAATAGCTAAATTCACATAGCGCTTCAGCTATACTCTAGCCAAACAGGTTAATCTCCTGCAAATGATTCTTCGGAAACACCCGGAAGAAACTAGTTTTTCTCTCCTGGTTTTCACGCGCTTTCTGGCAGCAGATCTGTTTTTTTTTTGTTTTTTTTTGCGTTATCCGGCCGCCCGGCATGATTGAGCCACAAACCGCCGTAAATTATTGACATCGATGGTTTTATTACGCAACCATCATGGCCATCGATTATGCTCCGGCCACTCAAAATAAATTATTTCTAACGTCACCATCTATCCCTTATTATTTATCCCACATTCTAACGGCGCAAAAAACCCAAAACAAAAAAACTGAATTTGTGACGTAATATTTAGAAGAAAAAAAATTTTCTAGCTACTGTAGTTTTGATGCAAGTAACTTTGAAGTTGTATCTTTCATTTATGAATACCTTGTATCTATATATAACCATTCAAGCTTTGTTTTTAGACAAAAAAAAAAAAAAAATTGGAAATTTTTATAGAAAAGCGGTAACGCAAAGTTTTCCCTAAGTAAAAGAAAAGAAAAATAAGCTGGAAATGTGTCAATTGAAAAAATTTATGAGACATAAGAAATAGTAGAAATGCAAGTTCAACAATGAGGACACGCATTGACTTATAGATTTCTATGTCTACAAATACGAATTTCCATAGCAAAATATATAAATACTACGCAAATGCTATATTTTACAGTATTGTAGGTAAACTTTTGGGTAAAAATGCATGTTTATGTTTCTACGGCGACTGAAAAATGAAGTCTTGCTGCATCAATATTTAGTTTTCCGAGGAACCTCTGCCAAACCTAGGATCATTAAGGGAAAAAAAGGCACGCGTTTTACGATATCACTGGGAGTTGATGCCGAGTGTGCGGCACGATAAACCAATATTGTGCCATTGTGCCACAGTAAAGCAGTGAACCTGCATTTTCCGGAACTTTTAATGCCTAGGCCAACGGTCGCCAACCTTTCGGACCTCATGAACCACTAAATTCATAATTTTAAATCCCCCAGGACCACATTTTGTGAATTTAGTGCAATATAAAGGTGAAAATTGTCATTCAGAATATGAGAATTTCTTAGAATATTATTTTTGTTTTATTAATAAAACATTACAAATGCAAATAATGTTCAGATTTTTCTGAGGACCACCAGTTGGCGAAAGATGGCCTAGGTAGTGTTTCTCGAACTTTGTCCACAGACCACTTTAAGCATTCTTCAGTTATCGTGGAGGTCCTAAGACTCCCATCTTGGGGATCTTGGGACTGTCCCCGGAGAAAAATTAAGCACGTTGCTTGAAAACTGAAATGCCAACTCTGGTTAATAATATTATTTGACTCAGCTGCTAACTAAATATAATTCTGCCCCATACCTCATTGATAAAAACGTCAAAAACATTCGTTATAGGTTTTCACACCCCAACATAGAATCCTTAAATTGCTTAAACGTCAGCGAGGTTGTCACTTTTGGAAATTTTATTGCTCGCATTGAACTTAAGTTTCCTTTGGAATCATTGTGCTAAACACGTTTATTTTTATCTTTGAATTTATACCTGAATACCTAAAAATCCTGCGAACCATTTGATAGGCTATTTACAGCTGGTGAAATAAAAATCTGAGCACTCGTTTGCCATTCGCGCAATAATTGTGCTACAGAAAATTCAAAGGTTCCAATAGTTAGTGAACAATGAAATCTATCAATCTATGGGTACAAAATTTATATAAAGGGACAGTCTTCATATTCCAATAGCAACACCTAAATTTGATACCATAATAGGATTCTAGACTATTTAATTAGGCTAAATTAAAATTTTGGCTTCATTTTAAATATTTAAACTTGAGATATTCTATAAAAAGGTCTATGGGGGGTTCCGCCATGATAAAAAAAAACTGACTTGTAGGTAGGGAATCCATTTCTTTTGATCAAACCTGTTGAAATCAAAAAGTTATAATACCGTTGACTTTTTGTTTTCTCTCTCACAGATGTAAATTTACCCATATGCCTGTTTAATGATAATCAAGAAATGTCATTCGACAACAGTTTTAAAGCATAAAGTAACTTTTTTTTTTACTTTTTGTAACTATGCGATGCCCCCTTTAAACTAATATTAAGCATAAAAAAGCCTGATCAGATTGCGCTGAAATGTCTGTACAGTAGGTAAAAAACCGTAAGGTTTCAATTCCCATCAGAAAATTAATGTTTTTATTCATATTTTTATCAAATATGATTTTCATAATTTATAATTTACAGTAGATATCATTTTAAAAATGAAAACTTTTGGACTGTTGAACTTTAATGCAATAAAAATATTGGAGATATGAATATTCCGGAAGATAAAAATATGAAACATTTTAACAATATGAACTCAATATTTTTAATATTCAAACAAACCATTGAACCGAAATGAATTGCAATTTAGTATTAGAGTTTTTTTTGGGTTGTAGATTCGAAATATTTAATCAAAACTAGTTATTGCCGTTGGAATTTCCAAAGTTGCTGCCGGTTTTAATATGAAAGTGGCCCCTTATGCAAGTTTTATGCACATGGATTGCTATATTTCATTATTCCCTATAGATTGGCAGGCACCTTTGAATTTTTTGTAGCATAATTATTACGCGAATGGTAAACTAGTGTTCAGATTTTTGTTTGTCCGGCTGTACTACACTTTGAGAAATACTGGCTCAGAGGATTTATAATTGATCAGTCAGTTACAGTCGATTTTTTTTCCTCTTTGCCACTTTTGGGAATTCAGCTGAGTGCAAACGATATGCTAGATGAACGGATCACCACTGCTCAACAACAGGGTGATGACATTTTTAAGGAATTTGAGATTATGGGCGAGTTTCTATTTTATGAGAGATATACTCTGATTTTTTTCTAGTTGAGAAGTATATACGTATCGAGGGATCTTATCCAAATTTATTGCAAAATAGCCCTCCATATCGATGCCCTACTAATAAGAATGAAAAAAACTAATTTACAAACAAGCCAGTTTCAATCAATCCAACAAAATCTTTCATTTTAAATGAAAATTTTGAGCTTGAAATTTCTTCGATATTTTCTATAGATTGCGCTTATGTATTATTTTAAGTCTTAAAAAGATGAGCGTAATCTATGTAATATTGAAGCTATTGTATAATGAGCTTTTTAAAAGTCAAGAATATCAACCCGAAATTCAAATACTTAACTACAATCATTGTTTCTCCAGATTTTATTGTGAATAATTGTTTTAAATTTTACGGACTGTTTCAGGATAAATATTGATCATCGTATTATTTGAAATAAGACTTCGCGACGAATAACAATTTATGATTTCCGCATCGAGCTCAAACTTTACACCGGTAACATGTAAGAGCATTAAGTAAAAATGGTTTGATTTAGAGTTTGGGGATGAACGTCAGTAAATTTGGACGGATGTAAATGCACATTTTAGTTTGTAAGCCAGGTTTAAGGGAAATGATGCTACAGGGAGTAGTCCTGAGACTAAAACGTTTATAAAAATATTTACTCTCATTCAAACCGTCTTGCGACTGACTTATTGGACTAAAATATTTAGTGAAAACATGTTCAAAATCACTCCATTTTTTGTTGGTAGCGTTTGTGGGTTCTGTAGCTCAACTTTTTTCAAATTTGTCTGAATTAAAAACCATAACATAGTTTGCTTGATTGCTTTTTATGGTTGATTGGTTGTATTTTTATGGCGCAAGGTCAAGAAGCTTCATATTGCGCCAAACGAAGCTTTTTATGGTACAAGGACAGCAAAGGAACTGCTGGCCCAAGTGTGTACATATATACGTATAACGTGGAAGCTTAATACATTATATAATGTATGCTTTCGGTACATAATATATACTTTGAGTGCATAATAATATATACTTTGAGTGCATAATAATATATACTTTGAGTGCATAATAATAATATATACTTTGAGTGCATAATAATAATATATACTTTGAGTGCTAACCATAAGAAACTTACACACGAATGTGAGCATTAATAGCGCTCTATGTTTGTCACGAATTTTATAAACACAGCGTTACGTCCGCGGATTACAAGACGGTATGTGTGAGACGAGACTAACGACTTAGCGGGACATGTACTCATGTCCAAGTTTTCTAGGATTCGAACATTGATCCTTAAAAAACTGGAATGCTCACGAAAACAAAACAAAAAGTCCCATTGCATTTATTAATCTAAGTAAACAACATACATTGAAAAAAGGGTTGCAGTAGGGTGTTTATAATAAATATCGGTTGAACTAAGGAACCTAAAGAGCGCCTTATTAATTAAGCCGCTGGTATTTAAGAATCGTGAAATTATAGCACCTTATTAGTTAAGTCGCCAAGTTATTTAAGAATTATTAAATTACTTGAGGCTTTAATTAAAGTTAAGAGAATTAATTTATATTCAGGATTTAATTTTTAGGCGTCACATATACCCCACCCTACCGAATAGCAAACGATTGCGTTTTTACGGCGCAGCACAGCAAAGGTCATGCAGAGCCAGGACCTAGTTTCCGAACCTCTTGACCCAGGGAACCAATCCCCAGACTACATTGAGCAGTTGGTCCGTAAGAGGGTTTTTGTGAGTATTGTTGCTAGTACCGTGAATCCCGGGGAAAGGGCGCTCTAGGAGAGCGCATTACCACTGCAAGGACAGGCCTAAAAGGAACCACTCTGTTAACGGATGTAATATTAACAGATGTTATTGTTTTCCCCCTACATCATGAATTGTTAATTATTTCGTCTTACGTACTAAACTGCTTTGTTTCCTGTAACGAGATCGACGATTTAACAAGACCTTGGACCCACAGCTAACTTCCGATATTAGAAACTGATGCCAGTTTCAGGAAGCTGGAAAATTAACGCCAAGTACATTCCGCTACCCCTAACAGCTTCAAATTTTCAAACTACAATTTTCCCTAAAACTAATTTGATAGCGTAGCACTACGCAGAATAAATAAATAGAAAAAAAAGTTTTTAAGCGTAGTTGAAACTACATTAAATAAATTTCAATGCGTTTCGGACGGACTTTGGCCGTCCCACGTCAGGAATATACGTTAGTCTGGCACTGCAACAAACAACGAAGTGTTGCCGATTAACCAATGTGTTGCCACAACGAAGTGTTGCTAGTTAGATCTTGTTTCCGGTTAAAAATTGCTATTAATGTTGACTGCCGCTCCATCTATCGGTGTTGAAACGCACCATTGAATCAGGTGGGGTGGTAGGCGAAGGTTGAAGAACTGAAAGTAGGTTTCCGCAAGCTTGATTGAAGTATGGAGCGGATTTGTGATCATTTACAATGTCACTGGAGTGTTTGTAAATAAACGAAACTTCCTGCTCTTCAACCTTCACCCTATCTTATGGAATGGTGCGTTTCACCGCCGATAGATGGAGCGGCAGATAACATTAATAGCAACTTTTTAACAGGAAACGGGTTCCAACTGGCAACACAACCCATCGGTGAATCGGTAACATTTCGTTGTCTGTTGCAGTGCCCACTGAGCTACATTTCAACTGGAGTACGGACTCCCTATCCAATAGCACAGCGGCACCTGAAGTCGGCTTTGTGCTGCGGAAGGATACACTTCATATGAGTATTAGGCAAACAATCTGAACACGCACTGAAACCTATAGCTAATAGGTGAACGAGTAGCGTTGTTTTTCATTTTAGCCATCAATCTATTTTATTTTATGATTTGCATTTGATTAGATTTTAGTGACGAAAATAATGGTCATTTCCTGCTCAATTTACGGATATACAAATCATTTTGAGAACAAACTGCAATCGAGCCAAAATAAAGTTCCACCGCAAAGTGGTTTAACAACCATATTTTCAATAATTTATTTATTCTTTTTGTTGTATTTATGATTTACGGAAAAGTGGCCCCAAGCATTTCATCCCCCTGTAAATAATGAGTAGGTTACAAGAATGTAAATAATACACCTAATTTTGTAACAGTAGAACCCTGTCATTCGAACTTCGCTTAACTGAAATGAGCCTCTATGCTATTTTATAATTATTTTTAAGTGGACAATCCGTTTATTGTTTTTTGTTTTTTTTTGGCAAAAGCGTTCATACAGTGGAAATCACTTATAACAAACCTCGGTCATCCAAACTTCGCTTAACCGAAATGACTTTTTTTTTACTAATTTTTAACTGCTTTATGTGAATACTTGATAAAAAAAAAGTAGTAGAGAATGTCATTTCTGTTAAGCGAAGTTCGGATGACCGGGGTTTGTTATAAGCGTTTATCACTGTACAGTGGCGCACCCAGAATATTCTCAAAGAGGGGCCAGTGGTGCAAGGAATGTTTGGTGGAAATAAAGGGCCAGTCTCCATATCAATTACGGTTGTCTTTTTGTGTACTTTTATCATTATTGAATTACTAATAATTCTACAATGCAAGATACTTAAATAATTAGAAGTAGTAGATTATGTTTATACAATTTTACAATGGCCAGCACTCTTATCCTATCTCCATCAGTGAGGTTAGATTTCTTGACATAATTACAAATATCTGCAGTCAGAATTTCTATTTCAACAGCGTTTGATGTGTTTTGGTTTGCCTTCACCTCTTGGAAAGCGTTTGAATACCGTCCCGAGCCACTGCTGCTTGCCTTAACAGCCGTCTCATGAATGTCTGAGAAATGTTGGGAACATCACTACTTTCATCTTACATTTTTAATAAAATAATTTACCAGTGTCTGTTGGCCTAATAATTTTTCGTTTTGTTAGCCCAAGGGAGGGGCTCGGGCCCCTTCGGCCCCCCTATGTGGGTACGCCACTGTCACCGTATGAACGTTTTTGCCAAAAAACATTGAACGAGTGTCCACTTAAAAAAAAATTAAAAAATGGTATAAAAAGTCATTTCGATCAAACGAAGTTCGGATGACTGGAGTTCTACTGTTAAAGAAAATAGGTGTATTATTTACGTTTTTGTAATTTACTCATTATCTACAGGGGGGCGAAATGCTGAAGGCCACTTTTCCAGATTCTATTAATAATACCCGCTGTTAATTTATATTTAAAGATATATTATTTTACAACTACTGAGTTTTGAGTTATTTGTTTTATATTCTGTGTAATATGTGGGCTTTCGTTTTACTTCGGAAATTATAAGTTCGACTTTTATATATCGAATGTATGCCATAGAATTTTTTTCCATCTAAACTATTCATTCAAGATTTCTTAAATAAAGCAGACACAGATGACCGTTAATTTATAAATTTGTAGAAAAACACAAAAATTAGCGTTGAATATCGGCCTGTTAACGGAATATATAGTTCTCAACTAAAATCCAAATTATTCTTACTTCTTAACACAATTTGAAGATAAAAGACATTTTCACTAAATGTCTTGCGTTATTTCTTTGATTTACATTAACTTAAAATGAAATAGTTTCTCTAGTTTTTGTTATTAAAAATATTAACATGACAAGATACATTGGAACTGTCTGCTTGTCTAATGCGTATGCATAGAGAGTGATGCGGTCCTTCGGTAACGTCACGCTCAGTCTTCACTCCAGTTGTAATATAGTTCAGTAGCAGTGCCAGATTAATGTATTTCGGACGAGGAACGGCCGAAGTCCGTCTGTAACTCGTTGTAATTTGTTTAAGGGGGGGTCCGTCCCCCCAAAAATGACCAAACTTGAAAAAATTATTTGCTTAAAAAAAATATGAATCTTTGCAAATCTAATAAGATCAAAATTTTGTTTCTAGGTCAAGCGGAACACCATCATGTAGAAATTTTTACTAATGGTATATAACAATAAAAAGAGAGCATTTTTAACTTTCAGTCAAATTTACTTGGAATTTCATTTTTGCAATTTTTTCAACTTCAAAATGCAAAGACTTTTAAGCCGTTCAAGATATTGCCTTGAAATTTGGCAGATACATAATATGTATAGATATAATTAAACTTTCTGAACGGAATTTTCATATTTTAATTTTAAGTACACATTTTATTCTGTTTTATGTTTCTCACTATGAAATATTGTTAAAATATCAAGATTTTTTTTATCAAGATAATAAAAAATCCTTCTGACAGGTTTTTCTTTATTTTTAACGAGATTAAAAATTAAAAAATATAGAAAACTTAACAAGTAGAAAAAATGGTCAATGTCCTTTTTCAGCACGTTGTAAATTTTTTCTTAAAAAGTAAGTTAGTTGCAAATTATATTTTCTCCTAATGTCAATACTGTATGCCCTATAAACGTACACTCAAAAAATTAAATCATAATTTTAATAAATAAATTTTTTTTCTGAAGGGGGACGGACGCCCTCAATAAAATTTCAACTACGCTTAACGTTTTTTGTTATTTACAATTTTTGCGTTTGTCCTTTCTGATCACGAAATATCCATAGTGTTATCTGGAATGAAATTGCTTAACGTAATGATACAAAATAAATAAATAACTATACTTAGTTCGGATTTGAACTTGAAAATTTGATTTTTTTTAGTATTTTTTTTTACGCCCTAAGGCTGCGATACGAGTCATCTGGAACTTTCCCAACGGTTTAACATGACATTTGAATCATGATACACTTATGCAGAACCAAATTTATTGGTAATCGAGCATGGCCCAATGAGATTAAGGGTTGTGGTGGTAAGCACATAACACCTCTCATTCGGACGTTGTCTGTCTTTCACGGGGAAGACAGCGCTGTTTTTTTTAGCCAACCTTCCTAACGCATTTCCTTCTCAATAGACAAATAGTTTTTTTTTATATGCTTAAACATCATTAAGGAAAATAATACATTGTATATAAAATAGTTTAACGCCTAGTAGGTTATTACTAATGTCATCGTATTAATAGATCACTCCTGTCATCATATTAACAGGTCATTACTCCTGTCATCGTATTAATAGGTCATTACTCCTGTCATCGTATTAATAGGTCATTACTCCTGTCATCGTATTAATAGGTTATTACTGGTGTCATCGTATTAATAGATTATTAATACGATAATATACTATAGCAGCTGAAAGTACGACATCGTTATGCCCTAAATAGAAATGAACCGTTTTTTACATATTGAAACAAAGTTACCGAAGTATGAGAAAATTGAGGTTTATTGATAAATATAATCTTAACCTGGAGATTAACGACCCAAAGCTGTTGACTTAAAATGGGCTCGTATGCTTAACTTGATCCACAAGCTACTTTCAACCTCCTGGAAGCAACCTCGAAACTAAGAGAATATTTTTCCCCTTAAAGAACATAATATTAACATACACAACTTTTTTACACCTACGAAAGGGAAAATCTTGCTTTCACTCTGGAAGCTCAGTGCCTATAAAGGAAAGGTGAGTTAGAGATAACGCACATTCCAAGTTCATGAACCAGCGGTTAAACAGGTACGTTCGTAGCTGTTTACTCAGTTATCTCTCTCTGGTTTAAGTTGCAACTTCCCTTCTGAATGGGTTTCGATAAAAAGCAACTGCATTGGATGTGGCTCTTCCTCCTTCATACTCAACTCGGGGCTTTGCAAAAGGCGTTTGTCTAATAGAAGTATGCTTAGTCACTCACGTGCATGCGCCTGTGTGGAAACAATGCATCAATCAAACTCTTGTAAACTGAAAAAAAAAAATTTAACCAAAGAAGCTCTTATTTAAAAGGTGTTTTATCATAGTAGCGTACTATAACCAAGACGATCGATGAAATATTAGTAACGGACTGTACACAAAATTTTAATGCAACAACTCGAAATCTTAGTTAACAGAAGCAGCAACGAAATAAAACTTACATATCAGTAATGTGGACTAAAAATTAGAGGCATACAAATGATTGGTTGGTTCAGATTGTCTACTCAATTTCTGTTTCAAACTTCCTTGACTTTTCCACGTTTCCAGACCAAATCTTAATCGATTTCCAGTCACTAATTACAATAAACAACACACAATGGATTAAAATTTGCGTAATCAAAATAAGTTTCAAGGCCATTAAATCGATTAATGCAAACCCTAAAGCCATTTATAACTCAATTAAAGTGAATTTACAAATTCAAAAGCTGTATTAAAAAGTGTATTTCTTTACACTAAAAACTTGCACTAATTAAATATTTACAGCAACATTTCCATTCCACCCTTTTTGAGTTCATTATAAAAGAGTTTAACTATATAATCGCAAAGCTGATGCTTCATCTTCCATTCCATTTAAAATGTGTATGACTATACAGTGTTCCTAGGAAAGTCGTAATGCGGCCAATAACTTTCAAACCAAGATAGATATTGCAAAGAAATTTAGGTATTGGTATAGTAAAATGACTATGCACTATCAGATGAGATGAATAGCAGCGCCCCTGGTGGCGAATTGAGGAAGTTAAAAATTTTATTTCGAAAAAAAAAAGAGGGAAATACTTTAAATGAAAAAGTTGTATATATTTTCTTACTAAGTAAAAGGTCGCTCTACAATTTCAAATGACATATGTACATGTACTGCCACAAAGTGAGGTGTTCCAGAAGTTTTAATGTATCGCTTTCAGTTAATGCTTTCTGATGTTTTAAAAGTTGAATTGAAGTTCTTATAGGAGATAAACCATGGTTTCTTTCCTTCAAGGATTTCAACTGAACCTCTAAAGCGCTGGAAAGCATTAACTGAAAATGATATGCATTGAAGCTTTCAGAACACCTCAGATTGTGGCAGTACATGTACATATTACATGTGAGTCGTATATCTTTTCCTACTAACTGAAGGATGCTCTACAACTTCCTAATTGAAAATATTTCCTCATCTTCATTATTTTTCGAGAATAAAATTTTTAACTTCCTCAATTCGCCACCAGGGGCGCTGCTGTTCATCTCATCTGATAGTGCATAGTCATTTTATTAACTAATATCTAACTTTCTTTGCAATATCTGTCTTGGTTCAAAAGTTATTGGCCGCATTCCGACTTTCCTAGGAACCCTGTATATAAAGGAGATTGATATGATCATAATCCTTTACAGATTAGAAAATTTAGCTAAAAAATTTTTTTATATATAGTTTTCGTTATGCATTTGGCAAACATTTTCTCCTAAAAAATATATAGGCTTAATAATTTTATATAAATTATATTAGTTTTGGTGCAAAATGGTAATTTTTGGAAGAAGTTTAGTCAAAAGTACAAGTTTTTCAAAATTTTCAGTATGCAATGTGGTACGAAAAGCATAGTTCAGAAAAATTATTTTAATAAGTTATTTATTATAACAATGAATTTCAAATTTCCCTGACTTTTCCAGTCAGAAAAAACTTCCCTGACTTTTCCAGATGAGTAGACACCCTGCTGGTTATATTTTTATAGCGCAAGGACAACAATGATCATTCTGCACCAATCAAAGTGAAAACATACAAATGACAAACTAATATGAACATGAGTACTTTTGTATAAAAATAGATTTATAATTATTAATCTGTATATTCTTACAAATGTATAATGAGCTATTTGTGGCTTCAATTTTTAGTATTAGTGTATATACTAACTTACGATTTTAATGCGCAAGGGTCATGTTGCGCCCGGACTTGATGTCCTTGTGCCATAAAAATACAACCAATGGTCATTCTTCTTTGTTTTGTGATTTTACGGCTCAAATACAACGGTGGTCATGCTGCACCGAGACCTACTGTTTACCTACAGAGGCATCCAAACCTCTTGGATCTACAGTTTTTCGAGGAATCCGAATTTCTTAAGGCCTAGGAAACCAAACTCAGGACTACGGTGAGCAGTGCGAGCTTTATGAAATCTCTGAGTAAGCGTCCTTTGCATCGTTGGGAGTCGAACCAGGGTTAAGGCCGTACTAGGTGAACGCGTTACCACACTGCGCCACCTGGATTAGTCTTGCTAGGAATTTAACCTCTGCTACCAAGAAAACGAAAGCCCAGACCCTCGATGGACAGAAAAACTAAGCGTTCTAGGATACAGTTGGGATTCGAACCCAGGTAAAAGTTGCGACAGATGGGTGCGTTGTCACTGCAGCACAGTAAGGTAGTTGACTCCCATTTTTCCAAGGAGTCCGAACCTCCTAAGGTCTAGAGAACCAATCCCCGGACTACAGCGAGTAAGGTATATACTAAGATAATTAAGTTCGTTCGCACACATTTTTGGCTCAGTCTGGAGCTCTTAATCCATACTCCCCGGAAACTAAAAGAGTGATGTTTCAGGTTGGCCTCGATTCAGCGACCTTCAAGTTTCTATCCTTCTGTCCACTACGTACGTCATAGATACGCATAACGTGGCCTTAATTTTTCACTTCTGTTGTCACTTTTAGCTCACATATCGAAGCAGAGGTTTGGGGGTGGGGGGTGATTATGGCAACATTTACGTAAAAAGAGTTATTTACCAAAACGTTACTTCCACTGAAGGATTGCTGCTGACGAGTCCGAAAGATACTGAGTTTGGGCCCGATTTTTAAATTTGGCCGTATATGCATCATGATGTCAGTCGCCTGTATTTCAGATGTGCCAAAATATTCAATGAACGGACTAGTGAACGATGTTGCCCGTCCGTCATGAACGAGAAGACTGGTTCAGTGAGGCGGTCTTTGAAGGAGTTGACACACCGTTAGCCTGTATGGTGTACCTATAGAGAAGTGACTGACAGTGTATCGCTTCTGGCTCTCTGGCAGCATAAAAATTGCCAGGCACAATTATGGTTACACTAGGGAGTAACCTGCCAAAAATATTTTGTAGCTTTTCGGCTAACTTGCACCTACAAGTTCTAGCCGAATTGGGAAAGTTGTTTTTAAGTTTACAAGAATTTTTGGTCAGAAACAACCAACCCCACACAATGGTATTTAATTATTTTTATACTTTGACTTGATTCTTCGATGCCGGTTCATATTACTATACCAGCGGTCGCCAACCGGTGGTCCGCGAGAAAATTTTGGTGGTCCGCAGAAAAATCTGGACATTATTTGCATTTTTAATGATTTATTAATAATAAAACAAAAATAATATTCTAAGAAATTCTCATATTCTGAATGACAATTTTTGCCTTTATATTGCACTAAATTCACGAAATGTGGTCTGCGGGATTTAAAATTATGAATTTAGTGGTCCGTGACGTCTGAAAGGTTGGCGACCGCTGCACTATACAATATATGCAGCCTTAAAACCAAATTCCTTTCTCTCTGTCCCATTGATTGATATGTTCATCAAATGGGTCACATTGCTGACATGGAGTCTATTACGAATATCTGCTTTTATATTTATTTCACTAAATATCCTCTCACAATCTGCATCACGCACTGGAATTGACAATTCAAATTCACATATTATAGACATATCAGTGTACTCGCACAGTTCATTTTTGCAGCATGTTACTTGGAGTTACAAGCAACTGGGATTGGACGAGAGGTACACCCTTAACTCCGTGTCGGCGTCTCCTTCATTTGAGTGTGCATTGTTTCTGGAAGTTTGAGCCACAAATAACCAGCTTGGTGTTCCCAGTACGGGTACGTTTCACCTCCGATGTGGACGGCATGGTGACTCACCTCCTGACTGTACCGTTTCATGTAGTCGGGTTATCTCGCCATTACTACTTTTCCAATTTTAGTTGGAGCTTTTCGGCGAATTGTTCAGCAGTTTTTCTAGCCGAATTTTTGTTAAGTTTTTTTTTTCAGCGAAAAGGCTACATCATGACAGCTTGATCTCTGGGTTACACTAACAATGACGGACGTAAAAAATAAAGTATGCATCGCGTTTTTTAATTTTTTTTTATAATCACACTTCTTTTTAGTTATACCACCACATTTAAGTTCGACTATTCCTTCAATATTTCAAAAGGCCCAGTATTTTGGGGTCATTAATTATTTGCACTTTTGCATACAAGGATTGCTTAGGAGGTCATGAACGGGAAACCAGTGAAAACGCCAATGAATTAGGCTAGCGTTAACTAAACTATTTTAGGCGGTGGTGGTTTCACCAATAGCACTATTATCGTAATTACTTCAGGTTATTCTCTATAGAGGTGCGACATGCATCGTATCTCTCTACTTTAGGCGTATTAACACCATTAAGGTGCGTTGTCCCTACTCTTGGGAACGTAATTGCACACTTTAGTTAATATCATTACGTATTATGGCTATCCAGCTTAGGTCACTTGGGTTAGATTTAGCTGAAGCATCATAAAATCTTCAGGTGACGAAATATGCAATTACGAGTGTATAGGGGACACACAACATGCTTTATGACCACCATTAGTAGAGTTCAGCTTCTAAAATTGCGCAATATTTATCCAGGACGGAATTGCAACGTAACATGCCTTCAAAGTACCATATATTTACAAATCCAATTTCGTCCAAATCCAGTTCGTTGAGAGTTTTACGGCGCAAGGACGCAGCAAGGGTCAGTTGCGTTGGAACCTGCAATTTTCCAAGGAACCCGAACCTCTTATGGTCTAGTGTTCCTCAACCGCCGGCTCGCGACCTGGCATCAATTATACCGGGCCGCGAGAGATTCTCCTGGAAGTCGCTATTTTACTTTTCTGTGAATTTTTCATGAATAACTTTTATTGTGGAACTATTCTGAGAAGAAGAATAGTCGCGAATGTGTCGGAACTCTCAGATCCAGAACGCCTAAATAATACCTATTCACGAACTGCCAGTTAATAAGCCGTGTAATTTTATATATGTGAGTATTTATGAAGGATCGAGAATTTTCAGATACCGACATTTTTTATCGTTAGAGAAAGGATATACGGCTCATCTTGACTGGTTATAAAAATTACCTGCAAGCTGATTACAACAATGCGCGGTACATCCTCTGTTCTTAAAACTGAACGAACTAACAATATTTGTGTTGCAAATACCAGTGACCAATCAGAGTAAGAAAGTATATTAGCAAAATGTGTATTAATAGGAGAGTGTACTGATACCCTTTATGACTATGCCATCATTAACTATTCTTATGACAGTTTAAACATATCGAACTGTGAAAAAAATAGGAAACTATTCACGAGTAGATTCGTTAAGACCGGGCCTTCAGCTTATAAAAAAGAGATAGGTGGCCGCGGCCCGGTAAATCCTAAAGGTTGAAAAACACTAGTCTGGCGAATCAAAACCCAGCCTACAGTGCACAGTTTGTCCGTAAGTTTGTTTTTTTTATTACTTTTGGAAGTCGAACGTGTTAACACTGAACAACCGCAGGGCCTTCTAAATCCAGTTTAGTTAGCTTGAAATTGTAATCATGGACCTACTGGAATATGTTTTATATGCGGTTTCATTGGCCGATCAAGCGGCACCGTGTTTCCAGGAGGGACAGAGTCCAAGAGATAGGGTAAGAAAAGAGGTAGAAACTTCATTTGGAGATCAACTCTTAACTAGATGTGGTAGAAGAACCTACGTTGGGTTCTGGTCAGTAAGGTCCAGCGCGGAACCTTACCTCTAATCCCCACTGACGGCGCAGCACGTTTGAAACTTCAGGAACTTCAAAAATTGTGGAAAGGGTGAAGCCAAGGACGAAGCCATATCCCCCGAAAGGCCAAACCTCCAACTTTCCCGATGTTATCTTTATTGAGAGAAAAAAGTATAGTATGAAGTAGCCGACAAATTATAAGCTCAGTGATAGTTCATCCAAGAGAACCAAGGTGATAACAGAAGCGTCCGGGCAAGGTTTAAGCTGCAGTCGCATTTTGCACCACCTCACTGGGGCTGTTTCGTACGTAAATTGCTCGATGCTGTTTTTTCTGGACGATGGATTAGCCACAGTGGACGAACATTATGGCCTCCAAGATCGCTCGACATAACCCCACTGGATTTCTTTTGTGGGATTATGTGTATCAGACACCTGTTCCTAATGTTACCGAAACAAAGGATGAATAACCTTTACAATTTCAACTACTACACGAAAAATGTTTAGCAACACCTGGCAGGAAATTATTACCGCTTGGACATTCTTCACGTAACTGAACGAAACCATGTTGCAATTTATCAAATGGTATGTATAAAAAACCTTGAGTGTATTTTTTACCGCAAACCACGTTTTGGTAGACAACTTTTTTGTTAGGAATTTTTATAATAATGGGGATCTTACTCGGACACATAGTATATATTGTATAATTATTATAAAGGAATGAAAATTTCCATAGAAGAAACTGGACTTTTGAAAGTTTCCACATATTTTAAATTACATTTTAGAAATACAGAAAACTTTTAAAATATCGCTCCGAAAAATACTGAAAGTTTTTCGTTCAATAAGTTCAGACTGCGCAACAACATAGGTTGATTGAGGTGGGGTCAAAGGCTTAACACTTTACCTACCGCTTGCAACTATATATATAGCCTATTAATAGGCTTTCGGTAGGTAACGTGTTAACATTACCGTTAATTTCAATTACATATTTTCATTTTCTAAGAATCTGACCCTATTATTAATTTACATTTTTAAATATATTTATCTATTAACAAATGTATTTTTAGTATGATATATTTTATTTTATAACATATAAACATTTTATGTGTATCTCATTTATGTGCATTTTATTTATATAGAAACATTTTATTTTATAAAATGCAATCAATTTTATTTTAAAACTGACTGACGTGAACATATTTTTTGTGTATCACTATCGGAGGTGTCGGAATTGTTTACTGGTACACAATTTTGGATGATAATTATCATAAAAACATAAAAAAATTCTACAACGTGAGCATTTTATAAATGAATTGTTCGAACAACTGATTTTCTTTGTCTAATATCATCTGGAAAACAAATACCATCTACATTTTCAAAAACGCTTCTTTCGTTTGTTAACTTTGCAACAAACCAAGAGTATTGTAACGTATTCTTAAAAGGCCCTGCGGTGGCGCAGTGTGGTAACGCGTTCTCATAGTGCGCCGCTAATCCGGGTTCGACTCCCAGCAGTGCAAAGAACGCTTACTCAGAGATCTCATAAAGATCTCACTGTAGTCCGGGGTTTGGTTCCCTAGGCCTTAAGAGGTTCGGATTCCTCGGAAAACAGTAGGTCCCGGCGCAGCATGACCACTGTAGTCTTTGAGCCGTAAAACCAAAAAGAAAGCGTATTCTTAAAATTCGGCGCCGAAAGTTGATTGTGAATAAATTAATGGATCGTCAAAGCATCTATCTGCTCGCGTGTTTAAATGAC
>QLNU02015360.1:13901220-13921645 GCA_006491805.2 Dysdera silvatica
AAATCGTTTATTCTTTCGTTCGGTAAAGTATCTGGCACACATGTAGTATTATTTTATGTATATATATATTGTGTCTTGACTAGGAAGTTCGCTTTCTTCGCACTTCGTTGAGTTACGCGCCAACAAATACCAATATAATTACTTTCAATTCCACTGATATTATTTAAATACCAAAATTATTTTAAAAGAATTTAATTTTTTAAACATCAATATAAATTTTTTTTTAATTATTGGAATTTTCGATTTTAGTTTTTAGAAAATTTAGAGTTAAACAAAATTCTACCCCTAATATTCAGAAAATTTTTAAACTAGCAGATCATTTTCGCCTATGTACGATATTCTAAGATTGTACAATAGCTGAGTTTTCTACAGTAAGTATTTTTCGTGTCAGAAAGCAAGCGCTAATTTGAAGCTATTTCCCGCATTCATTCTGCGTTTTAAGGGACCCGGGCCTACAGTTTTGTTCCTTAGAGAACCAAACTCTGGACTAAGGTGGGCAGGAAATCGGCATGCATCCTACGGTTCCATTGGAATCAAATCCGAGTTAACAGAACGACAGACGAACACATTATCGTTACGCCATCGAATATCTTTCCCGCATCCAAATCATGGCTTTACCAGAAGCGTAAAAACCTGGAACACTCAAAACACACACTTGTACATAATGAATCAGCCATATAACGTCAGTTTTCGGTTTACAGAAAAAGTCAGTAAATGCTCAGATATATTAGAAGTGAAACACAGAATTCAATGACGAGAGGATATGTATGTATCGATACAACGGCATTAATGTGCCTTGCCACCTGCTGAAGAAATCAAAGAAACGAGTATTCTGAAGCACGTTTAGTTTTGTTGTCCTGATTCGGAGAATTTATTATTTCAATTAAAAATTGTTCTTTATTTAGATAGAGCTTTGTGTTCTTAAATAGATTACTTCGGCTGAGAGTCCAGGTCGATGTTAGAAACTACGGTTCCCAATTTCTTGGGTATCGAACTTCAGATTACGAATTAGAAGAGTGGCGCGTAAAGTGCCATGACAGTCGAAGGATTTTAAATACAGTTGAACTGAAAATAATTTGCAATTACTTATAAAACGTAGTTTATAATAATTACTATTAACGAAACAATACAGAGTTTCACCAGGAGATTCCATAACAAACAGTTATTTCGACACTGGCGTAAGGTTTAAAAACACGACGTTTCGGGAGCCAACTGCTCCCTTTGTCAAGTGAAGACAGAATGTCAAGTGAGGGCATTCTGCCTTCACTTGACAAAGGGAGCAGTTGGCTCCCGAAACGTCGTGTTTTGAAACCTTACGCTAGTGTCTAAATGACTCTTCGATAATTACTATTCGTCCTGCAAAAGCAAAATAAACGTTTTACCATAGACCGACTTCCACTCTTACCTTACATTTACAGAGAACTTCGTTTGGATTTTTAATGGCGCAAGAGAATCCGGACCAAACTGCGCCAAGATTTACAGAGAACAGAGTAACTTTTTTCCTGGTTATTGTTAGGGGTGTTTTTAAAAGCAGACATTTTATTAAATCACGTATATTTAACTGCACATTCATTTCAATTTAAGAACACGGAAGTCAATCCGATTAAGGCTTATGCTTTACACGTGTCACTCGGCATTACTCCTACCTAAAACTAGCGAACATTGAAACATTTATGTTTAAATAATTGAAGTCCAACATTCCTTCTTGAAATTTTAGAAATTATTTAATAATTGTTGCAAAGGAAATTTCACCTAACGCAGTATCACAAGCTGGTGTTTTTGCGAACGTATTTCATCCTATAGCGCCAGCTGTTGGACCATCGAACACCGCAAGCGTTACCGGTGACGCATTCAACCTCAGACGTACGTATTCAGCTTTTCTTTTGTTGCCAATAAATAGACAAAGCAAAATGAGTAGACGCACAATAGACTATTTGTCCTATTTCTATGGAAAGTTACTGGGTACAATATGGCTGAGGTGGCGCGCGAGTCAATTATAAAACTATAATAGATCGCGAGCAGATGGTGATAGTGAACTTGTTAATAGGGGGGGACATACTACTCCATCTGTAACAATTATGACATTCATACCATGAAAATTTACACGAACTAGCAAGTTTCTCTTATTTTTTATTTTTTTTATGGCGCAAGGACAGTACAGGTCATGCTGTGCCGGGATCAACAATTTTCCAAGGAATCCGAATATTTGAAAACCTAGGAAACCAAGCCAAGGATTGTAGGGACAGTTTGTCATTGAGTGTCTTATTAGGACACAGGTGGGAGCCGATTTCGGGCTGATGACATGCTAAGCGAACGCGTTACCATTGCACCATAACATGGCCCAATTTCCAACGACTAAAGCCTCGATTACATTGAGCGAGTTCACACGCTCCTTACTGGTAAATTTACTCACTGCTGCTAAACTCGCTCAGTATAATAAAGTTGTCTATTTAGCTCACCGCTCACTCGGCTAGTGAAGTTAAGGAGCTAGTTATTTTTCACGCTACTCGCCAGAGTTTTCTCGAATTTGATTGGCTGAAATAAACCCTCGAAAAAGATGGGCAGAGTTAAAAGCCAGTTTAGCAAAACCGCTGTTAGTAGTCGTTTACTCAGCATCTCTGCTGCGCATTCTTACTGGGCGAGTTTAACAAGCTGCGTGTGAGCCAGTTGCAACTCGCTTACACGCTGACTAGTTTACAAGCTAGCGAGGAGCGTCTAAACTTGCCCAATATAATTGGGACTTAATAAGCCACATTTTACCTATATTAGTCTAACCTGAAACTTCGTAGATTGAAAAGCTGCTTTAAAAAAACTATAAGAGATCGAATTGTGTGTGAAGAAAGGCAATTCTCATACTTAAATGCACAATCCTAAACAAGCAGTAGTAGATAAATTACTCGCAAAGAAAAGATTTTTCGGTGCCGGGTGCTGAATCGAACCCACAACCACTTGCTAACGAGTAAAATGTTCTTACTTGGCTATCAAGAGGTTGCGAGTTCGGCTCCTACCTGGTGCCGAGAAATCACTCATTTCTTTGCGAGTAATTTAGCATCTAATATTACTACATCATAGGCTATGATGAGAATTGTTGACTTCAGTAAATATATATCCTAAGCCAGTGGTTAATTCCAGATATTTTGGACTAAACCTATTTCAAATCAGCTGCGTTCTTTTAAGGTGTTATCAGTAATAATAATAAAAAACAAAACCGTGTGACTTTAGTAATTAAAATAAAAATGGGAAAAAGAACGTTGACATCAACAAAGATAAATGTTTTATATGAAAGTGCAGTTTTAAGACCATGCATCTTTTTGCAATAAATATTTAGAAATCAACACCATCTTTTCTTGTATGTGCGATCACATCAAAGATAAAGTTATGAGAGTTCCTTAAATTTTGGCGAAAGTGTTTTCCAAGTTACTGGCATTTTATAAGAAGAAAGACTGAGAATAGAGATTTCTCAATATAAAAATTCGCGGAGATAGTAAACGCTTTAAATTTTCTTTGTTTATTAAGATTAATGTACAATATATAAGAAGAATCTGATATATATATATATTGAAAACCATACACCTTAAAAGGGAAGCTACGTTCAGAGTATTACGTAAGCACATTTGGAGGGGAGGGGGGGGGGTTCTGTTGGTCTTATTTTCCTATGTTAGCCAATGTTAATTTTTGCTTTCTGAGGTGGGGGTTGAAATGGCCAAAATATTGCTTACGTAATACTCGAACGCTCTCAAACAGAAATGTTCAAATCCTCAAGTAATGTGACTCAAGATTTTGCGGAACACTCCTGAATACGTAAAGGCTAAATTGAAATATAAAGATTTTCTGCGTAAAAATGCAAATTCAAGCCACTGCTCAGTATATAGATTACTATAATGCCTCGAGAAATTCATTTTTATACAGGTTAGAAAAATTAACATTTGGGATGGTGCGAGTTTAGTATTCCAGCATTTCCACAGAGATTTAATTTATCGATTTAGTTTATCTTTCGGAATTGTGTTTATGTCTTACATTACACTGCTTTTCACACAAGCAACAGATAATGAAAAGGGCCACTATTGTAGTATCGCTTCTCATCTCGCAAGGTTAGATAAATAGTTCGTCACATTCAGGATTTAAAGAATGTCGAAAGTTTCAACATACATTCATCATAAAGATATCGTCACGAAAGGTTGTATTCTTTTGCAAAATATCGTCATCCAACAAAAATGTAAGGAAAATAAAAACTGCTGAACGCAAATGGCTGTTATCCTGTGTGTGTTTTTATGACGCGAGAGCAGTAAAGGTAATGCTGCCGGGATCCACAGTTTTCGAGGGAATACAAACCTTTGCTGCTATGAGAACCAACCCTGTATTACAGTGGGGACCATGCTCCACGATATCACTGAAAGTCAAACCCGAGGTTCGGACACTATAGAAAATTGCGTTACTACTACACAATCGTAAAGCACTGGGTATCAATTTTTCTAAGAAATTTATACCTCTTAACACCTAGTGAACCAACCTCCTGACCACAGTGAGCACTTAGTCGGGTAAGCATTTTTGTTTTGGCATTGTTGGGAATCGAACCCGGATTAACGATATGCTATGGGAATATATTACCACGGCGTCACCGTAGGGCAATTACTTATCTAGATGGCACTTCTTAAATTAATGCTAAACATAAGTTCAGCTTTTTATTGTATTTGTATTTCTTCACGCTTGAGGAAAACAAAAACTTTGGCCAAAAACGCCAACATACGCTTTTTCCGAAAATTCGAATATATTACATGCTAAAACGGTAATTTCATGTGTGCGGGGAATATAACAGCACTCGTGACGTGGGATCAATGTACACATTGCGTGTCGTCGTATGGATACCGATAGTAAACAAAATATGCCATTCATACGTAAATTTCCACGAATTGATGTTATTACTGCTGTATGGCTATTTCCATATTACAGAACCGTCTAACCAACGGACATGTGAACTTCAAACGAAAAATTACAGAAGACAATAAAAGGAAAATTGAAGGCATGTTAGGCATGTTATCAAACATTAGCTAATAGTCATACAGCGAGAGAGATTTTCAAACTGTTTTTTGTATGTTGCAGTTGGTTAAAAATTAAACATGACGTGGATTATTTCATCTGTATAAACTGCTTTAATATTTCTGTTAAATGTTATAATGACACTTATTTCTTGTTGGCCGGTTTTGCAACAGCTTTCCGGGACGTTCGCAAGATTATCAAGCAAGTACCTGTTTTACATAATAATGCTTGTATCTTATTGGCTAGCTGAATAAATTCTATCATTCGTCTGTACAATAAACAATTTAAATGTATTTAAATTCAATATGACTGGAATAAATGCTTTGGATCCTGGATTTAGTATTGAAGTCGCCGCTATTACATAGCTCTTGAAGATAACATAGCCTTTTAATTTTTATTGATGTTCATAATGCTCTTAAATGATAAATTTCAGAATTGACATTTATGCATGAATAATTTAAATTTAATTTTAGGGGTAAAATGTTAAGTGCACTTAATTTACGCGTTAGTTTTAAATTACTCCGCATGCGTTTACATAGATTCGTTTGAACTTGCACCGAAAATAGTATTTTTGTTTTGTTTAACTTGTCTTGATTGAACTCCATCCTTTTTTGTTAACAATTTCAAAAATAGAAAAGGCAGTTTTAATGCACAAAATGATTCCTTGCAGAAGTACGTTCGGCACTTCAAACTTACTACCAGTCTTGGAACTACATGCACGTTGATCCAGAAATAAAAAAAAATATTACTCAGATCAAGATTACGATGTAACCTAAAAATAAAAGACCACGAAATAGATCAACCTAAATACTGTAACTTTCCAATTTAGGAAATTGTAAATCCATTTGTAGTAGCTAAATTTAATTCAACACTGGAAACATTATAGTAGTGTTGAAGCATATTATATACAAGTTTATAAATTTCTAAATATATTTTCTTAATATAACGTAACCTTAATTTCCATACTTGAAAAATTGAAGCAATATATATTATTTTCGTGTAAGCTTGCTCTCGTATCCGTATAAAACGAGGTCCTCTATAACGTAGTATAAAACGAGGTCCTCTATAACGTAATATAAAACGAGGTCCTCTATAACGCAATAGTCACATTCCTAAGATTACGTTATAGAAATCCAGGTTCCAGAAATAACAGGACATGCGGAAATACAAGGTTAGATATTAAAAACAGGGTTCGTAACTAATCCACTTAATATAAAAATGGCCAAATTATCATAATTTATCAACAGAGGAAAGAAGGCGTCACAGAGAGGTAAGATGACAAAGAGTAGCTGCTGATGAATGTTGCAATATCACTCCGGGCTTCAGTAATGCTGTTGATGTTAAAATTCTTTTAAAATTCACCAAAATTTTTGCTTTGTTTTATTCTGTAGTTGCAAGAAACGTTGTAAATGTGTACGCCGGAAACACGTTTAAAAATTTACAGCTCCTTGATCCACAGATAGCACTAGACTGTATTCGATAGCAAGATTATCACTTTGATGGGTGGCGAGAGCTCAGCAATGTTTGGGGGTGGCAATGCATTAACCAAAAGTAGAACAATTTTAAAATTCAGATTCTTTCGATACTTTTTTAAATACCTTCGATATTGTTTATGATTTATGGCGCAAGGACAGATGAGGTTATATTTAAAGCGCCAAGGACTTACACTTTTCCGAGGGACTATCTTTTGTCGTCTAAGGGAACAAACACCATGAGGACTGGTAAAACAAAAGAACAGGCGCCCTTCTCTCAGTATCAGCGCGATTCAAAACAGGATTTTCTAAGCGGTGTACAAATAAAAATATCGATCAAGAGTTCTGGAAAATTTTCTCGTTCATCAATCCTTTCTTATTTAATCTGAAATATTAACTAACAGTATTCAAAAACTAAACTGATAAGTCGAAAAGAAACCTGTTATAGCCAATTTCAATTTTCTCTCAAATAGTGTTTATCTAATAATTAATCCCGTTATAGTCGAATTTACTATGTTGTAAAATTACTTTTATATCAAAATCCACTGAATTGAAATTTTCTGGACAGAAAATACTATTACCCTTTGGATAACCTTCTAACCCGAAGCAAACTATTTTGCTTAGGCTTTGGATCGTGGATTTAGTATTGAAGTCGCCGCTACTACATAGCTATTGAAGATAACATAGCCTTTTAATTTTTATTGATATTCATAATGCTCTTAAATGATAAGCAATAAAATTAAATTTCAGAATTGATATTTATGCATAAATAATTTAATTCTAAATTTAATTTTAGGGGTAAAATGTTAATTGCATTTAATTCACGCATTAGTTTTAAATTACTCCACATGTGTTTACATAGATTCGTTTGAGCTTGTACTGAGAAAGAATATAAGGTATGAAAAAAAAAAAATCACTTATTAATTTTGTTAACCTTTTTAGAAAGTTTATATTTTTAAGTTGATGCATAATCACTAAAAAACTTAATATAATTTAGAAAGTGAGTTTCCTAATAATTTTTAGAATTTGTATGCTTTTGAAAAACTAGATAGTTGATATTTCTTTAGAGATTGGAATTATAATTGCTCATTTTAACTTCGATTATAAACTGCAAAACTCAATCATTTCATAATTTTCATTCATTCAAATCAATACTTTTACAACAGATATTTTTCTTTTGAAGATCTGACAAGTTTCAAACCCCAGAATATGACCAAATTCAGCGAATTTTCGTTTAAATCAACAAATTCGGTTAAGTCAAACACAACAGAACCAGCTACATGGAATTTCGACTCTTGATTTCTGTAGATACGAAAGGAATGTTACTACCCTTAGGAACTATTCGAAGGGAGATTTATGAAACCATAAAATCTTTTTCCCCCTTTACCGAACCCAAGATTGCATAGTCAACACGGAACAATGCAGTTAGTTCCCCTTCACGTGCACGAGCCTCACCTATACATCCTTCCCCTTTTCCTTCCGTATTCTATTAACAGAGAAAGTTTTGGCAGGATTGTATTACATAGTTAGATTCATGAGTCTAAAAATGAGTGACTTCCGTAATCTGGGACGTCTAACAGGAAAAAAAAAAAGTTTTTTATTCTTTCTTCAATTCTGTTAAAAATGGTTTCGGATATCCTATTCATCGGAGAAGATTTAAATTTAGTTTCTCCTTAAATATAAAGTAATTTCACTTCCAAAATCCTTGAAATAAAATAGCCGCAATGTAATTTGAAAGGTCAGCATCTGGACATCGTCGGAACTATAATAGTTTGTATGTAATTATTGATCAAATACTTGGTAGCAAGTCAGTCAAGGGCAAATATTATTAGATTACCACTGCGTCTCTTTCCGCAGGGCATTTAAATTGTAATCAATCAATATTGTCTGCACAGACGACCGCTTTTTCAGACAGTATGTTGTGCTGCATATTAAGGAAAATTAAAAGCATATCTTTAGGGTGATATAAGAGGAATTTGCAAAGGTTATTAATATGGAAAGAAAGTGCAATTATGTACTGGAAGGTAGATAAGAGGGATGCTTTCTATATTAAATGCATTGAAGTTCGTTCTTATGCAAATTAAGAATGTTTTATCACAAAAAAAAAGGTGGCGTTTCAAATCACAACTAACCATTCTTGAAATTACTGGATATGGGCATATTAACTTCAGATAATATACAATCAGTTAAGGGCAGTATTATTAGGTATTGAATTGGTAAAAAAACTTGGACAACTATATTTTGCAATTATTAGTAGAAAAAAACACTATATTTATAGATAGAAAACTTTAGTAGGGATCTTAAATTCAATAGGCAATGTTAAAAAATATCTTGTCATATAAAATATACTTTAAGCGGAAATAAATTGTTGTTAGGGGATGTATATGGATACTAGACCCCCACAAAAACTTTAGAACATTTAAGCAGATTGCCAGCTAATTTGAATACCTGGTATGAACACAATTTTTGATAACATTACGGTCATGTGTTTCTTAATTTTGCCATAGTATATTTGACTAGACGAAGATTTAAATTTGCAACGCTATTGCGGAGAAAAATGGAACTTACCGATCACCGCATTTTCCAGAACAAGACAATTGATCCAGACCATCCAGAAGCACCAGCCAGGACGCAGCAGTGTCCAGGACCAAGGGGTCATTTCGTGGGGCAGACCACATCGAAGCAAACCCACGTCACGACGGCTAGCATCCTCCAGCTCTTGCTCTCACGTCTCACTCCATCTGCGGTTGTAGCCCGGCAAAGCACCGACGAGGCCAAGCGCAGTAGCCAAACTCCGCCAAACGCGCCACCTGCTTAGCTAACGGCTCTATTTGAGTGAAGCGAAGCTTAAAACTATATGCTCACCCAAGCTTAACACACATTTATTTGTCCGCTATGGGGAAAGGGAGCGAACTTGTTAGACTTTGAAATTAAGGGAAAATTGGTTAAAGATTAATATTGGGGAAAATACGTACATCTTATTCAGCACTCATAATTAAAATAGGCGAATACGTGCGATACACATACGTAAAATTGTAATACAATCATGCATCATTTATTTATGTATAGATTTCCCTGTTCATTAATTGAAAAATAATTTTGCGAAATAAACAGTTATATGAATAACAGACAGTTGTACTTGTGTTGATTAAAACACGCGTATTGCCTATAAAAGATGTATGAATAAGAGACAGCTATATTTGCGTTGGTTAAAATACGCGTATTGTGTATAAAGAAAATACCAAATTTTCATATTACTATAACCAGTCTTGCGGCACAGTTAAAATTGCGACATAGTTAAAAATACATATATGATTTATTACATTTAATATAAAAAATAATATATCATAGTAGTGCGTATAAATGTGGTATGAGAGTAGGTACAAAATTTGAACTTATAAAGGTATTTATAGAATTTTTAAGATATTTAATATTGTACGTAATAATTTTCGACAGCCACGTATAAGCTCAAGTTAGAGCTTTTTTTTTATATACATGCTTAATATTGTACATTTTAAAAGGTTGATTGGGTTATAAGGCTCGGAGCTCTTTACTTGTCTGATACAGGACTGGTAACCCTTAAAGCGACCCCGAATAAAAATCAGCCTTTCCTCTAAGGTAGTGGTTCACAACTTGGTGGGGTCGCCACAATTATTTTTAGTTGCAATTATTTTTATAAGGAATTTCATACCAAATGAAACAACCTTTTACATTTCAGCATTGGCTACATTGCAATATTCTACTAATCGTTGTTAGTTTTTATATCTACAATTTTAAATTAATGTAATATATGTAATTAATATAGTGTGTAATATATGCAATTAATATAATTAATAATATATGTAATTAATATAATTAATATGATATACATAGTGTATGTAATATAATTAATAGTAATATGATATACATAATTAATGTAATGATATACATAATTAATGTAATGATATACATAGTGTGTAATATGATATATAGTAATGTAATATGATATACATAGTGTGTAATATGATGCTTATAGTAATGATATACATGAGTATGCAGTATATATAATTAATGTAATATGTATATATAATTAATGTACCTGTTAAAATGCTTTTATTATGCAAATGGTGCGGCGACGAACGTGGTGGTATTCTGATGTCTACGAGAGACAAAGAAGGATTTTTTAGTAGAATAAAACGTTGGTATTTCCACATTTTTCTTAGCCGTCATTTTGTACATTTAAAGGGCATTGTGCACGTATGACTAAAAAAGAAATCTTTGGCGTTGAATTTGGCGTCAAACGCAAAATGTGTCATAGATTATAACACGAGTTCCTGGAAATTCAGGTGCACAGGTATTTCCTTGTGAAATCCTGTATATATTATCGACAATTCTACAAGAAAGGTGATAAAAGAAACCACAGATAAAAAATCCGTGCAAATCGGAAACAATTAAGATAGTTATTGAACACACCCATATACTAATATTTGTAAATGCATATCTCCTTTCTTTTAAAAAATAAAGCTGTTAAACAGTGCGCTGTGACGAATTATTGATTTTTATTATTTTATTTCAAAGCAAATATGAGCAGAGTTGGGATTTCCTATGATTTCCTGTCTGATACCAGCTGATTAAAATTATGACTTTGACTCGAAGTTGTGAATAAGCCCACAAAATGGATACATTAAAGAAATAATAAAAACCAGTAAAATATGAAGATTTGCTTTATAAAAATGAAATTACAGAAACAAAAGTGTTGTACAACGCGCTTATTAGACAAAGATTTTAATTACCACGAAGAATAGTTTAGTACACACGTTAATGTCATCGAACAACCTATGAAAAGGACCAATCAAAAATAATAAATTATTTATATACATAAAGAAATATGTATACTTTTCTATACTTTAACATTCAATACAAAAGTATTATAAGTTTTGTTCTTTTTATCTTTATCAAGTATTAAAATTTAATAAAGTCTTTGATATATATACATTCTTCATAAAAGAAGTCTGCTGCACCCGCAAGAAGACTATCCAGTGTTGGATGCAGAACATATATACACGCATACAAAGTAATCATATTCATACATTGTCTATTTGCTGCTGGATAAAGGTCTTTCCAAATGCCCATACAAGTGTATTTTGAGCAATCCACTTCTACATTACACCAACCTGTTTTCATATTTCACCCACCCCTCTTGCCCAGTGACGGTTCTTCACCATTATGGTCTTTTGGAATGCCATTGAAAACTTCAGTTGCACACCATTGGTCAATTCTTGCGATAGGTTCAGCTCATTGCCATTTGAGTTTTTCCTTTAACCACTTGAGGAAATCTATTAATTTGAGATTTATAGTTAACAAGATTTTTTAATAATGCTTTAAGAAAAGCCAGTGTGAAAGGTGATCCTATGAAGTTTTTCCAGTACCAGGAGCACGTGACAAACCAGAGCTTTGCGTTAAACAAATAACTATGCTGTCTTCAACCCTCGTTTGTCTTTTTCGATCCTTCATAGTTCTTCCAAACATGTACCCCATTACATGGGCGCCCATAGGGGGGGATGGGGCAGAGGGGGCTCGAGCCCTAGCCGTTTAAAAATTTGATTTGCCCGAACCTGCTATGCATTTACTTTCAAAAGTTTTACAGTCACATTTTAAAATAAGGTACTTTTTAGCTCATTACTAATTGTCAAGCAGTATCAATTATTTTTGTTGCATTTTGGAATCTTGTACATTCACTAAAATTCTTGACAGCTTTGAGAAGGAGGTAATAATTTTTCTCAGCCCCCATAGACGTACTCATATGGACGCCCATGCCCATGACACTATACTCCTTTAGGCAGCTTGCAACTTCGGTATTGTTCTCTTCTTGTTAATCTTCATGTCTTTGGTCAGTAAGAGAGAATTTGCGATGATACACACTGGTATAAAACCTTTCTTTTTAGACACAAAGCGAATTCCCCTTCAAGATAAAACTGTTTGTTCCGAATGCACTTCAATTAAGTTTAACACATTCGTGGATCGTGAACTGCTTTAATCATGGCTGGTTGGTTGTATTTTTATGGCGCAAGGACAACGGGGGTCATTCTGCATACTTTCACAATGTTGCCTTCCGCCATGTCCTTGAAGATACACTTTCATTACACACATATATATTCTCTCACCATGAAAGAAAGGCCTTACTACTAGGGCACGCGAAGTGAAATTATACATATATGGGTAGATAAAAATCAAACTTAAAGAGCAACTGAAGAGTGACAATCAAATATTCTAATTAAAATACAAGTATCGTAAAAAAAAAAATGTTGCAGACACAAAACATATGTGACGTGAAATGTATTCGCCACTAGTAGCGTAAAAAAAGTGAAAAGCAAAACGAAGTAAAACAGTTTAAATGCAAAATTGTATGTTTAAGTTGAAAAATATAACTTTAATAATTTAACTAATTGCCACTGTTGCTTGGGTAAAATAAAGAATTGTGGTTAAATAAAAATTACGTTGCATTTAATACTGTAATCGCCACTTATGTAAAAAAAATTTCTGCGATACTGGTTTATTTTACATGTATATACATTTTAAAAAAGTTGTTTTGGTTTTCAGATACAAATATCTTTTTATTATTTTGTGAATGTCATTTTTTTCACTGATTTAGTAATTTATTTAGTAATCATTTTGACGGTTGTACTATATTAACCCGTTCCTTCTCGCTCCCGCCAAAATAACGGGGTAAGGTTTCGTTCTCCTTTTCTCGTGTCCGTGATATTTCCGGCCTGGGGTGTTCAAAAGTAATTAATGAATACAATAATTACAATAATTACAATAACCCTGATTATTGGTTTTTCTGAAAAATTAAATTTCTTTAATTTCAAGCAAAAAAATTTCCCAAAATTAAAACTTTACTATTTTCTTGAAAATTATGCGATCGTTAAGGGATTAACCTTTATACAGTGAAATGTAAAAAGATATGCTGAAATAGCATTCAGATATTTTAATTTTTATGCTTACTCATAAGGCAAAAGGTAAACCGCACAAGTCCCTTTCTATTCTTGACACAGGTGACGTAGAAAAGGAGGGGCAGGGGGCTAAAGCCCCATCTATCGGATATCATGGCTAATTTTTCTTTTAAAGACGAATTATATGATCTTTTTTAAAGTTATCTGAGCCTGCTAGTTTTTTTAAGGTGCAATGTCCCTGGTTAACATCATAACTTTTTATAAAAAGCAATGGGTGAAAGCATTTGACCGGCTATCAAAAAGTTGTGGTTTCGTGTTCCACCAGGCGCCATGAAATCATTCTCTTTTCTTTGCGAATAATGCATCGTCTACTGTAACTTTTATCAACGTATAAAGAGATTTTTCTTATTTATCCGTTTCACATTACAAACAGCTTTATATATCGGCTACGCGAAGTTTTAAATAATATAGAAAAATGTCTTGTTCAAAATGTGGTCAATGAGCGAATATTATTCTCTCCGATAATGAAGAAATAAATCATTGTCATTTTATGGTTATTCATCATGAATTTTTATCATATAACTATGACAGAATGTTAAAAAAAAAAAAAAGAAAAAAAAGCTCGACCCTTAAAAACATTCCTAGATTCACTATAGTTAATGCATATAATATATAGATTATATAGATAATATTCCCCTGCAATAACTTATATAGTATCAAATACAGTAAAACCCCCTCATTAGCCGACACTCGCCGGACAAAAAAATTTGTCCGTAAAACAAAGGTAATCGTAAAAGAGGGGGTATTATTTTGAAGAGGTTCTTGCGGGAAAATTTTTATCTGACCGTAAAAACGGGATGTCTGTTAAGAAAAGTTTTGCTGTACAGCATGCGAACAAGTACAACGTTGGAAACAGTACGTTCTCGCTCCATTGCCCATTGTGTGTGAATATGCAAGTAGGTAGGGAGACACCTTAGAGGTCAGTTAAACGACATATCAACGAACGCTATTAAAATGTTGGACGGTAGGCGGGGAGGGATGCGAGTACTGCGGGCCGCGGAACAGATCGGGAGCGGAAACTTTTTGGATCGGGCCACATGTGTTCCGCTCATGTGAAGGTACACTCTCTCTTGGTGCACACGCGGCTGCTTGGCGAGGCATAACGACGGAAACAGCTGAAAGCACAGGTGGTGGCAGAGCATACAACGCGTGCTCTATTGCAAAAAATTTGGCGTGGAATCCCCCGGTCAGCGGTGTCAAACCAACAGTCGAACGCCACATGCTGAAGTAAATCACGCGGAGAATCCCCTAAATGCGCTAGATATAGTGATACGTCAAGAATTAGCAAAAAATGGAGGGTGATCACCCAATCAAGCGTTAAAACAATTGCGTTTTGCAAAGCCGAAATGGAGTACGGGTAGAAAAAAAGACCAAAATGTAAAAAGTCAATTTTATAAGTGCTTGCTTGGATTTTGAAAACGAAAGTTGGACTAATTTTAAAACTGCAATTTTTTTAATTGTTGTATTTATTTTGATGATGAAATTTTGAATTCTTAGATTGTAGTTCAGTGATCATAAAGAAATTTTAGTTTTTTTTTGTTTTGTTTATTTTAGAAGGTGGAGTAATTTAAAATTACATTTTAAGAAGTTTATAGAAATATTTAATAAAAAAGTGAAAAGGCGGATTTTATATTTTTATATTATCCTTCTTACATTTAATTCATTAAATTCATTTTTGTATTTTGATAGAATTTTGCGCCATTCGATGTAAGGTTTAAATTAATTCAATAAATCAATAAACAAAGTAAACTTGATATCCTTCATTTTTAAGTATAGTTTATGATTATTTTTTTGTTTACGTGTTTGTTTTGTTACGTTTTGAAAGTGTTCTCCATGCCCCCTGGAAAAATATTTTGTGTTTGAATTTTTAATGTAGAATTTTTGTATTTTAGTACAGCAACAACGCTCCCATCATCAAAATTATTTTGCGTTTAAGCAACGAGTAGCTCACGCAGACGCACGTGTACATATGAAAATGAAGCAAAGAAAATGAATTATATAAGTGAAAATTTTACATTAATAGACAGGTATTTTACAGATAGATTATATTGATAGATATATTCGTGAGTGTGTACCCATGGCCAGCTTTCTAAATTAAATAATGAACATTTAAAGACAAAATGTATGGTTTAGTCAAGTAAATCATTTTTGTAAGACTTTAATGAACATAATGTAACATGGTAATATTTTTATTTCATTATTGTACAACTTGTTAATGTAATTATTTAGAATCCAAATGAATATTATTATTATTAATAAAAGCTAATACTAATATATCGGAAAGTGCAAAATGAACTTTAAAAGTACGGAAACAAAAGTAATTTTTGGACAAAATACAATTGCGAGAATTTAGATATTGAAAAATTTATCAAACCACACCAAAAGGTTTTGAATACATTTTTAAACAAAATCTTCGAATGCCTTCTTCTTGAAAAGTTATTGCTGTAAAAAATATAAATAAAATACTGAATAAAATTTATTGAGCATAGTGATAAACGTGCATGCACTCAAGCACCTTTATAACTTCGATGCATTTTTATTCGATTAATAATTTACAAACATTATTAATTCAGGAAAATGTATTCGCTTACAAACGAACGTATATATGTATATATATATACGTATGCGGATTAGAGCAGCGTTTCTTCAACTGTGGTTCGCGGACTCCTGGGGGTTCCCGAGACTCTTCTAGTGTTCCACAAAAGTTTGAAAGCATACTAAGACAAGAGCATTTACTCTTTAATGCTAAGAATAAATTATGAAGGAACGAAAAAATTCCTTCCATTTAAGGAAGGAATTTTTTCGTTCATCAAAATCAGCAATGAAATACTAGAAATAAATATGTATGATGTAAATTCTGGGCTTTAAACTTTGAGTTAATTCTTGGGGAGTCCGCGAGGGCGAGTGATCTCTGAAGGGGGTCCGCGGTCTAGGAAAGTTAAAGAACCGCTAGACTAGAGAATTTTAAAAATCCCGACCTCTCTATCTAGAATTATCCTTCGGATGATGATTCCATAAAATAGTAGGGATGACACACAAACCCATCCCAGAATTACCTTTATGAAGCCCATTTTGTTCATTGAGAGTAGAATGCTAAAATGCAAATTTCAACCAATTAGGCGAAGAACCTTTATTTAGATGTTGCGATTTTATCTCAGCTTTTGTATTCATTGCCTGTTTTAAGCTGTGTTGCAATTTTCGCATTAAAATATAGCTTAAGTTTCAAAAAGTTTCCTCTTAAGCGTGTGCATATAAATATATATCCTAGAAGAAAAACTGATGTGAAAAGAATTCACTAAAATTACATGAAAGAATATTTAATGAGAGTCACATGAAAAAATAGATAAATAAACAGCTGAAAATAAATCTGTATCATTTTATTTATCAAACTCACTCTTATGTGAAACTAAGCTGCTTTGAATTAAACGAAGTCGTTTAACTATTTCAAAAGACATGAGCTTTTATGATTTCATTAAAAGCAAATTTTATGCAATTCTGACCCACAGTTAAAATTCATAGAAAACGAATTCAATTTAGTGAATTTTTTATGTGAAATATGAACAGCCATTAACTTGTGACTATCTTTGAATTCGATAATCTACATAATTTTATATATTTATTAACATTCCCTTATATTTCTATGTAAATGGTAAAACGCGATTTTCGCAAATCATCTGTTTCATATTTAATCATAGAATTTTAAGTTTTTCTCTTATTACATCGACCTTTTTAAAGGTTTTTAGTTTTGTCGAATAATAAACCTAATAAAAATATTATTTTTCCCGTAGAATAAAATCGAGGACCTTTTGTTTAATTGTCGTGCTTTTATATTCTATTAAACCACTATACCAGGGGTCTTCAACCCACTGCTCGCGGGCCGCTTGCGGCCGCCGGCTCATGGAAGACTACAAGTTATTTCACACAGAAATAACGCCCCTTGCTTCTTCTGACTAGTGAGCCTTAAATCTATGTATTTCATTTCTTTCATATTCTCACATAAACCCTTATTATTTATAACCCATATCAATGATATTATGAAATAGAGAAATTAAGAAATTTATTTGCAGACGATATAGGATTAACTTTTAGTGAAAATACGTTAAATGAATTATTTAATGTGGTAAAAATAAAACTTAAAAATATAGAAAATTGGTATAATTTGAATAAATTAATTGTTAATATAGAAAAAACAAAATACATATTATTTCATAACAAAAAAATTTGATATGACAGCAGTTAATATTTTTTTATTAAATAATAAAAATAAAAAATAAATCGAACAACTCAAATAAAATTTTTGGGAGTGGACAGACATTACAGAAGATTTGGATTGGAACCCGCATATAATAAATATATGTAAAAAATTAGAAGAGGAACAGATGTAATGGCAAGAATAAATAATTTAATACCATATAATATAAAAATCAACTTATATTACTCCTGAATTTATAGTCACTTAAATTATCAAAATATTGTATGAAGATATATTAATAAAGAACAAAAAAAGAAATTCAAATCAATTATACGCAATCTTAAAAACATTAGGTAAATTTACAAATAAATCATTATATGAAATAAAAATTGAAAATAATATAACGAATGTAAAGGAAATAAATAAATTACAAATATTGAACATGATCTATGAAAGAGTAAAATTAAATAAATATCCAGATAATACAACCCAAGAAGAAATTAACTGCCAAAAGTAAAATAAAAGGAAGAGGAGGAGGAATAAAAATAAAAAATGCAAGAATTAAAGTGGAAAACGCAATATAAATTACTGTGGTTTAAAGTTGTTGTATGAATTGCCGGAGGAAATAGAAAGCAAAACTGAAGGGGAATTTTGGGACAAGACTAAAAATACAATTATTAAAAGATCTGGATATGGGATAGGGCGGTTAGCCATATTTAACAGGGACAGATGACTTAACTTTTAGTTTTATATTTTACCCTTTCATGCCACATGAATCGATAAAGGATAGATATTGCATAAAATTATAATTATTTTAATAATGTATGTGCGGATGGAAAAATAATTTGTATTTGTACATTTCGTAATAAATGTCTCAAACGCTAATGAAGTAAAGAAATACACGGTCTTCCCTCAATCGTGTTTTACTTTAATTTTCCAGCGCATAGGGTCAGTAAAGATAGTTTTATTGATTTGCAGTGCAACAGTGATTTTAAAACAAAATTCAACTTAGAACTCATTGAATTCTATTCTAAATAAATCGATAAGAACATCTTCCCAACCATCCGACTGCATGCTCTGTAAACGTAACTATTCGGAAGCACTTACATCTGGGCATAGGCGTATGCAGAAAGTTTATACGGGGAGTTATAGGCTTACAATGGGGTTACAGAGCTTCATCTCCATATATTTATATGTGTGTATATATATATATATACAAAATTTCATCGCAATGGGGGTTACAACCCCCATCAACACCCCCTGCGTACGCCAGTGCGTCTGCGAACAGTCCTTTTCTTCAAGAATGAAGTTGGTAAAATCAAAAATTGCAGTTGGCAGAATAACTGACGTCCACCTTGGAAACATTCTTAGAGTTGCAATATCAAAATAAGACCTAATATTAAAAAATCTTGTTAAAAATAAGCAGTGCCAAAAATCTCGCTAAAAGGTTTGATTTCGCTTTATATATTAATAACTAAAAGTATTGTAAATGTTTTTTGCTTCCATACATATTTTACATTGTAATATATATATATTCTGTTCCAGAGTCCGTCCCAGAAAATATTTTTGGGTAGGGGGCGCAAAACCAATATAGAGACTTTAGAAAAAACGTTAATAAAATCTGATCCGGGATGCACAGGGGGGCACCCCTGGACTCGCCCTTGTTTAGTCTTAATATTTCTTGTACAATAGTGCGGCCTGCGGGCCAACAAGAATAAGCAAAATTGGTCCTTGGACTGAAAAAGGTTGAAGACCCTTGCACTCTACCAAGGATATAAGCAAATTAATACCTGAGTTTTCAAGAACCAATCTCGGAATGGCACGCGTCGCTCCTTTGAGTCCCAGAGTATGGAATCACCAAGGCTACAAGCACTTAATTTTATTTCTTTTTTTAAAAAATGTGTCCGCAAATGCCTTTTAGAATTGTAACATTCCTTATTTTCACCTACTATATTTTTTGCTACGTTGTTATTAAGACATTATCGTACCTTTGTATATTTAAACACTGTAACAGTTTCCCTCCTCTCAGGCAGCATGAGATTCGTCAGAATTGATGGTCTTTGCCCACTGCTGTCTAGGTGGTTCCATTTACATATTTTAGTATGTGGAAATTTATAAGAGTATATGTGGTATTTGAAATTGTGTCTGTCTGCCTTGTGTAAATTAGATTGTATTGTATTATTTATCCACTGTATATTTTGAGTAATGAATGATGAGAAAAAAGGGGAACAACAAATTTAAAATCGTGGACCGCTTTTTTATATATATTCTAGAATTGAAATTCACTAAATGAAGAAATTGAATTAACTGAAATGTGCACTGAATTCCGAAATTTACTGAATTGTGAAATTCATTCTATTGAAATTTATTGCATTGAAATTCACTCTATGGAAGTTCATTGTATATCGAAATTCACTAAATTGAGATTTAATGGCAACATATTTTACTCCCTTTAGGAAATAAAAAAACACGACATTTATCAGGAGACTCTTTTTATTTTTTTCCTCATCGGTAAGGGTTGAAGATATAAAATGTAATTTAATGACTGCTATTTATTTTAACCTTATGTTCAGTTTGTGCTACATGAGCCACTAAATACGCGTTTGAAAATTGATCTGGAGATTATCTCTAAATCATGGTAGATTAACAAACATCCAAGTGTGCCGAGGTTCAAACTCAAGTCAGTGAGTATCAAACCATGTATTTACTTAATGAGTCAATAGGGCTCATAC
>QLNU02015360.1:13921745-13985339 GCA_006491805.2 Dysdera silvatica
AATTTGGATCAACTCAGCTTAATCATAAATAACAACTCCATTCCCTTCTCTTCTCTTTGGAGAAACATTTCCTCGGTATAACTCTGCAACACAATTTAAAGTGGGATAACCATGTTTACACAGTATGAGCAAAACTAAGCAGAAGTATTGGAATAGTAAGGAATGTTTCTATTTACCTGTTCCAATCCTTTAAAATCTCTATTATTCCTTGATTTTCCCAAACCATTACTACTGCCTTTTAATTTGGGGTCATACTTCCAAATCTAACCTTCAACGTCTGATCTCATTACAAAAGAGATATTTACGTCTTATTCTTAATCATTCTCATTTTACCCACAGCTCAGATATTATTAGACACTTTCGTATTTTTTTAATTGATAACTTTCTTACTTTTAAAACCTTAATATTCATGTTTAATATAATAAAATCCTTGCGACATTCAAATGTAACCTCTCTTCAATTGCCTAATCACTCATATCATACAAGCAACTTAACTAACTATACCTCAATTTTTTCTAGAACCAGTCTTGGAATGGCAAGAATTGGCTGCTTTGGCTCTAGAGTATGAAACTCTCTTCCTTCTACTCTACAGTCTTTAAATTAACTTTCTTTATTTAAAAAATATCTTACTGATCACCCATTAAATAAACATCCCTTCTCTTTATTATTTATTATTATTTTCTCTTTTTTTGTTTAAAAGTTTATATTTTAAACATAATTAAAACACTTACCATGTGCAGCATGGGCTTTGTCTGACGTAAGAGTTTTTACCAATTGCTGCCCAGACGAATTAAGTTAATTTTGAAATATTTGTTATATACCTCACTATAATTTGTATCTGATTCGTCTAAATAAAGAAATCGATTTGATTTGTCCTTGAATAGCTTGATTAATGATTATTAGAATATCTGTTATGCTACTTACGTTGAATTAGTACATGTACCAAAGATAAGAACAGAGAAAAGTAGAAATAATATAGAATACAGGACCTGTGGAATACACTAGCCCTAAACCATGCAATACACTGGGTGAAATAACAATGAAAGTAAGAAATTTTCGAAATTTTAAAAGTGAAATTAAAAGGACATTGATTACGGAAATTATGGAGGAGCGGGATTAACATTGTGATTGGTTTTTCCAGTTCAAAATGTCCTGGGGGCGGGAGTAGACATGATAAACTGACGTTATTTTATTTTATTTCAGTTTAACTTTTATTTTTGTTTTCATTATTTGTTAGTTGAACTCAGGGCCGACTCGAGGCTCTTCTGCGCCCGCCTGTGAGGTGGATTTGAGAGCGACTCACCCAACGCAGAAAATAAAAAGTGTCGAAAGTTATGCTGACCACATTTTAGATCACTACGAAAATAATCTGAATCAATGAATCAATCAAAAAAGAATCTTATTGGAGTTATTATTTCACCAGCTTTATTTATGAAATTATTTTTCTTGCTTTTATATTTGCAAAGTTATCTTTCTTGCATTCATATTTACAATATTATTTTCTTGCTTTTATATTCACAAAATTACCTTTCTTGCTTTCATATTTAAAAAAAAATCACCTTTCTCTTACTTTCATGTTTAAAAAATCAGTAATAACACCCTTAACACCTATTTCAGCACGTACGCCATTTTCTGTTGATACTAATGCAAGGTTTACGAATAGCTCCTCTGAAATTCTCGCTCTTAAAGATGTCTTAATTAATTTCAATTTTAAAAACTAACATTCGCAACTTGCTACAGTCACAGGAGTATTAAATAATATTCTAAATACAATTGTTAAATTAGGAAAGAATAAACCATTAGGTCCAATAAACTGAAGAACATTGAGAGTTTTCAAGTTTTACTGTATCTTCACTGAAATCCTTAAAAGCACATATTCCATCATGGAGCTCTACACCATTTATATATTTATTGTCATCACGTGGTAAAAGAATTTCTGAATCATTGCAAGTTTTTTGTAGGCTTGAAATATCAATATTTGATAAATCATTAAAAAAACTGAAATGATCTCTATATTTAACGCGAAATAAATTAAAATAAAAGAATATAAGATAAGAAGATAATAAATAATAAGGATATAAAAGAAATAAAAGAAGAACCCCACTGCGATACTTCAAAGAACTTTAAACAAAACTCTGACAGACCTGGAAAAGAAAAATATTCTGGTTTTCTCTACAGCTAAAAACCTGAGATGCTACACTGGAAAACTTTCATCATTCTTTGGACACCCAAAGACACATAAAATCAACCTACCACTTCGACCAATTATCGATTGTACACGATCTCCGGTTTTCAAACTCGCCAAATTCATATCCAACCTTCTGTCACCATTAATTTCACGCAACCCCCATGTCGTGATATCTGCGCACGACCAAGTTGAAGAACTTCAATCCACTAATGTGCCATCCGACTGCATCTTAGCCTCTCTTGATGTAACCTCTCTCTTCACTTCAATTCCAACTGACCTCGCCTGTGAAGTCGCCCAATCAACAACTGATTCCAACCCTGCTCTCATTGATTCAACATTAACCACCGATAATATCATCCAATTAATGAAGTTGTGTCTCAACGCTACTTCTTTCGAATTCAATAACACAAGTTACCAACAAATTCATGGAACTGCTATGGGCTCCCCTACATCAACAACTGTCGTTGAACTCCTCATGCAACATATCGAAAACCAGATCCTTGAAAAAAAAATCTGTCAACTCTATAATCCTATGGAAACGCTATGTGATGACATTTTGATTCTTGTCCAAAAAAGCAAAATAAGTCACATCCTTAACGTTGCCAATTATATCAATAGATTCATCCAATTCACCTACGAAGAAGAAAATGATTCATCTCTTCCATTCCTTGATATCCTTATCCATAGACAGAACGGTCAGCTCATCACTTCAGTCTTCAGAAAAGAAACTACTTCCGGACAATTATTACACTTCCAGTCTCATCACGCTCTTTCCCATAAAAAATCCGTGGTACGCAGCTTAACATACCGTGCTCACAGATATTGCCGCACTCAAGACAAGCTTAGTACAGAACTCAAACATATCCGCACCCAACTTCTTCAAAATGGGTACCCCCCACCCCCAATTCATAAAAACTCACAGTTTCCAACCTTCCTCCAATCTATGTTCCCTTCACACCAGTAGGAAAGAAAAAAGGGAAACTGTGACACTGGCTTATTACCGAGGCATTTCTGAACGCATCGCCAAGATTCTCAGAAACCAAAATTTTGCAGTTTTCTACAAACCAATTACTAAACTCACTAACATCCTCCCCCATCTAAAAACCCCAACTCCAGCAGATCAAACCACCGAAATTATTTATTCAATACCTTGCAGTAACTGTGTCAACAAATATTATGGTAAAACTAAAATAACCCTCAAAACTAGACTCTAAGAGTATGAAAACAAATTTAGGACTCAAGATTTTAGTTCACTTCTTGTCTAACACTGCGCCGAACAGAGCCATGTCCCATGCTGGCATAATGCGAAAATCTTGCACAAAAATATTCATAACTATAATGGACTAATATTCCTTGAAAGTTGGCAATCTATCAACAATAGCCATCGTAACGCGTTAAATGAATTCCACAATCTACCCGCAGAATATGTAACGCTCAAACAATATTCCAACATTTCAAAACTTTTCGCACTGAAGATGAAGCTGCGATAGCTTCGAAACGTTTGCCTTCAACTTGTTCTATGTACCTTTAATGGCTGCTTCTCAAAATGCTAATGTGTATGATTTCTATAGTTTTTCATTTTTTTCAAAACGTTCATTCAAAAATGATCGGGCTGCACCCAAGATCGTGTAAAAAATTGATCATAAACTTATCATCTGACGTTTGTAATGATTCGTTAAGTTGTTCGTATTGAAACTGACCCGTCTTTTTTCTTCTACTGACGATTTAAATTACGTTTCTCCATCTCCATCTTCACTTAGTATCTTTGCTATTTCAAGAATATACTTATAGTTTGACTATGTTCGATTTTCTGATATGACGGTTTTTAAATTAATGATGGACTGTAAGGCAGACGACCAGGATGCAAATAAAAGTGTAATTTCTTATTTTAACGCACAATTTTTTTTGCTTCCTGTTGAGTTTTTTATTAAAATAGTCCTATCCATAATTTCATAGAGCACATCATAAATTTCTCCCAACTGATGTCGTAGAGACAGGATTGCTTCGATTTTACTTCCCCTTCGGTTGTCAGAAGGTTTCTTTAATGTTAAATTTGAAATGTTTTTAAAAAAAAATGTCTACCATTTTGGGGAAGATGAAAAGAGAGAATATAATTCCTGCACAGTACCAAAACAAAACTATTGTGTAACTTATTGTGTCTCCATATGAATGGACGCCTTTCTTACTTTAATTTCTTCGCTGGCGCCCGCCTAGAACAATAGTCTCTGGTTGTAGTATATGATCTTGAGTGAGTTACGCTACAACATTTGCTCGCACCCACATATATGTTAAAGATTGTATTTGTAATTTCATTTGTGTATGTATTGGACGTATGTCATTCATATATGTAAATAAATTTCTAATAAATAAACCTTATTATTATTGTTTAGCACTTTTGAAGTTTATCACACTTTTATTACACAATGATCTGCAAGTTTTCAAGGTACTTTAAACTTCATTATAAGTGCCTTTAAATCCATCATTGTTTGCCAATCTACTGAAGCACAGACAACCTATAGAATGCTGTCATCTTGACGACGTAAGTGTCGTTACGTATGCGTATAGTAAGAGCTATTTAGAACAGCTCTCGCCAACCGGAGGTCCATGAACCACTGGTGGTCCGCAGAAAAAGCTGGACATTATTTTCATTTTTAATGTTTTATTAATAATAAAACAAAAATAATATTCTAAGAAATTCTCATATTCTGAATGACAATTTCCACCTTTATATTGCACTAAATTCACGAAATGTGGTCTGCGGGATTTAAAATTATGAATTTAGTGGTCCGTGAGGTCCGAAAGGTTGGCGACGGCAAATTTAGAAAGTATCTAAAGAAAATGTGAGAATCGGAGCCGTAGCTAAATGCTTGTTGCAGGGGGCCTCAGAAAGCTACAGGGGCTTTGAATTTGGTAACGTATTGATGTATTTTCTTAATATATTTAACAATACGAAACACATCTAAGTAGGCTAATATATTTAACATTAATGAATAAATTTCTTAACCTAAATTTTGCATTGAAAATTTAGAGATATACTAAAATTTATAAATTTCCCTCGCCTCAATATAGAGTAGGAAACTCAAACATCTGTATAAAACATGATGTACACCAGATCTACCGTGAAAAATCTGTTTTGAATACCTTTTAACCTCAAAGAACAATTTCCATTATCATGTACAATTTTATACAAAACAAAAAAATTAAAAGAAAATTATAAAATAATTTATTCCGAAAAAACATAATTTCCAGAGAGGACTGAGCCTCCTGCCAGCCCAGGTGAGAATGTGACTATGTTAAAAGTGTGGTAACTGTACTAGAATTGATTAATTCAATGAAAAGTTTAGGGGTTATATGAAAGTGGTTGGATAAGGCGGCATAAGACCGTAGTACTGAGCTTTCATAAAAACAAACACACCATAGGAGTGGAAAATTGCCAAGCGTTTGTAAAATGATTTGCGAAATTACAATTACCATAGATGTGCCCCATCATGACCCAGAATATAATCGGAACTTATGACGCTAGTATGATGTTCTAACTGTATGAGTAGTGTTATAGTGGAGCCTGCAACTGGTCAGGCTTGAACGACAAAAGCGGAAATCCGTGACGTTGTGCTGGACGATGATACAGCTGCTCCGAGTCCAACCGCTTCTTTTTCAATAGACGGAATATGCACCAACATGCTCAGGCAGACTGGAAATGACTGTTCCGTGAACTATGAAGTAAATGTCGAGGATAACAATTATGCTCCAAAGAGCAAAGCATAAAAATGAAATTAGAGGGAAAAAAATGGGAATTGCGTGGAAGGGGAAAAAGAAATTCCCTTTTTTTTTTTGCGTTTTTCCCTTTTTTCATCGATGAGAGAATATTATAATTATATATTCAGAATTTTCTCCTTTTTATTTTAATCGCTTTTAGAATATTTTTTTACAATAATCATAAAGCCCCGCGCTGTTTCTGCTCATGCGAGAGATACTAAGAATTCAGTTTGTCTCATTTAATTTAACAGAAGTTTCTGAAGTCTAAATATTTCCCCTTTTTCACGAACATCCATGCAAATTTATGTTGAAAAATACCTCCAGCACAGAGATTCTTGCAAGACTTGTAAATAATTTCTGATATTGCGCTGACCGAGGCCAATAAAAGTATATTACTTTATATCCACCTGAAATTTTAAAAAAATCTTCTGCATTTCTTTTCATTTTGATGTCACTTTACAAACGCACATAAAGTAACATTCTTCCCTAAAATATGACTGATATAGTAAGACCTCGTCTATCCCTGTGTCATAAAACACAACCAAGCAAATTAAAATATGTTTTTTTTTTCTTCGAACGCGAAACCTTATTTTTACAAGCGAAATATATAAGTATATTTGATTTTCCTTTCCATTGTAAATAGAAAGATACAAGTTTTCAGGAAGCACCATCGAAATTACGCATGTACGTGTAATTTTATGCATAGTTAGTCCTCGATTTTTAAAGGACTAATGGCGGCTAAAGGGAGCCCTTTAAATGGCAAATGTTTAAAAATGCCAAATTAAAACCATGTAACTTTTTCGGCAGACCGCTGTTAACACTATGGCCTGATCTTTTCTTTCAGAAACTTCAGTCACTTTGTTTTCTTTCAAAGCCAGTGATACAAGATACAGAGGCCTCAGCTGTTACCGACAGATTTCATCAGCTTCATTCCATTATTCTTAACGCTTTTGTCGAATTCCCCATTAGCTTCAAAAAGAGTTTCGGTTCGCGGCTGAACTTTTGAACGTCCATTTATTCTCACGCCATTTTGTCCCAGACAAAGGCGCACCGTTTGTTTCCTCCACCTGACATGTCTTTTGCCTCTTGTTTTTGTTTCATCTTAGTCTCTTGTTCTTTATTTTTGCAAAACTACGTTATCCTGAAAACTTCGTTACAATGTACTTTATTTAATCCTAAAACATTCTTTTCAACCATGTTTTGAAACTTGGATGCTCGGGCTTGTTACATGAACTATGAGTTATTATTGTGCTAACTTCTTATATTCCTTACGATCAAGTTTGACACTGTCACAGTGTCAAACTGGATTGTATTGAATAATCTCTCCACACCAGTCGGAGCATGCGTGTTATATTTTCTTTGTCGACCTAAAACGAAGGTTTCAGAACGAACCATCTAAAAAATGGAGTGCCAAAATCAAAACGTGTTGGATAATCCCTCCTTTAGTTTTTTAGAAGTTCCGTTTTTAGTTTTCATATCCCCTTCGGTTTTAAGTTTTTGATGTTTATAAACGCTATTGGGAGCCATGGATCAGTGCCTTAATAATAATCTATAAATAGCAATGATTTGAATAGTCAATAATTGTGATTTTCCATAGCATCGTATGGTTGCGTAAAGATTTAAGAGGATAATTAATTTTGTAAAGCTTAAAATATATTCGTTAGGAATGAAAGTTCCTTATTTTGAGAATAAATGAATAGCTAAGCTATATAAAGTTTAATATTATTTTACTAAACTTTACCTGAAAACTCATTAACAGGAAAAGCATGCAAGACGAATTTTTCGTAATTGCGATACGAACGTACCTGTGTTAGTAGCTCTTAAAAATACTATGATAAAGCTATTTCATAAAACATCCAGAACTTTATCATTAGCTACTATCTTACCTTAAAAAAACAGAAGTAGAATCAAGAAATGAGAAATATACAATATTAAAATTTTGATTGAGAAAAGTTGCGTGAGATGCATTTGATTGCTTTAATATTTATGTTCAAAATTTAGTCCTGTAAACATGTACGTAACAGTTTAAAGCAGGGATAGGGAAACTTTCTACGTTGGAAGGCCGCATTAACTTAGATATTAATGTTAGAAGGCCCCCTTAACTTAGCTGCTAATGTTAGAAGGCCGCATTAACTTAGCTGTTAATGAAAGAGCGAGAAAAAACAACAAATTAACACAGTTAAAAATGTTTAATTATACTGTTGATAGCTATTTTGGTAGCTAATCCGCCACCATCCTCAGAATAGTTATGACTCTGTTTATATACGTGGGCGTGAGGCGTTGCCAACGCCGTGATCACAAAAACAGCGAATTAAGAGGTATTTACGGGTTGTACGTTAGGGGTGGCGTCTCTTGCGGTAGAACTAAGCAAATTTTTCCAAATAGGTGAAAGGGCGTTAAAAGGGAGCTGATCATTCACGGAATTAGCTGTATTTGTAAGGATGTGATAAGCTTCGAAGGAGTTGAGGTCAAAATTTGAAGAGATTTTTACAATTAACTGTGCTTCGAAAAAAAGAAACGTGGCCAGCTTCCCAAGAATGTTTCGCCAGCGCAGATTTATGGAATTCTTGTTTTCGAACATACGCCACGTACCCTTTTAATCGAAAACGTAAGACCCGACATGTTTGGCCGATGTATATCATGTCACACTGACGCGGGACAGAGTAAATTTACCAATTATCATTGTCCGGAATGCTATCTTTCAATTTTGAAAAACCCAACTTATTAACTGAGGTGAAAACAACACGGAAATTGAATTTATTCGTAAAAAGGCTCTCTACATCGAAGGAGACCATTTTAGCAGAACATGGTGAAATGAGCTTGAGTCTGGTGATAAATTCGCTGGAGTTGTTCACAGTAAAGGTATTGTTGGCCAATAAGGGAGAAAATCTGCGAACCAAATACTTGGAAAGTGCGTATGTGGCCGTTTCCGATGTTGAAATCAATCGGACGAAATGATACACATGGTTTATGTAATTTGGGAAGAGTATATAATCGAGCGACATTAGCCACAGAAGGAACGACTGATTTAATTGGTTTTTTGCCCAAAATAATGGAACTTCGAACCACCTTATTGACCGTGGCCATTTGGGTGGCCGGTGTGGTTTCTCCTCAATTCAATGTAAGGACCGTCACTAATGAGATTATTAACCCCTTCGATATATTGTTTTTGATCCAAGACAACAACCTGGCCTCTTTATCCGCCTTGGTGATACACAAATCATTATTGGTAAGGAGATCGTTCAAAACTCGACGCTCAGAACTGGAAATGTTGGGTTTTGGTTTGGTGTTGGAGGAAAGAGCTTCAATAATGAGATGTCTAACAACAACTTCTTGGCCTTGGTTTATTTTGCTGATTTGGAGTGCACGTCGTTAAGATCTTCGCTCTTGTTGAATGTGCACTCCAATTCAGCAAAATAAACCAAGGCCAAAAAGATGTTGTTAGACATCTCATCGTTGAAGTCTTTACCACCAATACCAAACCCAAACACCAACAACCAAACACTAACACCAAACGAAACCCAACATTTCCAGTTCTGAGCTTCGAGTTTCTAACGATCTCATTACCAATAATGATCTGTGAATTGAATTAGACGGCCACGTTAACTTAGCTGTTAATATTAGAAGGCCGCATTAAGTTAGCTGTAATGTACGAAGGCCGCACGTATTTTGATTGTCTCAGATGATCAAGGAATATTATTTCGTTAAATTTCATCTACTCTTTTATACTTTAATTAGGTTCGTTTTAAGCATATTAAGATCATAATGCAAATATAAAAGACGAACAGAATCATATTAATAAAAATAAAGGGATTTTTCTTCAAAATTTTAATTTTGTCAAAAGGCCGCACCTAAGGCCCTCAAAGGCTGCATGTGGCCATAAGGCCGCAGATTCCCTACCTCTGTTTTCAAGTAAACTAGAGTGTTTCCTTCAAGAACATGCCTGAGGCAAAATATATTTTAAACAGAAAAGTCAGGAGAAATGTCTAATCAATATAAATATCAGCAGGTCAATATTCCATCATTCCATGAATATATTTGTGACAGTTTTTTCAACAAGTTTTCCATTTTCCTTCCTTCTAAAAAAGCGAAAAGAGAAAAAGACCTTTGAATGTTTGTAGTCGAACTTTTCTATATATTGTTGTTGTTAAAAACAGACTCATACACAAATAGAATGAAAATTATATCTATTGAAATTACCTTATTTTCACTTTTTATGTATTTGATAGTTTTGAACAAAGAAATTGCATATTTAATTTACATTTAATTTTATTTCATTATTTTTAATTTGGAAAATATAATTAGAAGAGTATATAAAATTAAGGTGTTGCTTAAAAAGTATTAATTCTTCGAAACAAATTGAAATAATTCAATGTTTACAAAAGCTACATATTTATGCCACATTTAAGGAGTTTAAATTTAAAGGAAGGAAGAGTATGTTTTTATATTATTATATTTTATTATTGTTGTTGCTAAAGTAACTAAGAGATGTTATTATAAATATTTCTAATCCAAATCGAAATTCATACCTTTTTAATCTTACATCAGATTTTGGAGAATTGCTATTTATTAGCTAGTTTCGAAATTTTATTTTCGTTTCAGGAAAGAAGAAAGTCCATAGAAGTTTAATATATCGTCGTTGAAATTGCAAAATCACGTAAGTCAACATCTAGAGTAACCGAGTGACTGAAGACATTTCAATGCATTTAAAGAATCAATTTTCAATCATGTGGTTTCTCTAGTCGGACATGACTTCTTTCTCTGAGCATTTTTCTACATAAGAAAAATAATCACCCTGCCAACTTGCGTGGTTTTTACCTTCAAAAGACGACGTACTTTTCTGAAATAAAAAGAAAAGAAGGAGCACCCACGGAAAAAAGTCTTCTGCTGTCCTATCGAACACGTAGTGAGTATATAAAGGTAAACAAAGGATTGAATTTTCGTTGAAAAAGAAATCTTCACTACAGAGCAACAGAAACATAACGGTCACATGTTAATCCGTATTGTGTCCTCCCCTGAGGGCAATAAAAGCCGATCTACAGTATGGCATAGAGTCAGGCAAATAACAGCCAACCGTTATCCTGTGGTACATTCTCTGAAATGTGGCAGATTTGTTCTTAAACTCTTGTTCTGGTTCGTACACCTTCCGTGATCCCTGCAACTGCTTTCCCAGCATATGCCAGACATGCTCGATGAACGAGAGGCCTGGGAATCTGGTTATCCATGGGAGGGTTTGAATACCACGTAGGTATTATTGGGAGTCTTGTGAGCTTCGTGAAGTCTAACATCATCATGCGGGTAAATAGTCACGTGATTAAACACGGTTCTCTCGAGTCTTTGTTTTCTCGGGGACATCCAGATTGTGGCATTTATGTATGCTTTCTCGGACTCATTGCCGTTAGTGCCGCATTGCTCCGACCAAGACAGCGGCTGGCAAGTCTATAACACACTGGCGTATGCAAGGGTTGTTAATGAGGGTAATAACCCAAATTGCGATGTAATTTTGTATATATGCATATGAATATATGGAGTTGTAGCTCTGTAATCTTCAATATTAGAAGCCTGAAACTCCCTTTTTGAACTTTGGTCCCATGATGCGCCATTCTCATGCGCTCTGAAAACGGCTTGTGGTTTCATTGGTGATGATATTTTAATCCTTTACATATTTAGCCAAAAAGCATTTTCACACTGAGTGTTGCAGCTGTTGCCATATGTTTTATTGATGGGTCCATTCTTTCTTTTTTAATAGAGTGTATTATAAAGCAGCCAAACCTCATTTCTTTCATGTTAAGCATAACCTAAATAATTTCGTATTTAATAATTGAATATGGGGCAGTCTGCCTCTCTATTTAATAATTTTAAAGTGCTTTATTATTATTAATTAAAATTATTAAATTTATGCAGGTAATAAATAACAAGAGATACTCATAAATTGGAGGAAACTAAGATGCTTGGTCGTCATCTTGTAGTGATTCAGAAAGACAGACGCTTGTGTATTCAACTAAAAGGTGCAACGATAAAAACGTAGTAAATCGTAGGAAACAACAAATTTATACGTGTATACGTAACGTTTTCTAGAACACCTGCTCGTCAATATTTTGTCATAGCAATATTTTTATTATTTTTATTTCTTATTATTTTTCTAACTTTGAACTAATGCATAAGGTTTCGTTCAAATCTTTACGTAGACAACATATCGAACTAATTAAATCGAAAAAAAAATAAATAGCAATATTATGAACCTTTTAAGAATTTATGATAATATTATTCTACTCTGCTCTAGATCAGCAGTTCCCATCCTTTTATTGCCACGACCCTAAATAGCAATGTGTATGTGACTCGCAACCGAACTCCAAGGTTGGAACATCGATGTTTTTAGAATATGGGTGTTCCAATGAGTTAATCGATATATCGATTAATGTTTTGATTGTTTTATATCGATCTTTGTTAATTCCTTAAGCGGCATTATTGCTTTGATTTGACATCGCATTTTAATCAATTTTTTACACAAAACTTAGTATCAACATTGCCAACGCGCAAAGACTTTCGAGCATTGGCGTACGCAGAAAGTTCGTAAGGGGGGGTTATAGGCCCAATGGGGTTACAGAGCTACAACTCGCATATTCCTACATAAAATATACAAAATTTTATTGCAATGGGGGTTACAACCCCCATCAACACCCCACTTGCGTACACCAATGCTTTCGAATAAGAAAAAGTGCCCCTAATCGCTTAATCTAAATGTCGCTAAATCTAAAGGTAGCTAAATCCAATGCTCGCTAAATCTAACGGTCGCTTCATATGTTTGGTTTGTGCATACGCCTGAGAACCATTTGTGTTATAGTTTGCTCTACAAATGTGATGATTGAACATGAGAAAATCGTGTTTTCGTATATTTGTGAGGTGAAACATGTTCTTGACGTGGAATTTGGGTGACATTTTTTGCTATCAACGGTTTTTGAAAATTTTTAGACCATATCTAAAACATTTTAACATATTTCCAAATTTTAAGAACTATTTTCCTCCACAACAAAAATCGTAAAAAAAAAATCTTCTTTAATGATAATTATCGGGCCATTCATAACCCTCTCGCGACCCTGCGTCAACATTCTGCGATTACGATTTGGGTCGCAACCTGAGGTTGGGAACCCCTGCTCTAGTCAATGTTTCTCCAAGCATGTTCCGTGGAACCCCAGGGTACCGCGACGACCCTTCAGGGGTTCCGAAAGCAATCTGTGAAACATCGCCCATAATTCCAAGACAAGCAAGTGAAAGAAAATCGCCCAAGGTCGATATTTAAATTTAGCGGGTTTCAATTAACATTAATTCGCAACTCTCTAATCCGCAATTCTCCAATCCGCAACTCTCCGATCCGCAACTCTCAAATCCGTAACTCTCATGTCCGTAACTCTCAAATCCCAACTCTCTAATCCACAACTCTTTAATTCTTAAGTAACTCGGTAGATTTTCAACGTTAACAATAACCATCATTATTGCATTTACAGAAGACCTATCTATACCTTGCCTTTTTTATTACGGACGGACGGACGGACAGACAGAAAAACCAAAAGCAATAGCGGGTTCAATATCTATTGAAACCCGCAAAAAGTCTGTAAATTCTGTAATTTTTCCTTACGACAACCACTTAGAGTTAACTATAATAAATAACACAGGTAATTAATAAATAACAAATAGAGAGTTAATTAGTAACTAATATTCAACAACGAGACAGAAAGTATTACTTTTATACTGCTATATTTATCGCTTATATTTTTATGTGTATGTCAATGCGGCAATATCTGTTTAGGGTTTCCGTAAATATTCATCGCGGGGTTCTGCGACTAGGCACGTGGTGAGAACAGGGCTCCGTGAGACAACAGAAAATTTGAGAATCACTGCTCTAGATATTATATATAGATTTATTCATTGCACGGATAACTTATGATAAGTAAAACTATTATCATTAATGTCATACTGCTCACAAATATAATGGGTTATAAATCAAAGCCATTAATTTCATAAAAAATCATTACTGAATACTTTTTATCATTGTTTATTAGGTGCTGAATTGATCGAATTTCATAGGTCTATTTCTTTAAATAAATTTTCTCAGTCCTAATTCATATTAGAAAGAAAGATTTTATATTAATTATGATAAAGATTTTATAATAAGGGTCTATTTTATGTTCATTTTCTTTATTTTAATTATGTAATTTGTTTGTTTTATGTTTATTTATTTAATTTAATTTTCTATTAAAAGAATATAATACTGAAGGATATACAGTGTATATATAATACTAAAGGAATATAATACTGAATGCAAGTATTGTTTCAATCCATGAAAGGATGGCTTTTTATCAAGTAAAGAGGAATATAATATAAACTTTTTATATTTTAGTCTTAAGAAAAAATTAAATTAGTGAAACAATTACTAAATGAGTGAATCAATTATTTAATTAGTGAAGCAATTACTACATAAGTGAATTAATTATTAAATTAGTGAATCAATTATTAAATTAATGAAGCAATTATCGAATTAGTGAGGTTGGGTACATTAGAAGTCATGAATAAGCTATATAACCTATTTATCCGATTCTTGGAAAATGCAGATAAAGTCGGAAAAATAAAAGTCGTCATCAATTGCAAAAGCAACCACGAAAAAAACCAGGAAGATAACGATTAAACAGGGTTTACGATGAAAATACCCATTACAATTAAAATGCCGCCACCTGATTTGACTCATTTATATATTATTATATAAACATGTACTTATTTTATATTCATTGCGTCTTTTTAAAACCATACGGTTCTGTAGATATAACTTTTGTCGACCTTGTAAGAAATGCGAGTTTGAGTGCAAAACACTGTTTTGCGATCCGTGTTCCTGAGCTTGGTATTCTAGACGGTGGAGGGATTTAAGAATTGCAGGTCCTGGCGCAATATAATTAGAGTTGGCAGAAAACACAAACAAAGAAATATTCCCTGGCTTAGTAATTGCTAAATCTCCTTATGTTTAATAGGCACTCGTTCATGGAAATAACTAAATAAATAATGGCAAAAATAGTGATTGTATATTTATTTGATGTTTGTTAGGATCTTTTTCTTTCAATTATACTAGAGTGAGTGCAATAGCATGAATTTATGAACCTTTTTCTCGTTCACCAAATTATTCGCGACGATAGAATTATGACGAAGAAATTGAGCGAAGTTCGTAAATTGATTAAATATTTGATCAAACACTTGGGAGACAAAAACGGACTTCTTGTTTTAACAGTTAAGTTCCGTTTTAAAAATTTACAAATATACCTTACGTTAATAATTTACAAATATACGGAATGTTAATAATTTACAATTATATGGCAAGTTAACAATTTATAATTATATGGCATGTTAACAATTTACAAATATACAACATATTAACAATTTACAAATATACAACATGTTAAAAATAACAACTATTTAGGAAAAATCATAGATCATCAAAATCGAATTACTTTATCTTCAACTTTACTTCGTTAAAAAATTTCCTACATAATTTATATATTTCGGTTCACAGAGATTTATTTTAAAACTGATTGTGCCAGTTTAAAAAAATAATATTTTTAAAATTTGGAGTTCTTATTCGTTTGTAGGTTTTCTTTTAAAGGGTTTATTTTAGCCAACTGCCATGATTTAAGCAATGTAAGAAAGGTTGCAAAATTAAAAATAATTCTGAAGTGCTAGTGAAGTAAAGTAAATGGTTATATTTTCTACATGTGTCATGCAAAAATAGTATCGAATAGCTGAGAAAATTCATCAAATGTCGATGACAAAGTGCTGAGGCCCTGCGGTGGCGCAGTGTGGTAACGCGTTCTCCTATTGCGCGGCTAATCCGGGTTCGACTCCCAGCAGTGCAAAAAGAACGCTTACTCAGAGATCTCATAAAGATCGCACTGCTCACTGTAGTCCGGGGTTTGGTTCCCTAGGCCTTAAGAGGTTCGGATTCCTCGGAAAACAGTAGGTCCCGGCGCAGCATGACCACTGTAGTCTTTGAGCCGTAAAACCAAAAAACAAACAAAGTGCTAAAGATTGTGATTTCATTTAAGAGATGGCCATTTAACCATTGCAAATGTTAAGACGGAAATGCACATTTTCAATTTTGTGGAATACACGAAAGAAGAAAATCGAACTCTTTAAAATATACAAAGGCAGGTAACAGAAAAACTAAAATAAATGTATTTATTCTTTTTTTTTTACTGTTGCGACTGAATTTTTTTTTGCCGTTTCCGTGATTGAGATCTTTTCCACTGCTTTTTTAAAAGTCTAGCTTCAAACTGGGAAATAACTTTTTGCCGCTAACGGCGCATCTAGACAAACTGATGACATAAAAAGCAAAGCCCATTTAAATATAACTTCAAGCGCTTTTTGTTTGTCGAACAGAAGCATTTAATGCCTCGTTAAATCAATTCTCGCTTAAGTAGAACGCATTTTACCCCAGAACCGTTTGGCGTCAGAATTCTAGGAAGGATCAAAGGACTCAATAACTTCCATTGTTATCCAATCCAGCAAAGGTTTTTCTAAAAAGCACAACGAAAGCTGCTGATGATTATAGAAAAGCACAGAGAGCGTGCGTGTGTTTATTCGCGAGTTGCCAGAGCAACTGGGCTTTCGAAATGTAAGGCTAGTCGCTGGCTGATTGAGAGAAGTTAGGGAGGGGATCCCTTGATTTTTTTTTCGTTTTTCTGTTTCGAAAGCGAGACTCCGATGTCTGGAGGCCATTTACCCCTTCGGTGGAGACAGAGGAGGAACGCCACTAGGAAGAGAGCCCGAAGAACCCCAAGAAATCGATGAAACAGGCAGTAGGGGAGTTGGAAAATTGCGGGCGTTTTCTTCTGCCAACTCGTAATAGGTCAGCGTTGTCTCGACTAGATTTGTATTGTGTGTGTTGAAGGAAAGAGCGATATGTTTCGATATTAACGCGAACGTTTTGGAGAATCTTTTTCAGACCTAGATTACAAATAAAGGCACGGGATATCGATCAATTTTCGTGTTTAGCGTCAATAGCCTATTTTAAATGGTTGTGGTTAACCCAATTTTGATAGTTTTAGGTCAAAGATCAGCAAGGGTTTTTTTTTTTTCAGAAATTAATTGTATTTTAGAAATTAACTGAACCTGCAAAAAAAAAAAAAATTGCAGTTTTCGCACATTATGGAAATATTAATTAAATCAGAAATCTTGTTTAATATAAAGGAGAAATCATGCTACAATTAAATGTAACCTGTTTTCAGAAAGAATAACCAAATTTTTTATTTTACTATACTGAAAATTTCTAACGAAACAATACAGAGTTTCACCAGGAGACTGCCTTCACTTGACAAAGGGAGCAGTTGGCTCCCGAAACGTCGTGTTTTTAAACCTTACGCCAGTGTCGAAATAACTGTTTGTTACTGAAAATTTCTAAATAAACTTTTGAAATAGCATTCAAATCTTTATTTCATACGCAGTAATTCAATTAATACAGGATGGCTATTCTATTACTTGTCCGAATATCTTTTTATGATGTATTATCTGCACAGATCTATTGATTCGTTGATCGTGAAAAACAGGCTTTGGAAATCTATAGTATACATGTGCAGCTGAGACATACAATATTATCAACTCATTTGTAATATAAAGATAATTTAAATTATGAAAATTAAGCGATAGTCTGAAATTTTTAGCAAAATGTATTTAATACTTGATTTTTTCTACATGCGGATTTGATGCATGAGTTTTTATAAATGTGCCAAAAGTATATTTTGAATAACGATTCTGGATTACCGAATCAATAGTTGTGAGTAGTTCCATAACTTCATGCAACTTCTTACAGAAAGCGATCTCTCTCTCCCTCTCTCTCTCTCTCTCTCTCTCTCTCTATTTTGTTTTATTCTACACTAGAAACCAGCCACACTTTGCTTATATAATGGTTTTCTCCCATAAAATAAGATCTCCTGCAAAAATTTAACGAAGTATTATGTATGTTGAGATTTTTTCTTTTCAACGAATATAATAAGCTTTAAATGATCCGGACGGCTTTGTGCTCGAACTTTTAACTCAAGCCAAAGTTTTTAGGATGTAAAAAACCAGTGTCCCAATTTGTTTTACTAAATAAAGTGAAAAATGGAAAAATGTTTCTTAAAAAATGATTTGGGTGTTACACCAGGAAATAATAGTAGCCATAGAAGCAATAGACGATTGACAAAATGACGTTTAGATTGTTGGTGCGCGCCAATTTAGGCTACTTTTTACCCCAAACAGGCCCCGAGCCAAAAATGCACCTGGTTCCTATTCATTCAGAGACCTTTGTCGTATTGGGTCATCTCCTTTTTGTCCAGTTCGCACGATTTTACGAGCGTCGGCGTAAGGCTGATTGTGTTCGTGGGGAGGGTGCTCAGGTGCGCACGAGACAGGTGTGTTGACCGATTCGCATCGTATTGTGCGAAAAATACTCATTCCTTCCCCTCTTTGCTCAAATAAAAGTTCCCGATTGATGGGCAATCGCACATTATTTGTATCCTCTCTCTCACTGAGTCGTTGGCAAATAAAATTCCGCTACGACCTCGAGCGAATGGACTCCATAGTGAGAACAATTGAGACTGCATGTTTCAGTAAACAAAAACACGACAACCATAAATAAATAACCAGCTTTCCGTTCATTCGGAGAACGTAAGTGCTTCGATCATGTTTGCTCTATGCCGCAGAGGTCAGCAATAAACGCGGAACGAGTGCTTTTACATGGAGATTTTTAGCCCCTTTTACTGTATAAGCCCTTCATAGTTCAGTGCTGTAAGTACGGTTAAAAAGTCACTGACCTGCAGAAGATTTACATCATGTACTCGCAGAAGATCAGCGGCTCTTTACAGTACTTAGAAGGCACAAAATAATATTTTGGAGACGTTTATAAACAAAAGTAGCTGGGAGGGCAGTAAGTTGATTATAATTAATTACGTACCTTTAACAAAATGTATCTTTTCTGAAAGGATGGCATACCCAAATAAGCACACTGATATTCAATATCGAATATAGTTCAATGTAAATCCAGTCGAATGACCCTTTTACATTAATATTGCATTTATGGTGGGTCCCCTCTTGGGAGCTCTTTTATACACTCTCAGCAATATAATAAATATGTAGCTATCGTTCGCGAAGTCTTGAAGATGAAGCGAGACCCTGAAAGGCTGGGGATGCTATACAAGGGAAGACACACACTAATGCACGATAACTAGAAAGTATAGTGAGATCTTAATAAAAAAAATATAATTTTTAAATTGTGCAGAAATAAATGCTATTATGTGAGACAGATTTTTTAGTATTATTGGCGACTAATATTGGAAAATAAATAGAGATCCTGTGTGCTAAATGTATCTGCAAACCAATTGCGTCGAACTAATAAATAAATTTTCAAATTAAGTGACTGTGTGAGTTATGTAATTAGGCCATAAATGCATTAGCACGTAAACAATGCTATAAGATATAACTCAATTATATGTACTATATAATCCGTTTATAACGATAGCTTCCTCAGTACAGTTGATTTGGATTTTTATGGCGCAAGAGCATCTGGGCTATACTGCGCCAAACATAGTAGAATTAAAAACTCACTCCGGACAGATATAGTGCGTATTATGTATAACTTTATCCATAATGATAAATTGTCTATCCGAATCTTTTTCTGGTCCCTTAACTATCTTTTTCTGGTCTATCGTCTATAATGATAGTCAAGGAACCAGAAAAAGATTCGGTTATAGACAATTTATCTGGTCCCTTGATGGTCAAGGGACCAGATAAATTGTCCATAACCTAACCGTTTTCAGGTCCCTTGAATGACATTATAGACAAATTTTATTGTATTATACCATAAATAACCAGAGAAATGAAGCATATTCGATGGGAATTTAACCTCTTTTGTAAATAAATATAATAATCATGGCATATAGATAATATATATGTAGACATGGTTAAAAGGTAATTATGTTCGCAACAACAACAACAAAATAAATAAATAAACAAAAACAACAACAATTCTTTTATTAATTATTCTTAATGCTGGCAAATATTAAAAGATTAATAACGAAGTTAAAGATTAATAACGAAGTTATTTAAACACTCTTAATCTGAGTGATTTGAAACTGCTAAAAGTGTCAGAAACAGATTATAGGCAGAGGGATTTGTTTCTAAATGTAATCTAATACGATTGTAAACACATTGAGGGATCTTATGATTGACTACTCTCTTCTGTTCACTTGGATCGTATATTTATCCAAACCACAAATTAGCCACTGATTTGAGGTTTTGAAATATCGCAAATCAAGCACTGCAGTAACGTAAAGTGATTTCAGAGAGTGGGTAACCTTAAAGTTTACATCATCTCTTCCACAAAAATTAAAAAGTCACGGTTCATATACTTATAATTTAAGTTGTTGGTTAGTTAAAGATATTACATAATGAAACAGGATTTTATTTTAAAAACTAATGATTTTAAAATAATTTTCGAAGTTAAATATAATAATACATGCACACACTGATATGCCATATAGGTCTTGATAAAGAAAAACTATAAAACAAACTAATAAATAAAATAACGGAATTAATAACGAAACACCTCCTAACATGCTTTCGAACCTTCTGTCCAAGCTGAGATGAACTTCGCTATCTCGCTATCAGTATATCGCGGTTTCATTCACCGAATGACCTTATAAGCGCATGCGTATTGACTTTTCATTCTCTTCAAAGGAATCTCAACTGGAATGAGAGGGCTTATGAAGTTCGCCCCTGATTTTACGTGATTGAAACGCATTATATTACGCGAATATTTTTTAATAACAGACCTTAGCTTTGTACGCGAATTATTTTAAATAAAACATCAGGGAAAAATTGTTAAGGAAAAAAGTTAGCCCATCTGCGCTTACCCAGATCCCCTTGAATATACGCCATTTATAAATTGAATTGTTTTTGAGAAACCCCACATTACTATTACCGTCACTTTTAAAATTCAAATGCGATCATTTAAAGTTATTAAATTAGTCTCACTACATTGTCTTCTCTATTTTAAATTTCTGCACTAGTTAAAATTAGCTCAAAATTGTCCTGGTGTCCAATACCTGTTTCCTTACGATTACGCTCCCAAAACTATTACAAATTTCTGCGATATGGCCACATTTATGCCTATGCCATGTTCTGAAAACATCATTAGCACAACAGCAAGCTCGTTCCGCAGCATAATTAATTTCTTCTGTTTACGATTCTTTTGTTAGAGAAACAACGGAAAGCTTTTGTAGTATATAACTGGGAACTTTGGATACGAATGATTTTTGTATCTCTAAATCGTATACTGATTATTAATATTTATCTCTGCCTGCCATTAATTTTCACTATTTTTTCATCTGGGACGCGGGTTAATGGAGTTTTCGTGTTATCGTTTGGGAGTTTATGGCCTTTCGCAACTGCAAAAGTTAACAAATTATTGCTATGCTTAACGTCCTCACGTACACTGCAATGACCATGTAAACTGAAGAGAACAATTCACTGTATCTTAGAGAATAGCCTTTCTATTCCTTTAAATAATATTAGAACAAAGTTGCTTTTGTTACAATTGTTATTTGCCTTTGGCAGACAAAGGAATGAGAGAGGAAGGAACAGCCGACAACGACATTTGGTTCACTTTCTGTAGTTTTCATGGTAAAATGAAATGACTGTAATGTTTATTATGGTTTCGCGATGACTTTCACAGCGCATTTTAAATTGTAAAAAATAGATTTTCGAGTGACGACTGTGTAAAAAATGTAAACAGACTTAATTACTCAAAATACTTCATGTTTCCCTTTGTCTTTTGCGAATATTCTTCTGAAGTGATCTCAGTCATTGGTGGACCACCAACGACTGAGATCACTTCAAGTGTTTTGACGTAAGAGAAACGTCAAGTGTTTTGAGTAATTAAATCTGTTTATATTTTTTACACAGTCGTTACTCGAGAATCTGTTTTTACAATGTTTATTATGTTGTGTTTTTCACCTGATAATTTAAAAAAAGTCTGTCAACATAATTTTATTAACTTCGATACTGTGACATAATTACACGGGTAAAGGGTGGCTGAAAAATGTCAGCTTAAGAGAGTAAGTTATTATTTTAATATTTTATGTCATACAAATTTTTAACCCCACCATAAAATCGTATTTTCAAGATAAAAAATTGCAAGCCTTTGCAAAGAAACAATGCATTTCTTTCAAATACATTCAAACCAAAGTTTGATACCATAATTATCGTATGAGTTTCTTTTCGACTTTTATAACTAATTTAAATTTTCCAATGCGGTATTTCATTACTAGTTGTATGTAATGATTCTCGTAATAACTTTCTTACTGTATTGGTGCTATTGTTGCGACTGATGTTGGTTTATCGAACTTTGATTATTCGGTAAAATTAAATTTAAAATTTATTTATTTAATTTAAAATTTAAAATTTAATTGAAATTAAAGCGTGGCGAAAATATTATTAAAGCGGTGATATGCCATACATTTAAAGAGTTACGGGACCATCATTATTCTAAAATGAAGTGGAAAAAAGGCCAGCTGAAATTAAAAATCCCTTCAACATGTAACATGCATTCATGTTTAGATGCAAATGCATTCTTTTATTAGAGTAACAAAAATTCGAGGAGAAAAATACATAAAAAGCTTAAGCGCCTAATTCTACCTATGGTGACAGAAAACAACCGAATAAAAATCCTTTGGGACTTTTGGCTTCAAACGCAGGCGTTTAGAGCACAATACACTAGACATGACATAACACTGGTGAAGTAAAAACACGTGATTATCACTGGCACCGCAATACCGAGTAACAGCAGAATTAAAGAGAAGGAATTCGAAAAAATCTCTTTAATATCGTGATCTTATAATAGCACTTAATAGACTCTGGAAAAAACAAGTAACAGTCATCCCGATTGTGATAGGTGCACTGGGGGCCATCACACCTAATTTAAAGAACTTCCAAGAAAAACTGGACATTACTGACATAACGACAACAGACCTACAAAAAACCGCCTTACTGGGCACCGCTTACGTATTAAGAACGTACAATGACAATTCCTAGGTTTCTGGGTGAGACTTGAACTGAACCAAGAAGTCCAGATCAAGAGGATAGTGATTATCTTCTTGGTCTGTGGAATACAACAATGAATAATGTAAATAATAATAATACGCAAGTCAAACAGTCAGGAAGTTCTTAGACACAACACCTGAATAACCTACAGAAGGAAGTCTTAAATACTTGGCACTGCCCGTTTCAAGTCCATACCTCCAAGATCGAGAATACATACAAAATAATAAGAAGAAGAATAATCACCTATGCAGATTACAGTCGAACTGAAGAAAGGTGGAAGGATGGAAGTTTTAAAAGAACAAGAAACATACAAATACCTTGGCGTATTGCAAACCCAAAGACAAGAACACAAGAAAGTTAAAACAAAACTATCCCAAATCTACAAGTACAGACTAACAATAATCATGAAAACGAGACTGAATGGAAAACATATTCCATAAGCAATAAACGCATATGTAGAACCAATACTTGGATAGTCCTTCGGGATTATCAAGTGGACAAACACTGAGTTAGAGGACCTGCAGCGAACGATGAGAACAACACAGATAAAACATAGACAACTATATCCAACATCAGCAATTGAAAGAAACACACTCCCACACTGTATAGAAGGGGGTGGACAATTGGATCTGAAAGACCTGCACGACATGCAAAGTAAAAATTTAAGAGACTGCTTCCAGGACAAAAGTTCACATTACTCTTTGATCTAAGCAATAACAAAAGTAGATATCTCTCATACCCCACTTAAACTCAACACAGATAATAAAGTACTTGTCCTGCATAGCAATAGTAAGTTGAATACATAGGCAGGCCAAGCATCGCCTGGCAAGAATTAGAATGACCAGCAAAAAATCCATATCGATAAGAAAGTCTCAAATGCCTGGTTGACACATGGAACTTTACAGCCTGAAACTGAAGGTTTCATGATTGCCATACAGGACCAAGTTATCCGGACAAAAATCTACATAAAATACATCCTGAAGAAAATCTTGGACAACGATAGATGCCGCCAGTGTGAGTTAACCACAGATACAATTCAACACATTACAGCAGGTTGTAAAATATTAATAGAAATTGACCACAAGAATAGACATGTCCAGGTGGCAAAAACTATTCACCAAAAATTAGCCATCAGAATTGGTTTAAAAAATTAAACTACCCTCCTACAAGTACATATGCCAGAAAGTACGTTAGAAAATAAAATACGTAAGCTGTACTGGGATAGGACAATAATAACTGAAAAGACAATATCACACAACCAACCAAATATAACTCTAATTAATAAAACTGACAAAACCGCAACTATTATAGATGTAGCAATCCCAAACAACATACAAAACAGAAATCACTAAATATCAAAACCTCAAATATGAAATTAAAGACATGTGACAGATGGAAAGAGTTGACATTGTACCTGTAATTTTATCAGCCACAAGTCCAATACAAATCACACTTCGCAGAAGTCTGAAAACACTTAAAATTCACTCCAACACTTACATTGAGTTACAAAAGGCCACGATTTTGAACACATGACGAACAGTCAGGAAGTTCCTAAACATTACACCGGCATAACCCACAGAAGGAAGCCTTGTATACTTGGCACTGCCCGTTTCTTGTATCGCCAAGAGCGAGATCATATACAAAATAATAATAATAATAATAATAATAATAAATTATTTTATAATAATAAACAAATTAATAAACCATAATAAATCAATTAGCAAATAATAGTAAATAAATTAATTTTAAAATATATGTACCAGTGGGATATTATGATAGTACTGTTGCTGTAATTAGTAGTAGGAAATGAATTAATATATATAATTTCTCGCGAAGTTATGATGATCGTTATTCATGAGCATTATGAAAATTATGATAACTACCCGTGGGGGGGGGGTCCCTGTCTAGAAAATTACTAAAAAAATTATTTATATTATATCTTAGACTTCAGGGAAAACGTTAAAAATTGCTAGTGCATAGCCGAAACTACCATAGAAAAGTGCCAGTTTAGTTAGTGTAATTCCAAGTCTTCGTTACGTAGACGTTTCCAGGAATGAATTACGGAAAAATTGTTTATGTCTAGGGTAGAGCGTTTACATGGCTTTAGTGACGACGCAGACATTAATGCACCATACACCCACACAGTTAAAAATTTTACAACATTCGACGCATTCATTTTAAAACGTGAACAGAGGAACGTTATGTTTATTTGCTTATCGGGGTTCGTCACCTTGCGTTTATGTTAATTTAGATTAAACGTGATTAGAATCATGGTAAATTTAGCGTTCTGTGTTTGATCGGCAAACGTAACATGATCGGCAAACGTAACATATAATGTAAATTATGATTCAAAATTGAAACACATAGGATTAGATTCCAAACATCTGACCGGAATTATATCCATACTTTGGACGAAAAGTGATTAACCCTTTTTTATATATATCAAACAGGGTCACTTCCACTACGATTGACAGCAAGTATTCGTCAGGGGATGAATTCAATGGGATGTTTAAGAGCGGTTTAATCAGAAGATAGCCCCAGCGCGTAGCTCTACTAAAGTAAGCAAAATAAATCATTGCTGCCAAACAATTCTTCTTAATACAAGATATATGCAATATATAGAGACTTGAGATAAGGTGCCTGAGGTGGCTAAGAACATAAAAATTACGTTTAGTAATCCTCGAATTATTGCGATGTGCTGTGTTGTTGTTAAGCATAAATATGCCATCACAAGTACGATGAAAGTAATGTTGCAGGGTTAAGTTGGTCTACTGCAACATTTTGGAATTATCAACAGAATATTTCCATATCAAGACAATATAAACTTGCATAAGAAGATTCCATAACAGCTCTTATTTTGACACTGGTGTGAGGTTTTAAAAAAGACAACGTTTTGGGAGCCAGCTGCTCCCTTCATCAGAGTCAAAAGGAGACCAAGGCTCCATACCATGCTATCATCGTCAGGTACTGTATCGTGTGCACAAAACATGCATTACCCATTGTTTCATGGGGTTAGACATATACTCACCGCATACTATCGATGCAAAACTGTGTGAAATATAATTTATATGACATATAAGTTTTTCCATTGTCTGAGTATCCAGTCGCAGTATTCTCAATATCACTGTAAGCGAACTTTTTTCAAATCAAATTCTTTATTTAGACGAATCCAATACAAGGATAAGTGAAGTATATAACAAATAATTATTTCAAAATTAACTTGACTCGTCTGGGCAGCAATGGGTAAAGACTAATATGTCGGACAAAGCCCATGGTGAGTAATTATATTTAAAATGAATGGGTGTTAATTTAATAGGTTTTGTTTTCAGCTATCTATTAAAAGTGACTTTCAAATATGCCGACGAGCATCTATACTCATTTTTTCATTCTTAAGCCAAAACGGTTGATCCAGGCTCTTGGTTGACTTGAATGGTTAGGTACTGCAGATTAGTTTCCATGTTTTTCCACATAGTTCGTTTCACACCACCACGATCTTGCTCTTAAAATGCAGTTCTGCGGACATCATTACTCTCCTTGGGATAATAATATATAGATAATAATATAATTACTCTTCTCAAGCAGATCTACCTGTCAGTGAGTGCATTTGAAGAAATTGCTTTTGATAACTCGGTAATTTCTTTTGTTTTGTTAATCACAGTTCCAGTTAAATACACAACTGCTTTCAGACCTTGTAAATTGTGATGTATCTTCGATTTCTTTTCCACACATGTATTTCTTCCGTTGAATAATCTATATGCCCTATGTTCATCTTCACAAAAGTCAGTACATTACATGATTGTTCTATACAACTAGTATATTTATATGCATCGTTTTTAATTGCCTTCCTTCAAAGATCCACGGCTTTTAGAACGGTATAACCAAGAAATATACTCCTTTTAGAGTTTATTTTGACTCCTTAATGTTCTATTGGCAATGCAAACTATTCTAAGTCTGTCCAAAATGCTTAATGTGAATTTCAGGCTTTGGGATTTTAGCTGCAAAGGATTCGATAATGTTGAAATATACAAATATAAATAAAATATTATATATACCAAAGATTCTTTTTTCCAATAACGACTCCAATGAAATTTTCCTTATTAACGTTCATTCGCCTTCCACCATGGATATTTAAAATGGAAAGTTTGGGAATTTGAAATCATTATTTATTTACATAAATTTATTCCAATTATCTTTGATGAAACATTTAAGCATTTCTCATTCATTAATTCTTTTGAGAAAACATGTGGTAGACCAGAGCGTCTAACACCAAATTTCATTATTATTGATCAACGATCTATATTTAAACTAGTTTACCATCATAATTGCATGGGAATGTCTACTCCGAAGGTTTAATTTTGTAAACTCCCAAAAGACTTATCGAATATCATTATCATCTTACAAGCCAATATATTAACGTATTAATAGTAAAAAAACAAGTTTAGTAAAATAAGATTCATAGAAAATTGCTTCAGTTGATAAAATATCAACTTAGTTATATAAAGAACCCTAGATTAATTTTTTTCCAGTTCTGTATTTTACAGTTGGCTTCTGTTAATTTTATTGAAATAATATTCACATATAAAATAAAAGCATGTACTGTGAATTGCCATTGAATTACCTTTTTAGCTATCTCTAATTCGATGGCACTTCAATGTGTACGAAGCTAATGAGTTTAAACGAACCATTTATTTTAGTCTAATCATTTCTCCTCCTAAAGATGTCGAATTCACCCATTCTTCAAGTAAAGAAAATATTTTTTATTCTTCATAGAAAACAGCTAATTCTCCCATTCCTTTCAATATATTAAATTCTGCGTAATATGAATATTAACCTGCCTGGTGTTTCAGAAATTGCAGTATTATTGTTAAAATATTATATATCAATATATTACTGTCAAAATATTATGCATTGATGTATTATATATAAAAAATATTATGCGTGATGTATTATGTAAAAATAGTATGCATTGATGTATTATATATAAAAATATTATGCATTGATGTATTATATATAAAAAATATTATGCGGCATTGATGTATTATAGCAAAAATAATGTACATTGTTGTTCAAGGGCGATAATATATAAATCCATTACTTAATACGTCCTTCACGGAGTTATATTTTATATTCAAGTCAGAACTATTTCAAATAAACGCTGTTATACAATAATTTTTTTTTTTTGCCACCCACGTAATTACAGCCGTAGGCTTGTGGTTTGGAGAAAAAGAACGCTTTTCCATCCTGGATTCGAGACCAGAAGGTTCACTCCGTTTTAGCCCAGAAGTGAAATGTGGACCGCTAGACGAATGAGGATCCTCGTTCGTTCGAATCCAGGATGAGCGTCTCTTTTCTCAAAACAATAACTGGATTGGCTATCAATCTTCTGATAGGTGGCTTCATGTGTATAATAAATCCCCACGACTCACCAAAATCTCGCATATGTGGTGACCATGTTGGCAATAAACACTGTGTATTAACTGAGGGTGGACGGTCCTCTCTCTGACGCGCATGCAGATTATCGGAGGACGCGGAGTCCTGGTAATATCAGCCTGCTCGCCCATAGGGCATACCGGCCCAGTCCGCCTCTAGGTATCAAACAAAGAGGGGCGTGAGGGGGCTCTGATATCCGCAGTGGTAGACGTTCGCCTATCGCACCGCTATTGCGGGTTCAACACCCAATGGCGCTAAAAAAACGCTTACCGACTAACTACACTCCGAAGGTTGATTCCTAAGGCCATAAGAGATTCGGATTCCTCAGAAAACTGTAGATTACGGCGCGGTATGACCCTTGTTAACCTTGCGCCATGAAGCTCGCAAACATGTTAACGAATAAGAACCCTATAGAAGTCATGTAACGATTCAAATATGTTTTCATTCTATAAGCGTCTGGGGTTGGTTTTTTTGTTTTTTTTGCTTCATGAGTACATCATAGCTTTTGATAAAATGAAGGAAGTTTTAATCTCACTTTATATATTACTCTATTAAGAACAAAATTTTAACTACTTTAAAATAGTACTTACAAGGGAAAAAAGTTTAATCATTATATTTCCCTATTTAAGGGAAGTAATGGTCTTTTGTTTCGGAGTAGTAGTACATTGTGTTTTATCTAGAAATGCTTCGGTGAGCTATGCTATTATTAAATTCTGTTCTTCACAGCATGATGATATGTTGTTTACTGTGAATTATTTTCCTAATGGTTTTAAGCCTGCCGTTAGTGTTTTGCCCATTTGGGGTCTAGCATTTGTAAAAGCTAAGTACATTTTTCTGTACAATGCTCTTTTATAAAGAGTCAGAATTGAAGAATAAATAAAAAGCTCGCTAAAATGTCTTAAGACGGTAGACGTAAATCTTTTCTAGATTAAATAACAAATAGAAAAACAACGTTTTTTCTATTTTCTAGATTAGTGATTAAATACTGACCTAAACTTGAAATACGTATAACTTCAGTTTTAATTACAAAGTGTTTAAAAGCCTATATTTTTCACACAATGCTAAAAAGACTTATCACAGTTATATATTTATATATCCATATATATATTATATATTTATATATATATATATATATTTATATATCCATATATATATTATATATTTATATATCCATAGATTGAGGAATTTAAAAATCATCTACAATAAATATGGAGCACTCCCATTCTTCTTGAAACAAAACGAACCATTCTGCTTAATGTGCATAAATGGCTAGATCTCCTATCTATAATGAATAATTTTCTTTTTTTTTTTGTGAGAATAAAATCACTTAGAATCTATATTATCATATAATTCGTATGACAATATAATAAAAATGATGATAGTTAAATAGGTTTGTGATTTACATGTAAAAATACCATTGGTAGCATCAAATATATGAACTTCAGGATTGTGAAAAATGCTTGTTATTCGCTTAAAAATATTTAATGATAATATTTTAGGATTAGTACATTCCATATGCATTATTATTTTCGAATCTTACCCAGCTGACAAGTAGATATTCGGGATCATACTATACTTATAACTTCTTACGTTACAACCACTTCAAAACACTCGCAAGAGACATGTGAACAACCATGAAGATTTTTTACCAATTTATAGCAAATTTTGCGTTTATATTTACACCTATTTTATTCTTTCTTAGATGAACCGTATGTTTAAATTAGCGATTACCAGGAATTTTGAAAGTTTCATTATATATGTCACCAACTTGTCAGTTAGATGACTGTAGGGCATGTAGGGCGAGGCGACTGTACGAGGTGACTGTAGGGCCGAAGCCTAAATGAAAATTCCGTGATGAAAGGAACTTGGAAAGATTTCTATCGAGCAGGAGATAAATAATGTAAAAAAGTATTTATTTTTAGGAATGTTCGAATTTCATAAAAGTGCATTTAAAAAATTGCTTGTAAAACTTACATTCAAAATTGTTAATGTCCTTTACATTGCAATAATTTAAATGCAAAATAATGAAAATAATATATGAAAATGATGGGAAGTATCGCCGTGAACAGAAACCGGGAGAGTGAATAGATAGTCATGTGGTATCAGAAAAAAATTTTTCTTGTGTAATATGAAGTAGCAATTCAGAGCAGATATAGATATTGATTATAAATTAGTTAAAAGCTAAAAAAAATTTTCAGTCCAATACGAAATATTGTTAAAACCTTAACTATTAGTTTCATGAAAGCAGTAGTCAAAATAAAATTTGGAAATGAATAAACGAAGATCTAAGTCTAGAAAAATCGAGTTGAAAGGAATAGTTATTGTTAAATGACATACTAATATGATATTAAAACAAAAATATTTAAAACATTTCCTTGTTTATACCAAAACGTAAGCTATGTTTATAAAACATAGCAGAACTTCCGCATACTGAAATTTTTTTATATGTAGAAGTTCTGGTAAATCCCGTGACTCGAAGTCTTCGTTCATTTCATAGAAAATTTTATTCTCTATGTCGAATTTTATTTTATGGGATTTTCGATTTCGATACATGGAGGCCCGATTATAGTCGCATTTATTTACGATTTCAAAGCCATGTATTTTTTCATGGAATTGTTTTTTATATATATACATGCAGTATTTTAAGTGCTATGAACAGATCTGCCCATGGTTTAAATGGCTTTCGAATGGTTCTATATTCGCGCATAGTTGCTACATTTCCAATTTTAACATACAGAACTATTGCAATTTGAGAAGATGACTCTCATCAGTCAATAAAAAATGTGTATGCTTCTATGCTGATTCTGATGGTATTTAAAAATAAAAATTTAAATATCATGAAAAGCGTCGAAAATCTTTTGTGGTAAGTAACAAATCAAGGCCCTAGCCAGACTCTGGTGGGGATAACCATAAAATGTATGATCCCCACTCCGGAAAATTAATTTTTCTCAAAGGAAATTGATGTAGAATTTTGTTATAAATTTTCTGTTTGTAATTTTTAGGTTTTTTGGTACACGGCAATGGTAACTATTCTTTTACGTTAAACATGCATTCAAAGCAGTTTTTCACGCAAGCTCTATAAGCCTCTATGCAATTTTTCAATACAATATTTATGTTAAGAATTTTATTCACTAATGTTAAATAAAATAGTTTGATTTTATTGTTAATATTCTACGTGTATTGTTATATGTCTTTGAACTAGTAACGAAGCGTACAGTATTGAAAAATTAATTAACTTCGTTAAAAATACCGATAAAACACAGTAAAACATTAACAGATTTAAACACTCCTTCCGCCTCATTCCGAGCCTATTCTGTAAAGGGATTTAAGCTACGAAAGTGGAACAAATGCGATTGATTATTTTATTATTTACTTTAAAAACTTCAATGCTTTTGAGAAATCCGATAATTTGAATAATCTTATTTGAGTTGACAACAACGTACAAAGATTGACCAGGGCTTACCATAACTAGTAAAATTTGACACTGGTCGGAATATACGAAATACAAATGAAGAAGGTAAAAGATATTTACCATCTGCAAAAATTCTGCTTTTTTATGTGCTTTTTTTGCAGATAGTATATGTTTTTACCTCTTTTATTTGTATTTTGTATATTCCGACTACTGTCAAAATTTTACTACTTATTTAAGTTGTAAGAAAATGAAAATTGAGACCTGCGTCAAAGATAAAATAATTTCAAGATTAATTTTCTCGAAACGTTTTATCGCGCTATAATTTTCAATCTAATAAAATGATTGTCATCATATTATGAACTTAAATTCTACATTTATTTTATCACGCAGTTTTATTATTCACAATAATAATTGATAAACAAACATGATATAATGAAAATGAAATTTATAAACGAGGCAAAAATTCAAAGTTTAATTAACTAGACAGACTGACCAATAATAAACAATTTCTTAAGTTAAATTGAATTAATATTCTCCCTCGTAAGAAATAGGTAAGTTGTCTAAACGGGCGAAAATAAAATTTTTGTTTACAACAGAGGATTTTCGTAAGAGCAATAAAAACGCTGGAGGATTGGAACTTTTACCCCAAAGGCCTTTCAAAAATTTAATATTTCTTAGGAATTCACTCTCACTTTTTTGCATAGGAAGTTTGAATCGTAGCCGTCTTATTTCGCAAAAAGTTCTATGCGATAGAAATTTTAAAGAATTCGCAAATTTAACTACGTATGCAAATTTTCAGCCGGGACTTTTGGAAAGGTTCTCTTAACCGCTGCAAAAGATTTTTTTGAATTATTCAAATGTCTTCGCTAAAGGCAGAATTCATGACTGCACTTTTGCATAAAATAAAATAAATCAACAAAACATTACAGCTCTGATACAAGTCGCCAATAATGCCTGCATTAATGAGATTATTAATGAATATCGGCCGAAATCTAGTCGAAAAACTCTTAATAAACCAAGTCATCGAAATAGACATAACAGAAAAACATTCAGTGGCCATTAAGTGTAATGAATTATGAAATAGAGGACTACTGATGCACACGACCGCAAAGAAATCTAATGGGAAAAATAATATTTATCGTCACATTTATTTTTTAAATTAAATATTATGATTTAAAATTCCGAAAAAACATCTGTTCGGAAAATAAATCGCTATAAATGTCTTCACTCCTCTCTATACGTATTTTTTGAATATCAATTTTTTATAGAAATTGATATCTAAAATATTCAAATATCCGATTTTCTCTTAAATAGGTCTAAGAACATCAAATTACAATATTATTATGGAAACTGCCTTTAATTATTGTTGCTCATTGCTAGCATGGAAGTCTTTTTGAAGATTCCCGACAGATAGTCCTCAATATAAAATATAAAATAAATATATCATTTTTTCTGAACTTCAGTTTTGTGTAAACTTGGGGTTCCGTAAGAGGTTTCTAAGGGTTCCGTTCATTGCCATAAAAAGCCCCGGAGCTACCACACATTTTGATTATTCCCAGTTGCTTGGAATCTTTCTGAGCCAGAATACTTTCTGGTGGAGTGGAATCAGCCACCTCCCTGATTAGACTTGTGGTTCAAATAGAATTCCTGATTCAAACCAATTTACCATACATGCTAACGGAGCACCAAATTGTAGATATTATTATTTTATGCGAAGAATCCTTGAGATCTGAAAATTATTTCAAGTGTTTTTCTTGAGCAAAAGGATGGAGAAATACTGGAATAAATATCTTTTAAAATGTTGGATACAATTTTTTGGTCGCTGCAATATAACCATTCGCTATTTTCTGATCAGGAGCATATAAGCGACGAAATTTCAAATACGTTAGCTAAATGAATTGGATAAAAGGAATGTTGAAACATTCGAAATTTAAAAAAAAAAGCCTTAAAATAAAAATTTCCCACCGTTTTAAGTAGAACAAATTTCGATCTACTTATAATAACTTTTCATTGTTTTTTTAATATACTATACAAAAATTTTCGGACGCCGCAACTTGAATATATTTGGTGTAAAGCGTCAATAATCTTTAATATAATTTCTGGATTTTAGAGTTCAGAAGGAATTTTTTAAAAGTTATTGAAACTCTTCCGACTTGTTTTCCGCCCCGATCAATTCTAATGGCTTATAATCCATGGGATTCAATAAAAGTTTGAGCATAAAAAATCGCAACGTTACGAAAATTTAAAACCGGTTTAATACAAAAAAAGCCATTATATATTAATTATAAGAATAATATTAATAATCATTTACTCAACATATTATAAGCGATATGAGAAACGTAGACGAAATCTTTTTCGATTTTATGTTTAAGATCGTTAAGATGTTAGAATTGGAAGATAATATAAAGCCAAAGCTTGTTACGGGATTCTCTTCCAAAATGGTTTTACAATTCTATTGAGGTTTGTTATTTTCTTAAATATCTGAAATATAGAATAAAATTGTGTAATTCATTAGCTGGTTTAACAACATAAACCAACGAATGATTGTTTTTTAATATTAATGCTATATGCAATGTTTGGGCCTCATTTGAGAAAAGGGTGATACATAAGTGGATAAAGTTTATGTACAAGTATTAAACTGATATAGTAACACAGATGGAAAAAAAATTTGAATTCAATTCTTTTTTCGGAATTCGATCCAGTTTGACCACTAGAGTGTGTCATATGAGTAAAATTAATTTTTGATCTCAGTTTTTAGAGTAAATGCTATACTGTTAAGAGCATTTGCTACTGAGAAGCATATCAGAATGAACACATATTATAAATTATAGAACTGAGATACTTCAGAATGATACTGTAAGAGAAGAAAAGAGTGGGGGTGAGAGAATTATCCAATGAGTATCACATTTTTTTCTTTTAGGAAAACGCAATTTCAAATTATTGCATTTAGCGCGTGTAATAGAATTTGGATTTTACATCATTATTGAAAAAATTATTTTTTGTGAAGAAAAATCCAAAGAACCCGGTCATGAGAGTTCGTTTGTATAATGGTCGCATTTATTAGTTTTTTTATACAAGATGAATGGCGGTGGTCGAAAATGGACAGAACATAGATGGAGAAAAAAAGCGATAGATTTTTATTTCATAGCTTGGCTACGAAAAGAGCCATAGATAAGGAACGAAGGGAAAGTTTTATTCTCGGAACAAGAGAAAAACTGGTTTGCTGCTCTTTTCTCCTAAGGTATTTTATACAATCGGGAACGAAGCGCCAAACCTTATCAAGAGACAGCTAAAATGATATACAAGAAAATGATATACGTATGTTGAAAGATTTTTTATAATTGTTTTATAAATAAACAGCGAAAGAGTCTTTACAAATATATTCAGTTATACAATGCGATATTTATCCAAACTTTTTTTACACAAAACGAACGAAGTTTAACGATCTTATGGATGTTTAATTAATTTAAATGCACGGAATATATGTAAGAAAATAAATTAGAAATTTCTAAATAAACTGAGGTACATAAATTCAAAATACCTGAAAACCTTATCTAATTTAATACAAACATTAATTTATAGGCACGAATCCATTTTAAGCAATGCGTTCATTTCTTAATTATACAATATGCACAATTATAAACAGATCTCAAAATTGTTTTGGGTTCAGAGCATAGGCGTACGCAGGAAGTTCATAAGGGGGGAGGTTATAGACCCAATGAGGTGGGGTTACTGATCTACAACTCACATATTCCTATGTTAAATATACAAAATTTCATTGCAAGGGGGGGTTACAACCCCATCAACACCACCTGCGTACGCCAATGGTTGAGTGTGTTCTATTTTGTTGTCCAGCCATTAGTCTTTGAGTTTAAATATTGAATTATCAGTTTTATAAGTTTTGAAAATTTGCATCTGTTCCTTCGACATTTTTTATGTCGTCTGACAATTGTTTTAACAAAATAAATTTGATATGGTTGCTTATATACTTCGTGTACATAATAGCACAACAAGATAAGACATTGATTTTTTTATAAGAGCAACATTTTTTAACGTTTATGTGGGTTTTTTTTATTAATGTAGAAATTTTAGTACATATAATAATTCTCTTTAATCAAATATGCAAATTTTAAAAATGTATAGGACTGTTTTGTAAGGTTTCGTAATCAATCGAAAGTTAAAAAAAACTTTATTGAAAGGGCTTTTCACAATATTCGTTATTTTAAACACGGCCTTAACGTTCTTCAGAAAATTTAACGTTTATTGAAATACAGGCATGTGCGAATCGGTCAACGATGCAACAGACTTTTGAAGCTGCATGACCTACGCGATTTGTGAGGGGCTGCTCTGGACACATCCTTCCTATCCAGTAAAAACATCCTCGCAGGCGCAATTCAATTGCCATCTATGGGTATTACTTATTCTTGAAAGTTTCCAAACTCGCTGCAGTTTTAACAATAAAGTGATTATTTTTCATGAATCTTATATATAGCAATAAATTTAAAAGTAACCAAAGTAAAAAAATTTAAAGTAATCAAAGTAGCAATGAACTTCAAAGTAATTAATGGTAAAGTAAGAGTAGAGTAAACAATAGTATTAATCATAAATTTGCGAAACTGAATCCTAGTGTCATGTGAAAACGAACCTAAAAATTTAAGAACTTCTCTAATGTTTCTAAAATTACAAACTTAAAAATATTTTATATGTTTAAATGATAATTAGTTTAAATAAACAAAAAAATTGAATAATCGTAAAGTTGATTAGTTTCATTTTATCTAAAAATAGTCTCGTCTGCGCTTAATTAAATACTATTTTTATAACTAAATTGGCGGAAACTCTGTCAAACTATTGAATTGTCAGTTATGTATAGACTAAGACATAATACATAGTTGAGCTAAGAAGAGTGCCAGGTGAATGAAATGTTCTATAATTATATATGGAAAAATTATACGACCAAATCAAATTCTGGTATAGGTCCCCTCCTTTTTGGCAGGGGTGGTGCGAAAATTGCCATGAACGGAGTGTCGACTGATCGATGGAGGAACTGCGGGAGCTGTTACGTCACTCGCTGCGTCTGCCAATTGGATGGGCAATGGGACTAGAGTTTTACGGTACGCGGTTTTCTATGCGTACAATCACAACGACCCACTTCAAATATAAGTGGTAAAAAGTTAGTGTCGAGTTTTGTGTTTATGAATGAATGAAGAATAATGAATGGATGTAGCGTTTGCGTATACACCGCTTAGCAGGATGCCTAGTTATTTATATGCAGAAAATAATTAATGCGTTTTGTTGTCAGTTACGATTATGCTCTGTCCATTTCTGAAGGAGCGAAACATTTCAGAGTTATATATATATATTGCAAAATATTAGAGCCATTTCTCACATAAATTTCAAATGAGCTGTTATGGAATTGATAAATATGTTTAAAATGAGTGTGTATATTTGTGGAATTCTGCATTTATAATTTACATTATATGGCTTTTTATTATGAGAAAAAAAAAACAGGTATTCTATTTAGATCAAAATAAAAAATGCAGGTTCTCAAAGCAAGCGTTTTATTTGGTTTAAAGTTTTGAGCTTTGCGCTTGAATGTTTAGGAAAATTTTGAAATGTTTTCTGAACCAACGTTTAAAATCTTGGCTCACTGTCTTCTTTCTGGAAATTTCATGTAACAGGTCTTCATCGGGTGTAGGAAAGGGTGGAAAGACGCGTCAACGAGTCTGGTCCGATGCCCGGGCTCGGGTCTGGCTGGAGCCTGCGCTGTTGGTCTGAGGCGCGCGGCCAAAGAAGTTACAACACGATTCTTTCTTCAAAGATGATTTTCTGTCATCTCCCTTCCGCGAAACGCCGGCAATATTTCCGAGCAGTCTAGAAAAAGTGGGGTGCCGTCGTAGTACAAACATAAACAGTTAATATTTTTATGAATCGGCATCCTTGCTAGCACAATTCAAGAAATTACTTATTGGATTCATACACTTTCCTATGACTAACTTGCAACGCACAACTTAAGTTGCGATATCTCTCTTCTCATTCACGTGGAAGAAGGCCAAGAATGGGCGACATTTGTTTTTTTTTTATCCTGGACTTCAAATACAATTACCCGAAAGGCGGCGATATTTTCCATAATCGATTAAAGCGGTTGTTTAATTTCAAATGTTATCGTAGATTCTAACAACCTGCGAAAAGCGCGAAAAAGTTTGTATTTCCCGGTAACTGCGCGTGGTGGTTCCACCCTTCGCCTCGCTGCGCTGTGTGATGGTTAGAGAAATCATTCCCTTTTTCTCGATGTACCATGTACGTGTAGTAAAATTGTACAGCTGGTGATGAAACAATACAACCAGACGGAAACGAAATAATTTCTAAACATAAAAATCGTATGGTAGGAACGTACGTTGCCAAAACACTTGCTTAATGGATGGTCGAAGAACGACCCTAGTATACTGATTTATTTGTGCTGATATTTAATTATAAAAAAATATGACAATACAGCAAATAAATGTTGGCTTTAGCAATTAATAATCGGAAAATAAGATGCTTTAAATTCAAATTGCAGTTTTAAAAAATCTGTTTCTGATTTGTAAGATGCTTTACAAGTTCAAGCAAAGGAAGGGTTTGTGCTTTCTGACGGACGATATAGTTGTGTAATTCCATTGTGAAAAGTCTAGACTGGTCTAGAAATTTTTTTCATATTTGTTTTATTAGATATCGTAAGTTGTTTAGTGGATATATTATTTTTAACTGAAATAAAACGTAGAACTTTTCCGCGAGATAAAGCTCAGTGATTCTACATATATTCGAAGATAAATTTATATCTTAATAGTAAAGGAAAATAAAAGCGCTACGAAGCTCACGTGAAAATGGAATTTGCTTTTTTCTTAAACTATTCCTCAATATACTTTTGTTTTGTTTGTTCTCCTCTTTCTACCTTTTGAGCTAATCTTTGGTATATAACTGATAATGTAATTTTAGAACTATTATAAGTGCAATCAGGAAAAATAAAAAAAAATATATATAATCCAGTTTATACTTAAATTTATGATGTCATATCATAATTGACTTCCGTGGGTATAGAGATTCCATAATATTGCACAAACAACAAAGTTTTTAGCACACTAATGACAATACTTCTATCCGCACTAAAATCTGTCTAGGTTGTACAGGAATTAATAAAATAATCACTTTCATTTGTCAATTTCACTAGCCTCTTTGGCAGTAACGGTGCCTCCGAGTTCTGCAGACCGCGTCAATTTCAGCGGAGCGATACACACGAGATTTTTTTTTAATAATGCATATTGGATACTTTTTTAGTACCATCACGTAGATAAAACCCCGGGGAGGGGGACTGATGGTGGAAACATCACCCAGGAACGAAACGTTTGCAAATTTCCGTTTGAGTCAGCAGTTATTGGGAACCGTCGCCTAATTCCCCTACCCACCCCTGAAGCCCCTTGACCCCGAACAAATCATTTTTTCCCACATAATGAGGGGAATTTATTTATCCTTTTTCAGTACCCACATCATCATCTATACAAAAAATGTAACATTACAATTCCGGTCGTGAGTTTGGGCGTTGTCCTGAATTTCCCCCTTCTTTTTCCCATTCCTCCCTTAAATCTCAGTTCCTCATGGAAGTACAGGAAAAAATGCTTTTAAAGAAACAGAAAAAATCGGAATTTCCCCATACATTTTCAAACTACATTATTTCATAAATTTTTACTTGCGTTATGCTTTTTTTTATTAAAAAGAAAATAATTATTTAAAAAAAATATACGTTCGGCATCATGAATGCTTTGCAAAATTGCTAAATATTCTTTAAACATTCGGCAAATAATCATTTTGATGAATAGACAGCACTATAAAATAGGATATTTAGTGTACGAAGTGTCCCTGAATATTGTAAGATCGTCAACGAATAGAATAGTTTGCTAACATGAATTTGGTTACAAGGATTTGGTACATGAATTTGGTAACAAGTTTTGGTCAACGGAATGAAAATCTTGCTCTATGTGATCACTCATTCATACGAAAAGCGTGCACTCGAGTCGCCGGTTAACGAATGAATTGCATGCACGATTTTCAGAAAAGAAGGAAAAAAATGTGCAAAACTTGTTTCAACTCACCTATTCTGTTCACGAGTGCTTCAACAATAATTAGTCCACAGAAAACGAACGCAATCGCCATTCTGCATTTAGACAGGCCACGGAAACAGCCTTCGACACTGCAGTTTGAGTCGCTCATGAGCCTCAGGTAAAAACCGCAGCGACTTTGGACCGTTCATAGCGACTTTTCCGCACCCGTGGTACGACCTCGAAATAGCCGGCGCGCTCCGCAGCAGCCTCGTCCATCACTGACTAGCAAAACTACATGATTCGCCGTCCACCATCGATTCCTGCACGCTGTCGTCCTAGTCCCTCACATCGTCTCTCGTATGCTTTAGATTTCTGGCAGCTAGCTACTTCTCACGTCCAAAAGAAAACCGCGTCCTCCTTTTACGCCGGTTGGATAATATTGCTGCTTCTGACGGATTGCGATTGCAGCGCCACCACATCGATCGTATTATGAAAGATCCCTCTGCTCTCTTCGCATACTGCTGTCTTTCGTGATCTTAGGCACGCGGTATCCGATTAATAGAAAGCATTGAAATCCGAACATTGATAGAAAACGATGCCAAGATCAATGCTAAGAGTACTGCGAAACGAAAAAATACGCATAAGGCACTCTACGAAACCATATATTCAGAGTTCGATGCCGACTATGTTTGTTGAAGTCGACCGTAACGCCGGCATCGATCAAATAATGATGGAATCGATCGATCAGAAATGAGGCGATCAGTTAGAAAAAGTGATCGATGCATGTGAGACCTCATGTCTGAATTCGGAGAGTCATGGCCTGTATGTTATTAATAATAAGTGAGTTTCTCCAGGTTGTTGAGAAAATAAAGTGATAATAACTGTACTAGCGACTTTCTATGGAAGCGGGGATAATGGCTTTGACTTATATGGTTGAAAAACTTTAATCTCCATGGAGACTAACTCTAACCCCCCCTCATGGAACCTAACATCTCTGAACCTCGATTATCTAGCAGTCAAAGAACTATTTCTCTATTCTTGACATAAATATTTAAGTTCATATTTATTTGTGTTTTTAATTTACATCCTATGACGGCAAGTAAGAGTGTTTGAAACAGTATATGCGTATTTGGATGCGAGCTTATGTCCAAGAAGAACGGAATTGTCGAAAGAAAGATAATTCATGGCAAAATTGGAGAGTTCCCGGAGATTTAACGATGTTACTTCAGCGTTTGTGGTTAAAGAACCTATTTTCATTAAGCTAGTTTACAACAGTAAGCGCATAATAATAAGTGCTGTTATTGGAAAAGTTCAGCTCCATCATACTTTCATTTCGATTTATTATATTATTTGCAAAATAATTTTGACGACATAAATAAATTATTTCTTTTGAAATTTACGAAATAAAAAGGATGAAATCACAACTGGCAAATAAAATATCTAATTGCACAAATCGTCTTATAAACTTCATGTTTTATAATGCATTTAGGCATTCAATTGATTCAAATTAAATTAATTTTTTAAAGCCGTACGACGATGTAGAGGTAACGCGTTTGTATATCGTGTGGAAAAGCGGGATTTTAGCCTTGCTAGCATCGAACGGTTGATGCTTTTCCTACCAGCCCGTATTCCGAAGTTTGATTCAAAAGAAGACATAGGCCCGAATTCCTTAGAAAAGTACAAGTCTTGATGCAGCATGACTTTTGCTGTCCTTGTGACATAAAATACAAACAATTCTTGAAACAGACAAAATGAAATTCAGCGTATCTCACTCCGTTATTTGCAACTGTTAAAACTAAAGATAAAAGCAACGATTTACTTGTGATAAAACATAGAATTCTGATTAATACAAGAGCATTGTAAAATATGCACCGGTTAAGTTGCGTAAATCTGAATCACAACGTTCGAAACAAACATGGCATACTAAAATAAAATAAAAGAATTGCATAATTACAGACAAAACAATGTAGGTATTTTTAATAATATAAAATACGTACCTATGAATACATATTTTATTAAAAAAATTAAAGTATACCTTCAAGATTTTTACTGGATTTTTAATTTGATTATTTAAAAGATATTATATATAGGGGGGAAAATCATAGTGCAAGATACGCTAGATTCTAAATTTTCTATAAAAAATGAGAGAACTCTTTATGAGTTATGGTAAAGACACGATTTTTAAAGATAGTTTTCCTGCAACGAACAGATGCATGTTGGAAAGGATACTCTACAGGGGTGATCTCGTCCTTCGTTTTCTATTTCCTGGAAGTGGTCGAAGGCGATATATGCATATACCTGTTTCGAATTTGCCCTACGGTTGGATTTCTTTATATTGATAAGTACAAACACACTTCCAAATTTAGTTGTCTCAATGCTTGTAGAGAAACTTTTAAGCCTTTTAAATTTGCAATTAAGAAATTATTGGTTTTAAATTTTTTTTTTCTCCCAAAACTGCGCATAAATTTTAAAATATAGAGTACTGAATGCATATGCCTGTATGCGTGATTACCAAGGTAAAATTTATTAGCGGATGCTATAGACCTTTCATAAAGCTCGGTGTGATCATTTTTACCAGTTAAAATGTATTTTGAGGAGCTATTTTTATAAGAAAGGCCGATTCTTTGGTAAGTCTAATATTTCGAGAAAATTACAAAAACTTCAAGATATAAAGATATTAGTAAAATACGTATTCAAAATTTTACTTTAAGCCAATAATATAAACGGAAGTTTAATATTTAAATTATTTATTTTCAACTCAGCATTTGGTTTTTAAAATATCCACAAGCTTATGATACATTCCCTGCACCAAGAATTCCGCAAAATAAATTAATTTTTCGTTTTCCAAGTTTGCGCGAGAAAAAAATTCTTAGCACTCATATTGCGATCAAAGTTTTTCCTTTTTAAATGAGGATTTTGGACGGAAAGTTTTGTAGAACATTTTTACCTATACATTGGCCTTGGCCTTGACCAAGAAAAGCCTTATATGGCAGGCATAAAATCCTATCGTGGATTGGAGAATTACAAGGAGAACTACTTTGATGGAGATAGAAAACTTCTAAGCTTTTCACGAAACTTCTATATATAAAGAAATTGACATGATTGGAATGAGAAGTTCGTGCCAATATTACTCGATAGCGAGTGTTTTTCTTAAAAATATAAATAAATAAGATATCTATTAAAGGTCGTATATATTAATCACTATTTTATTTATTCTTCATTTGTAAAGTCGTAATAATAACATATCACGTAACCATAAACAATAATACAGACACTATATATACTAAAAGTACATCATATTAGACTCTACAATGAAAGGTCCCAAGAAAATATCAGCAAGGATATAACACGCCGGGGACCTTAAAATTATAATCTAATACCAAAGATGTCACATGACCAATTGGGAATCACTCTTCCTTTTAATATATTTTTTCTAATTTTTTTGTTTTAGTTTCCATTACCTTATATCCAATATTTTCTTAGACTTTTTTAAATGTTTCTTTACTTTTCAATTTTTTGAATTCCTCTGGTAGTTCATTCCAAAGTTTTGCACCTTTTTAATTTATGTAATTCCTATATAAGAAATAAATAAATTTAAAAAGTACAGTAAAAGCATAATTATAAATTTTGTAGAAAATTGTATTGTTAAAATAATAACTCCTTTTCTTGAAATTATTATACCTCTTACTTTCATTTATAAATACCATGCATTATTTATAATTCAGACAGTGGTATTAAGACTTATTTTTCCACAGACTCAGTATTTTCAAGAACTTATCTCTGTCAGATTATTGATAATTTCCTTTCCCTACAAAACTCCTTTCTAAATACGTAAAGTAATCCATCTTTAGATCATTTAAATGAAAATGAAGAAATTATCAATCAGGTTTTTGAAGCCTATCAATTTTTATAAATCTGTTCGATAGTGTTCGAAGTTCTGCTTAGGTACGCTTTTGGACAAGAATAGATCTGTTAGCGTGACACAAAATCTGTAAACTCAGATGGAAGCAGATGACTATGTACCACAGGTTAGAATCGATCCAACGGCTTGCAGGTTATCGTCCAGATGTGGTGATAATTAAGCTACACAGAGGCTTTCTTGCGCATAATCTCTTTCTTGTAGTTAGGTATTATGTCAAATTTAAGCCTCCCATTGTGTGCGGGGGATAGAACTACATAAGCGCGTAATTTACTATTACACGTCCATGCTTTTGCTTTGATTCAATGACTCCTGGGTTACTGTCTTGGTTAACTGGGCCTCAATATGGTAATCTAAAGTCACTGTTTCGAGTCCATCCTAGGCACTGGAAATTTCTTTTCTAGACCGTTACAGGTTAAAATGAATCCTAATGTAAACTAAAAACGCAAGAGCATGTAGAAATAAATGCTATTAATTTATTCCCCACCACGATTTTTCGTTTTAAATCGAAATCACAAAGTTTGATAGTAATGAAGTTTTGTAGATATCTGTATTGATGAATTGTTCAAGAATGAAGTTATTGATTAAGTGACAGACTATTCCATTACCAGACCATCTTTTGAGAACAAAATATGGGGCCATCAAAATTTTTTGAGCTGTTATCTTTAAATAATTATCGGAATTGGATAAGGAGTCACGAACCAAATTGTTTGCCAATTATGATAGCGAATTTTGATAGTCTCAAATGATTGAATTAACCCCATTTCCTAAGCCTTCTTTTCTCTCGAAAAAAAGTAAACACAGCTGTAATAATCTTTCACTATATTCGAGACATTTAAATCCTTTAATCGATAAATAACTCTGTATTGTATATACTCCCACTGCTACAAAATCTTCAAAAATTGTGTCCAGAACTTAACTTCATATTCTACACAGTGGCCAGCCAACTCTTTACAAAAATAAACACATAATTTTTTAGTATAATATAATATATATATATATAATAGTATATGTAATAATATAATATTAATTATATTATTATGATTATATACCATTTCCATCTTATTTTTTGCAACATTCGTTTATATATTAGACGTAGTTAGGAAGAAAAAGATGCTTAATTCGTACAAATAAATAACGCGAAAAAACACTGAAAATTGACGGATGAATGAAGTTTTCCAACAGATGGAAGAGATCAGAATTAGCAGCATGTCTAAAACGGACTCTGAAATGAATGCAATCCTAATAAGCCAAATATACAGAAACAGCATATGAATTCGTTAAAAATTACTGATATAGAAAACTTTAGGTGCAACAATATTTTGCACAAAAATAGATTGATAGCATTGCACTTGTGAATTTAACATCCCTATCAGCTGCTAAATAAATAAAATACAAAAGAGAAATTTGTGTAATTAAGCAACAACTAGTTCCTGTTTGAACACACATTCAAATGGCAACAAGATAGTGGGAAATGTGCCAGTTTTGTCAAATTCTTTTCGTATACACGAGATATGAACAGCTATCACTACATACATGGAAATAGAATGATAAATTACCTTTACCATCGGTTATTTTGAAATCGAAGTAGAGAGGGGGAAAAAAAGACAAGTTTTTAATCCCGTCTTCATTACAAAATTATTAGACACTGATTTAGATTCTTCTTTGCCTTTATTGTGCCGATGTTTCATAAAGTTGGAATTTACCTTTGAACACACTCTATGGACTAGGCACGCAAAATTGCACTTTCACGCAAATCAGAAGATTTGGGATTGTATATTAATATCTGGTAATTTAGTCTTCTAGAGCAAAAATTTCGATTTCGTATGCATTTTGTCGTGACAACGTTGCACGAGATGTTAAAATGTGTGACGACTTATTCCTGTAATTTTACAAATTAGCTATTGGTTAGCAAATGTACTGTAGGCGCTGTATTTTTGACACTAGGTACACTGAACTCTACTTTTTCATGTTACATTGGGATAAAGTGTTTTTTAATTAAAATGTATTACTATGACACTGAATTTGTCTTCATTGGCGCATTTTACTTTTACATTGCATGAGTATCATTGGCGCATTTTACTTTCACATTTATTAGGTATCGTTGGCGTATTTTGTGATTTGGCAGTGAGTATGTTTAATTGGCGCATTTAGATTTGACAATGAATAGGTTTTATTAGCATTTTGTTTTATTATTTTGATTTGGCAATGTTAAAAGGTTTTATTGAAATACTTTGCTATTTTTTCGGAAATGGATGGGCGGAAAGTTTTTCTACTATTTGTGTCTCACTTCATGTATATTTAGTATTTGAAAAGGTATGGATCCACATAAGTTCTTGGCTGTCGACGCTATCGAGAAAGGGACCAGCTGTGCCAATCAACATCAGATCAGATTGTGTGAGTTGACAGTTGCGCATTGCATATACCCCTTGTGTTACAGATGTTTCTGATTTCCTACTCGTTCGTATATGCTATTGTTTCTCAGTTTTTATGCCATCACCTCGAAGTTGCTTTTATTTTTGCATTCTCCTTCGAAATTCACTGCAACGTTGCTATATTGCGGTATAAATTGCGTTTTCTTCTTCTTCAAACGGATATAGTTTAACTACTATTAATATTGAGATCGCAGTTTATCACATCAGAGAAATATATTAGTTTAGCAGGGTCATCATTTTGAGCAATTTAATAAGTTCTACTATAATATTCTGTACTTTGTATTTCATCTATTGCGTTCAATAATTAAAGTTCTATAAATTTGTGTAATTTAATAATATAGTGTTGATTTTGTTAAGTGAAAAGTTCTGTTTAGAATATTTATTAAAAAATATATAGATTTATAACTTAGATTATAAAAGTACTTTTTTTAATTTTTTTTACGGCGTAAGGACATCCAAGATCATGCTGCGCCAAGACTTACAGTTGTTTAAAAGACTCGAGCCTTTGTTTCCTAGGAAATTAAATTCCGGAATACGTATTGTTAGGAAAAGCGGAAACCGGTTGACACCAGTGTAATTCAAACCCGGATTGGCTGCCGAACATTTCGCGGTTCACTTTAGGCCACAGCGGCAATGCCATTGTGGCGTCAATTGTTAAAAAAAAAAAAAAAAGACAGACGACGTATGTAATAATGAGATAGGTACCGAGAAAATATATGTAGCGATGAAAAGCGACTTTCTTCACTAATGACCATAAAACAGATGCTAGTTAGTGTCTTGATCCCTAATTTAGTATCTCTCAGATGTATCTCAATTGATACGCTTTTTGTTTCTTTTTTATGGCAAATAGTTTCACTTGCCACGGTAATTTTAAGGGCAAAAAAAAAAATTATATTAACGAAAAACCACGCATATCGATAGCACTCGAAATATAGGAGTGTTTGCCTACCTAGAAAGACCAAGCGGTCATTTTGACCGCTATGGAAAAAATGCATTTTTTTTAAACTGACAATAATAAAATAAAATTATAACAAATTTTAAAAATATATTATATTTAAATAAATTTTAATAATGACATAAATAAATTTTCTGCGTTCATTTGCGTGACACAAATATTGTGTAGTGCGACTGAAACACATAGACAGACGCAAAAACTCGTTTTATTGATATAAATACATTATTTCAATGGCTGTTGCACTATGTAAACTTTACAACTCTAAATTTTTATCCAGAATGAGATACATAGCACACTTTACCACAAGTGACACATTTCGTAAAAGATTTATTTTTACATGACTGTATTTGACACTGATGACGTTTGCATGGTCCCATATTTTGACTTCTAGCTCTGGTTTTTTATTCTGCTTCTCATCACAGTCATCAACTATCGTTACTTTGCACAGCTCTGATACTCAACTAAGAGGAAAATCCCTGCACGAAATGTTGTTAGCAAAAACTTCACAATATACAATCCACGCATTCATACATGCCAGAACGAGAACGTTGTTCCAATCTGACATCGGCCATCTTTTGGTTGCTCATTTACTTCTGTGATATCTAGATATTTGATCAAGAACATCGACACCTATCTTGCTCGAATTATAGTATTGCACTGTTTCTGTGAGGAAACCCATGGTCTTATAGTTGATCAATAAAACTGAATACTAATAGTCAGTACTAATCCGTACCCATTTAGTCCACGGTTTTTCTGCTATGCGTTATTCGATAAGAGTGCTCCTCAGGCAAATGCTACTGTTTGGCTTCGACCAATTTCCATGGATAATGGTTAGTATTGTTGAGGCCATTAAGAATTTAAAGTTTCAGCATGTATTTTGATTTGTTATTCTGGCATTATTTTTATATTAGTTATGATTGAATAATTTGCATTGTGTATAAACTCCCAGTGAGTTTTTCATTTCAGATTCTGCAAAGTCAAATGAGCTGATAATGTAAGTTACAATTTAATACAGTATATCTATTAGTTACAGGGTTACTAAAGCCCATTCTGGCTAGGATACAAAATAGAAGAAATATAGGTCATATTATTTCTGATATTGTAATAATGTGCCCTTGTTGGAATCCATAATAGATGGAAGCATTGAATCCGAATTCAAAAAACAATTGCAATCCTTAAATTAATCTGATGACGTAGCACTACGCAGAATAAATACGAACAGAAAAAACAACGTTTAAAAGCGCAGTAGAAACTTTATTCGACAAAATTCAACGCGTTTCGGACGGAATTTGGCCATCCCTCGTCAGGAATACACTTCCGTCTGGTGCGGAAATAAACAATAAAGTGTTACCAATTCACGGATGGGTTGTGTTACCGGTTAGATCGCGTTTCTGGTTAAAACGTTGCTATTGAGGTCGACTGCCGCTCCATCTATCGGTGATGAATTCGGCTATTAAATTTTTATGAATTATATCGGCTACATTCAATCCGGTGGGGTGGTAGGCGATAGTTGAAACGCTGAAAGTAGGTTTCTCCAAGCTTGACTGAAGAATGGAGTGGACTTGTGATCATTTACAATATCATCGGAGTGTTTTTGAATAAAAAATGATTCCAAAAAATTCAATTCTGCAGGAGACTTGGGTTGATGAATGATGGTGGCGCCATGAAAATTAAATTTATGATTATTGTCCCAGCAGTGAAATGTAATGGAGGATTTATTCAATTACGCCTTTTCAACGTATCTTTGATGCTCTTTCAATCGGAGCCGTAAAGCACGTTTCATCTGGCCGATGTAGGAAAGGTTACACTGGCAGAAAATTTGATACACTCCCCAGTGTTTTGACGCAGGGAGAATATCTTTGATCTTGGAGGGACGAATTTTATTAAATGGGAAAAAAATTACCTTAAAGTTGGCGTTCCGAAGTCCTTTGGCAACGGCGACACTAATCTTAGAGAAATAGGGGTGACTTGGGGATAAGGGATTTTGGACTCGATACGTAGACGATATATTTATCATTTGGGAAGGTCCACCAGACCAAATTGCGTCTCTACTTCCGATTATCAACTCTATTGATAAGAATCTTGAATTCTCACTGGAAATTGAGAACAACCTTTCCTCGACGTTTTTATTAAAAAAGGACTCCAGTTCACAACTAGTGTTTATCGCAAGCCATTTTCTGTATCACTCCCAACTCATGCGAAATCTTGTCATCCACATCAGTAAAAAATGGCTGCGTTCTACACGTGTGTAAACAGGGCCCTAAAAATTTGTTCAACATCCATAGCTCTCTCCGAAGAACTCACCTTCTTGAAATCTGTCGCCGTTAATAGAGGTTACAACCCAAACATCACCCCTTTAGCCGTTTCTAAATTTTCTAAAACTTCGTTTCCTACTACGCTTTCAACCTCTCGTGAAATTAAATTCTCTGGTACTGCCGTTCTCCCCTATTTCCCTAAGATTAGTGTTGCTGCTGCTAAAATACTTCGGAGCGCCAACTTTAAAGTAATTTTTTCCTCATTTAATAAAATTTGTCCCTCTAAGCTCAAAGATATTCTCCCTGCGTCAAAACGCTGTGGAGTGTATAAAATTTTCTGCCAGTGTAACCTTTCCCACATCAGCCAGACGAAACGTGCTTTACAGCTCCGATTGAAAGAGCATCAAAGATACGTTGAAAAGACCGAATTGAATAAATCCTCCATTGCAGTCTACTGCTGGGACAATAATCGTAAATTTAATTTTTATGGCTCCACCATCATTCATCAACCCAAGTCTTCTGTAGAATTGGATTTTTTGGAAGCCTTTTTTATTCACAAACACTCCGGAGATATTGTAAATGATCACAGGTCCACTCCATTCTTCAGACAAGCTTGGAGAAACCTACTTTCAGCGCTTCAACTATCGGCTACCACCTCACCGGATTCAATGTAGCCAATATAATTAATAAAAATGTATTAGTCGAATTCATCACCGATAGATGGAGCAGCAGTCGATCTTAATCGCAACTTTTTAACTAGAAATGAGATCTAACCGGCAACACAACCCATCCGTGAATTGGTAACACTTTATTGCTTATTTCCGTACCAGACAGAAGTGTATTCCTGACGAGGGAGGGCCAAAGTCAGTGCGAAACGCGTTGAAATTTGTCGAATAAAATTTCTACTACGCTTTTAAACGTTGTTTTTTCTATTTGTATTTAATTGCAATCGTGTTATCCCTGAGCAGGGTAATTATATCTGACACACCTTAAATATGAAGAAAGGGAGCACAGTTCTCGCATCGCGGACGTCTAGTCGGTTAAGACACTCCGGTAAAGACAAAGGAACTCAGAGCCGGAACGTTGCCACTTTTGCTTCTTTCCGAAAACAACTCTAGCTCGAGCTTATAGACGTGGGCGCCGAAAGTTCTATCGCTCCTTAATTCCCCCATGGAAACCATCAAAAATATGCATCGATAGCTTTGTGTGTTGACCAATATTTGGCAATTGTGTTACCTCTGCGACGGGTAGGCCTAACAATATCTTGCAAATGAAAAACAAAAAGTAAAAGTTCTTGCACGTTTTCTAATCAGATTTGACAATTTGCAATATTTTAATAAAATGTATCCCTTTATTATACCCCTTTGTAATATGTAAATAGAAAAATAAAAGCAATATGTGGATCAGAAGAAATATATAGAAAGAAAATGGAAATCTATATAAATGTATTTATTGGAAACAGGAGGCAACAATTCATGTCACTATTAAACTGCAGTTGATAATAAATAATATCTTCATTAGACTAGCTGCAATGATTATTTAAAAAACTAGCAGAGGAATTTTTATTTCAGAAATCGAGCTTGCTAATGTTGAAAAATTTAAGATTTGATTCTCTAAATTTTCAGTTTAAAAAATAACGGCTTAAAACAAAGATATATATGACAAGCTGGTTAATAAATCAGGACACTATTATAATATTTAATGCATTTAACATGCCAATATCCATAAAAGTAGGTTGTCATGTAAAAGAAGGTCATGCATGTCTACCCAACTGGGCGCTTTCAATGTCATAGGCATGGCCTCACTGAAACATCATGTCATGGGAAATTAGCATGTGCAAAATGTAGCACAGCCGGTCACGGAGATAAAGATTGCCAATCCGCACTTTTTTCCGATTCAATTGTGAAGCTAAACATCCAACTACCCTTCCCTAAGTGAAAAGAAGAAAAATCCATTCTGAGAAATTGCAATCAATAATAATATATCACATGAAGCGCTCAAACAGCAGTGTCTAAAAGGCCCACTAAAGAATAGAAAATCGTGTGTGCGGCAGCAGCTGTTGCAGTCAGCGTCATAAGTGAAACTGTAATTCACTGCAGAGTTATGACGAATATCGGAGCATGAAGCAAACGTATTTCGTATTGAAGAGCTAATACTACTTACAAAATAGGCAAAAAATGGCAAAATCAAGAAAAAAAAGGGCTGGCAAAAAAAGGCAAGAACGAATGTAGAATGCATTAAAAATAAAAATACAGTATTTGTAAATGAAAACTTTGACAGAAGATGCTCAAATGAGCGAGCGAAATACCCAAAGAGACCGCCTGTGAAGATGATTAAAAAAACATTTATTTTTTATTTTTATGCTAAATGTTTCTCGCTCATATTTTTAGATCTGGTATGAGAGGCTTCGCCATTTTGTTTTCTATTTGTAACGAATAAAATAAAAAGTCTTTATTTTGCACCAAAATCGTAAATATACAGAAAATGCCTTACTACTTTAAGCTCTCTACAATCTTCCGCTTAAAATTAAACAAAATGAAACCATTTTTTAGTGCTTAAGTGTCGCACGGAACAGCATAAATTGGGCGAGAGCCTACAGGAGCCTGGCTCCGGTACTTCTTCATTTTTGGCGATTATTTAAATATTAGCCAGAACCCCTAAATAGACACTTTCATGAAAAAGTAATGAATTTGAGATTAAAGTCATAAACTTTGTTGTCCAGAAAAATGGATATAAACAATTGATATGATTTATGGATTCTTTTGCAGCCATTCGATTTTTTAATCGATTTATCATAATATTAGGCCCGCATTTTTTGTTATAAATGAAGCCCTGGCATGAAGTATCTAAACTGGGTGTGGCGAATCTATGGTAGTGGAACGCGGGATATTTCGAAACATGTCAGCTCCGTAAACTGAATATTCAATCTTTTAATATCTTTGTTAAAACAATTTTGAAATAATATAGTTTATTTCTTTTGTTTAATTTGTCAAATAAAGCTTGCATACGGAAAATTAATGACACATTATGCAAAATTGTGGGACATGTGAAAGCATATTTATCGAAAGATTTAGATGATATTGGAACTCACGTTTAAAAAGATTTGTTACTCCAGATCTAAGAGGTAAATGGATCGACACTTAATAATCTAGAAGTTCCGTCTTATGGAGTACATTTTTTTGATCGCTGTTCAATTAAAAGTCCTTATGTTCGCTCCGACCTGAACTGTTTTGAACGTGCAGTTTTTCCTTGCAAATTTGTTCTTAAATAACTAGGACAGGTCTATCAATAAATGTCTTTGTTTTTGGGCAGGTATTTTTATGACCTGCCCACATTATTTTAATTGTTATCATTATAATATTAAATACCCATTGTATCATTATACCATAAATTAATTATTTTAATTTTATCATTATTAAAGAATTCGCTTCAGTGCCCGATAAAACAGTATTATAAATACATAAATAAAGATAAAAAAATTCTTCCGATATTTGCTCATTTTTATGTAGTCAAATAATCACCCTGTAAAAATATGCTGTAAAATTTTACTCATCTTACCACATTTCGTATTTTAATTTATACATATCTCCTCTTAAACATCTGCAAGTTGCAAACGAAAAACATTCACATAAAAGACAGTAAAAATTATAAACTTACTGAACGTTTCGATAGACCGAATTAACCTTCTTCGACCTTCTGTTGACCTGTTTTTTTTTGGAATCTATATTGGTTAAGGTGTACTAGTTTATAGCTATTTAGAAAGTTAATTAATCTTTTATGAATTAGTTTTTCTAATATTTTTGGAAACACACTCATAATTGCTATTGGTCTGTAATTTTCTATAATTGCCTTTTTCCTTTTTAAAAATCGGTTTAATTACAGCAATCTTTAGTTCATTAGGAATTATACTTGTTTCAAAGATATCATTTATAACTATCGTTAATGGTTCTTTTAAATATGAGTACTTTTGTTTAATAATTTTTGGCGCTACGTCGTCAATTCCTGGTCCTTTATTTGGATTTATTTTATTTCTTTTTCAGTTTCGATTTCAGTAACCTCATGCAAAAAATACTATCTTTTAAGATATTTTTTGAACTTGCTGTTTAGTGAACTTGATAAATTTAAATTTTCTGATACGTTTATGTTGAATTTATTAAATTCATTAGCTATTTTTCTTGGGTCACCAAATATTTCATTTTTTAAGTATTTTTATGCTTGTTTCTTGTTTAATTCTTTTTTCTTCTAATAATTGATTTATTGTTTTCCATTTCTGTTTCATTTCATTTTTTGATAATACATTATGATAGTGGGTTTTGCTTTATTTATGAATTTATTTGATGAATTCCATATTTTAGTAAATTCATTCTAATGTTCTTTTTTTCTTGTTTGTATAAATTTTTTATGTATATTATTTTTTATTTTCATTAGCTTTTTAATTTCATTTGTAAACCATCCTGGATTAATCATTTTATTTTTTTATTATTTTCATTGGAAAAAGTTTCATTATATATTTCTTTCAATTTATTCATAAATAAATCGTATCATGTTTCCGATTTTGGTAAATTTTCTTTTTTAATAATTTTTGCCAATAAATTTTTTGTAATTCATTATGAAAAATATTTATATTTTCATTTTTAAAGATTCGCGTTTTTATTTTTTTTTCGTTATATTGAATTTTTTTCCTTATATCAATAAATATCAATCTGTGATCACTTACATGTAAGTCCTGGAGTATTGTTTCGGTATTTATAATATTAGTGAAGACGACGTCAATTTTACTTGCACTATTTTTAGTAATTCTAGTTTGTTTATTTACTATGTTTAAGACCATTTGATTCCATTAAATTTAGCGGTTTTATTGAACAAAAATTTTTCTTATCAATATTAAAATATCCCAATATCAGTAAATGATTATGAATATGTTTTTTTAATTTATTTTCCAGTAATCTCAAAAAATTATCTACATTTATTGATGGCGGTCTATATAATGCTAATAGCGTAAATATTTTTGTATTTGTCGATAATAGTTCAAGGTCTTTTTCTATAAATGAATCCAGTTCTATTTGTTCAGTTTCAAGTTTTTGTTTTTTTTGAGTATATGGATATTCCACCTCCTTTAGAGTTTTTTCCTGAATAATGCGAATTTATTGTAATTATCTATGGAGTTATCAGAGTCACCGTTTTTCCACGTTTCCACTATAACAATTATATCTGGTTATTTTAATTCTTGAATGACGTTATATAGTAAGTCCATTTTATTTTGTAAACTATTAGCGTTCAAATATAGTATTTTCGTCGATTTTGATGACTCTTTATTAATTTTGTTGGTTTTCGTGATCTTTCTTTTCTTCTTAATATTAACTTTAGTTGACTTGGTTTTATGATAGTCATCTATTTATTTTCAAAAATCATTCTAAAAAATCAACCTAAATAAACTAAATAAAACAATAACTTACAAAGAGTTCAAAATTTCGCTACCAGAGTAGATATGGCGGTAAAATCACGCAAATGTGCATATTCTTACTCAAAAGCGGGTAGATTATGCAAATTTTAGTAAATTGAAGTCAATTGGTGTATATATAAAAAATTGAAAATGTGTTTTGCGTTTGTTTGGTAAGACTGGTGTGCCATTATAACTTAACGTAATGCCTTGCTGGTAAAATTCTATTATCAAAAAAGTGGCAATGTTAATGCCACACCAGGAATTTCTGAGGCTTTTCCTAGAAATCAAAATTCCATCGTCTTAGGTAGGGCGTGATCACCGCAAAGGCGTCCAAAGCCCGGGCTTTGGGACTAGACTCTAGCAGGAGTGGGAACTGCACGGTGAACAATCCTTCTGCGCATGTGCGTGGTCCACGCACATGCTCAGAATATAATCTATTCTCAAAGCTCGGGCTTTGGACGCCTTTACGGTGATCAGGCCCTGATCTCAGGAGTATATTCACCAAATTTAATTGAGTATTTATTATATTTAATTTTTCTATGAAGAAATGTCTATTTTAATTCCCCAGTAATAACAAAAAGGTCTATTATTATAAATTGTATATTGTTTACTGCTGTATCCCTACTGCTGTTTTTGCTGCTGCCTTTCAGCAATTGTTAAAATTTTCTGTATGTTCAAATGACCAAAAAGTTCTTTTGAGTTACAACTTAGCACCCTCTTCGATCTCCGCGTGTCAAGCCCCGAGCTATATTTAAAAAAGTACTAAAATACTTTTGCTACAATAAAACTACTATCATCTAAAATAAGAGCATTACATTATAGTTTAGCTAAATAAAGCTTAGAAACATGAGTCACGCAACTTTTTAAGGAAACAAATTTTAACTAGAATGATAAAAAGTATTTTCCTCTTTTACCTATCCTCCCAAAATTCAATAAATTGGCTGAAATTAATTATGCCACAGCTTTAATTTTTAGGGGGATACTTTTTCCCTTTAAAATCATACTTACCTCATCATCATTATAGCCTTTTCAAATAGAGAACTTGTATTTGTAGTCTGCATTTCCAATTTGAAACTGATGAAATTCGAGTGAAAAATAAATTTAATTGCTTGCACATTTTGGGAAAGGAGAGAAAAATGAACACTCGATGTTGGTGCTTCTAAGAGCATAGTTCGTTGGGCGAAATGATATTTTCTCGCCCCACCTGAGATTGTCTTCGTATGGCCGTACTTTTGCACGGTCTGATTATTTGAATATAACGAAAAACTGAAGGTATTCTTGCACACAGAACATCCAATGTCGTATCATACAGTCAGTATGGCGTAATTGATGGTGAACATGGATATCTACCATCGCTCTTCAGCATTGTACTAAGTTGTGGTAGTAGTTGGAAACTTTGGGGCACATCACCAGTATTATACATAAAGGTTGCATCCCCAGCCTCGTTTCATCCCATTTCTGGGTGCATTAGTTTTTTGAAAGAGTGTGTATAAAAAAGGCGTGACAACCCACTTTCCTATTGTTCTTGCTATATGTGGTGACTCTTCCATTATCCGTTGGCTAAAGATTTCGACTGCTATTTAATCATTCACAAAAGTTTGCAAGTTCTGTACCACTAGTATTTTGGTAATGGTATCACAACTATTACTTTGAAAAGCTTTATCGAAAGTTACTTTTAAGCCTAAAACTAAATTCACTTAACAAATATCAATACTTTACTCAATTTATATGTAAATTTATGAAGAAAATGAAATTTCTGATGCAAATTGAATGCAAAAAAATAATAAACTACCAAAATTTTATAAGATGCTCATTTCTTATGATTGTTAATAATCGAATCATGGTGAAGTTTAAAAGCTTTTATTGGGAATAAATTTATAATGGTTAAAAAAAGGGTTAATCCCAGAAAGGTTTATAGAGAATGTGTGAGGGAATATTTTGTCCTCGGAGCAGTTCAATTATATTTCTCAAAATATCAAAACGTAACGCTGCTTCACCTAATATCACGTGAAGATGAATCATGTTTTCACTCTCAACTAGATCTCATGAACTAGATCTCACATCAGCTAGATCATGTTCTCACATCTACCTCAAAATAAATTTTCATTCTGTATATACATTATTCTGTATAACATGACTCACTGGAATCAATATTTGTTTATTTCTCTTGTATTTGTTATTATACAGTTTGATATGACCCGTTTCTTTGTCTTTCCTTAGACGTTTATGATTTGCTCCACATATGAATTATTTATTATGGTATATCAATTTTAGACACGTGCTAGACCTAAGATGGATATATTAACTTACGAGCCGCTAAACACAAATTAATTTTGTTTCGTACAAAAGGACGGGGTAAAAGACAAGGAAAATTGATACACGTCAACCTCACCCTTGGTTACTTTAAGTTGGATGTAGATGAATTAATCATAGCAATAAATACTGAAATAGAAAGAAATTTTCACGTAAAGCAGCATCTTTAGATACGCATTCGATGTAAAATCTATTTCGTGATTCGTTTACAGACGTCGGTGCAAATCGCTGACAAGTTTTTGTAACGTAAAGCTTTCGGTCATTATGTTCAATTTGGCAATTTTACTTCTTGACATTTTTTGAGAAACATATTAATAAAAAAGATCAGTGTTTTGTATTTAAAGAATTACACGTTATGTTCAATTTTAGAAATTGTTTTTAAGAAATTTCATATTGGTTTCAATTTTAGAATATTTTAAAGGACCTTTATACTGCTTTAGTTTTACAATTGATTTTTAATTTTAGAATTTCACATCATATTTAAAATTTCACATCATATTTAAAATTTCACATCATATTTAAAATTTCACATCATATTTAAAATTTCACATCATCTTTAAAAAAGTTCACATTTGAAAGAATTTTGTTTTGAAGAATTTCATGCGTTGAAATTGAACTCTCTTTAAAATATATTTAGCTTCGTCGTTATTGCAAACTAAGTATTCTTTAATTATTGAATAGTGGTGATGATAGTATGCATGATATAAATTAAATTTTTTTTAGAAAAGACGTTTTCTAGCATAGAATAATTAAAAAAATATCATCATCATCATCATATTCAACCATTATCTATCCACTGCTGGATGAAGGTCTCTCCAAATGCTTTCCACACAAGTCTATCCTGAGCAATTCGCTTCCACGTCACCCCAACCTGTTTTCTTATTTCATCCACCCATCTAGTTTGAGGACGTTTTCTAGGTCTTCGGTGGTCTCTTGGAATCCAGTTCAGAATTTCTGTTGTCCATCGTTGATCAGTTCTTCTTGCAATATGCCCAGCCCATCGCCATTTCAGCCCTTTTACTTTAACAATGATGTCCTCTACTCTAGTTTGCTCTCTCACCCAAGTGTTTCTTTTTCGATCTCTCCTAGTTATTCCAAGCATGCACCTCTCCATGCTCCTTTGCGTTGTCTGTAACTTTCGTATTGCTCCAACTGTTAGACTCCATGTCTCTGATCCATAAGAGAGGACTGGCAATACACACTGGTTGAAGACCTTTCTTTTTAGACACAAAGGCAATTTCCCCTTCAGGATAAAACTGTTTCTTCCAAATGCACTCCAGCCAAGTTTAATACGTCTGTTGAGTTCTTTCATAATGTTGCCATCCATTGAAATCAGCTGGCCAAGGTAAATATATGAATCAGCAATTTCTAGCTCAATGTTGTCAACTTGTATTTTTGTTTCCTCTACAAAATTATTGAACATGATCTTAGTTTTTTGTAGGTTCATCTTGAGTCCAACTTCTTTACTTCTAGTTGAGAGCTCCTGTACCATGTCTTGGAGTTCTGATGGGTTCGTTGAAAAAATAACAATGTCATCAGCAAACCGCAAATGATTTAAATATTCACCATTTATTTTTATTCCCTTGTTATTCCAATTTATCAGCTGAAAAATCATCTGTAAAGCTGAAGTAAAAAGTTTTGGAGAAATGGTATCTCCCTGCCTCACCCCTTTGCCAAGTTTGATAGTTTTGGTATCTTTATGTAACCGAAATTTTGCACTTGCATTTTTATACACACGTTTCACCATGTCAATGTACACATCCTCAATGTCTGTTGATCTTAAAGAGTTGATGACTGCTGATGTTTTAATAGAGTCAAAGGCCTTCTCATAGTCAATAAATGCAACACACAATGGAAGTTCATATTCATGTGTTCTTTCAATTAATTCTCTTAATACTTGAATATGGTCCACTGTACTGAATCCACTTCGAAATCCAGCTTGTTCTCTTGGTTGAGCTGCATCTAATTTTTTCTGCAGGCGATGTGTTAGCACTTTTGTGAAGATTTTATAAATAGCAGGTAACAAGCTAATTGGTCGGTAATTTTTCAAATCCTCTTTATCACCTTTTTTATGCAAAAGAATTACTGTTGCAGAATCCCATTGGTTTGGTATGTTACCACTGTTGAGGCATTTGGTAAAGAATTTTGCAAGTATGTCTTCTACATATTCTCCAGCTTCTTTTAAGATATCTAATGTAATGCCATCATCGCCAGGGGATCTTCCTTTCTTCATACTTTTTATTGCAAATGCTACTTCTTCTTTTAAGATTTTAGGAGCTGTTCCTTCGACTATCTCAGAGTCTTCGTTTAATCCACTGTTTCCCTCATACAGCTTTCTGTAGAATTCTTCAACTCTTCTAAGTATTTCTTCCCTATTTCTTGTTACAGTGCCATCCTCTCCTTTTAATGCAATGATGTGTTTCTTCCCAATAGACAAACTCCCTTTAACAACCCTAAGGCTCTTGTTGCTTTCAATGGCCTTCCTTACTAACTCACAATTGAATTTTCTTATATCTTCTTTCATGTTTTTGCGCAAAGTTTTGCAAAGTTCTACATACTCGATCCTGCAACTGGTATTTTGATTGTCCACCTTCATAAGTCTTCGCCTTTTCATGAGTTGTTTCGTCTTCTCAGATAATTTGCTATTCTGCTTTTTACATATTACACCACCAATTTCCCCAGCAGTTTCAATTATTGTCTTAACAATGTTTTCATTTGCTTCTGAGATGTCAACTTCTTCAATAAGTCCTTCCAGTGCAGAAAAGCGATTTTTTAATTCCAACTTGAATGCCTCGGTATTTTCTTTTAATTTCTTTAAATCCACCCTCTTACATACTTGTTTCCTAATGAGCTTCTGCCTTTCTAATTTAGTATTTAAGTGCATTTTACATCTCACCATTCGATGATCACTTCCAGTATTAAATCTGTTCAGTACACTGCAATCTTCAATAATTGATTTCTTGTTTGCCAGGATATAGTCAATTTCACTAGTTCCCCCATTTGGGTGTTTCCATGTCCATTTTCTTTGCGGTTTCTTCTTAAAAAATGAATTCATGATGCTAAGGTTTTCAGCTTCTGCAAATTCGATGAGTTGATCGCCACGTTCATTCCTTTCCCCATATCCGTATTTACCAATCAGTCTTCTACTCCTTGTTCCTGTTGTCAATTCCGCATTGAAATCATGATAACCTTGTTCTTTCCTTTGGTGTGTAACTCTTTGATTTCTTCATAAAATTCTTCAACCTCTTCGTCGGTATGGCTTGATGTTGGTGCATATACCTGTACTATTTGAAGTTGGTATCGCTGGGTTAGTTGAACAACAAGCCTCGCTGCTCGATCTGATGTACTTTCATAAAAATATATATATATATATATATATATATTGTTAATTAAGTTTTCTTTCATTGTTGCGAACTGTTTTTAATACATCTGTCTGATTTTGGTAGAACACATTCATATACAATAATGCCAATAATATCAATGAATGGGGAACTGACAGGGGAAAATGTTACTTTGTTTAAGAGAAGCTGAGGAAACATTTGGCCCGACTGTTCAACGATTAACAACGTTTCAAAACGAATTTATTTCAACCTCCAAACTCATATATTACATGATCCAAATCGGGAAAAATGGACAAAATCAAAATTATATTTTATAGAATTTTACTAGAATGTAAGACTTTATGTTCCAAAGAAAAAAAAGGTTACTGTCGAAATTGACGCATTATAAAACGTATAGAGGTACGTAATATTTCCCACCCACGTTTTTTAGCTCAAATTGGAGCTTTTTTGTTATAGGAGGGGAAAAGAGGTATCATTCCCGACCTAGAGTCGAACTAAGGTCTCTCTGTTGAGCCCGGAGTTCCTTAACCACTAGGCCATCGAGGACAGGAACGAAGCTTCTTTTCTCCGTATATATGGGTTTGAAAAATATTGTTACCCTTCTCAACGGAGAGACCCTAGTTCGACTCTAGGTTGAGGACGATGCTTCTGTTTTTCCTATAAGAAAAAAAATCTCTAGTTTGAGCTAAAAAGAGTGGGTGCCGGAATTATTACGTATAATAAATTCCCCACGAAAAAACACAAAAACTAGCCCCGGGTGCTTTCGATGTTGACCATTATTTGGCAATTGTGTTAGCCCTGAGAAGGGTAATAATATTTTACAACATCTAGACGTGTAAATACTTTTTCGAAGCATTTAATATATAAGTTTTATTTATTTACAAATTTATGTACCTTAGAAAATTGCCAAATAGTGAAATAAGATAAAGTATAAAAAATAAATTCAAGAATGGGAAGAAGAAACTGTGAGAAATGAGGACAGTTTTTTTTAAAGTTTACTAAAAATTCTCCTATGCATATTTATATGGATTCTTTTTCTGTAAATAATTTACTAATTAAAGTTTTCTCATAATTTTTATCACTTTGCATAATACCAATAAACAGAAATAAAATATAAACTGATAATAACTTAAAATTGCAATGCTGAAATTTTAACTTAAATAATCAACCGACGCTCATGAAACAAAGCTTATAAGGAATGCATAATAAGAATGTTACTTAAGTTAGTGCTATTATAAATTGTGCATAATTAGATCAGTTTATTCATATAGTACTATCAGTGAATTAGTTCAGTGGTACTCTACCAATGTGAATTAATTTAAATTAATAATTATAAACTGCTTTTACGTGTTTTGTATCGCAGCCTACAGATAAGACTCGAGAATATGTTCAGATTCAGAGTTAAAGATAAAAATGTTTCAAGAGTTTACATACAAAAGGTTAAACACTGGTAAAATAGCAAATGAAAAACTATTTTACCAGTGTTTAACCTTTTGTATACAAATTTCTTCCCTGATAATTTGCATCTTATTCCTAATGTTTCAAAAGTATTCTGAAAAATGCTGAACAAACGAAGTCTGAAAATGGTATTATTTGATGGAGGCGGTTGGGTACGGTTAACGATCTGCATTACTGATCCTTTTTGGTTTTATGAAGTTCTATTTTTTAAAGCATTAAGCTAGCAATTTGTAAAATTCTGATATAGGTATAGTTGTATTTTTTTTTTCCTTTTCACTCAATTAGAAGTTTGAATCATGTACAAGAAGTGTACATATGTATTTTTATATCGACGTTGCATGGAGTTTCATTGGAGAATTGATACCAGTAAGTTGAAATGGAATGTACTTTTAGGGTGCGTCGTTCCGCCGCTTTTAGCCAAATAACCCATCGTCTGATTTCCAGAGGAAAACGATCATAACTCTCACGCTATGGATCTATTTCTAGATCACGATCGGCGGAAGCCTGAAGGACGGACATCGATTTTGCGTGTCTTCAGCCTTCTCGGCGCTAGCCAGTTGCATTACATTATGCCGACTGATTCTATACACCAAACGGCTCACCCTTGTCTGAGAGGAGGGCGAGAGGCAGACAGAGAGAGGGAGAGAGAGAGAAAATCGAGGAGGGAGAGACGAGATTATTAGCATTTGAATATTTGGGTCACAGTTAGATGACAATTTCACCAATGTAGATGGGAACTTAAAAGTTAGCTTCAAGTCTCTGTCGCTATTCAATTCTCGTTCCTATCAGAATACATCTTTATATTCGTTCTTTATGCAAACATTCTTAAAACAAGTTGGTCGTAAAACTTTTTAACTTATTGCGCTTTAACTTATTTGCCACAACGACTCGCATCTTTTGTTGAATGGAAACTGAGGGGAAAAAACAATCGTCCAGAACAAAGTTAATAAATAAATAAATATACACAGCAGAATTCTTATATAGCAAAGCAATTAAAATGTATGTCAACAAACAATACTATAATCTTCCGCAGAAAGCTTGCAAAGGTTAAGCAGAAATGTCGGTTAAAACAAATAGTCTACAAACGCGACAAATACATTGTGTACCATAATTATATAGAAGCATGCAAAAATGAAATAATTTTTTAAGTATTTAAAATTTACTGAACGCATTGAAACAGTTGTGAAAACGAAAGAAATTGCCTTTTCCGACGTAGTTTAACGAACGGAAGGAGTTTAATTTTTATGTTTATTAGTACTTAAACAAAATGTTCAAAAAAATAGTCCCCGAACTATATGGAAATTAAAAAAAATGCCAGAAAAAGAAGCGTAACGATAAGCAAATTTGTATGACGTCAAAACTTTATAAGTAGGAGGTAAAATAAATAGTCTAAAACGGTTTAGATACGTTTTCAAAAATGCTACGTGGTAAGGAAATACCGTCCCATTAGACATTTCAAATTTGGAAGTTGCAAGATGAAGGAATGAAAAGAAGTGAAATTT
>QLNU02015360.1:13998968-14029808 GCA_006491805.2 Dysdera silvatica
GCTAAAAAATCAGATACATGACATACATATATGCAACGACCAATACAAATACCTCTGGAAATAAAAAATAAAAATAACACCAAAAACCCTTACCAGGGGAGCTAGGATCACTAAAAAGGAGGTACGTAACCATTAGATAGGTATATATATATACAAGGAATAAGAGAAATGTCCCTGAAAACAAGACATTTACAAAAAATACCAAATTCTCCTCTAGGGAAGCTAGGATCACTAAAAAAGGGTCACGTGACCATCATGTACATACACACAACGAGAAAGAGAAATGTCCCTGAAAACAAGATATTTACAAAATGTACCAAAATCCTCCGCTAGCGAGAGCTACGATCGCTAAAAAAAGGGGGTAATGTGACCACCCCATACAACGATCGAGAGAAATATCCCTTGAAAAAATAGAAATCGCAAAAGGTACCGAAATCCATCAATAGGTGAGCTACGATCCCTAAAAAAGGGGGCATGTGACCACCCGATACAACGATCGATAGAAATATCCCTAGAAAAAATAAAAATCGAAGAGAACGTACCGAGATCCATCGATAGGGGAGCTAGGATCGCTAAAAAAGGGGCACGTGTCAATCAGATAGGTATATACAACGAGCGAGAGAAATGTTCCTGCAAACAAGATATTTACAAAAGTACCAGAATTCTCCGCTAGGAGGAGCTATGAACGCTAAAAAAAGGGATATGTGACCATCATGTACATATATATATCACAATCAAGAGGAATATCCTCTCGAAACAATAGAAATCGAAAAAAATTCCCAAATCCACCGCTATAGCGACCCCTCTCTCACACGAAAAACGTGGATTCAGCTACGAGGAAAATAGCTAGATAGCAATTTTTCCGGTATGAGAATGGTGAAGCGTATCGCAAAAAGCGAAAAACACGTATTGTAAAATGGCTTACATATAAATAAAAATTGTGTACCTAACATCTGCGTTATTATTTTTATACATTATCATGCACAAAACGATAGGCCAATTACGCGAAATAATAATGATGCAATCACTTACCGAGTTTTCATATTCCCACGGAACAACTCAACACTGTTAAAGTTGGTGAGAGCCTTCTCTGCCTGACTAGCGACAATTTCTACGTAGGACATCTCCTATAAAGCGAATATAGAAGTGTCATAATTTAAAATAAAATTAGAAAAATTAATCGATAGAATTACAGAGATGCTATCATTTAAAAATCGAAGAAAGAAAATTAAGAAGATTTAATCGAAAGGTTTATAGACGCATTATAATATAAAATTAGATTAGAAAGATTTAACCGATGGGATTATAGAGATGTTATAATTAAAAAATCAATAAAATTAGAAAGATTTAATCGGAAGGATTATAGAAGCGTTATAATTTAAAATTAGTTTTGAAAATTTAATCACGAGAATTATAGAAATGTTATAAAGAGCTTTTAAAAACAGTAAAGTAATGAAATAAAATTAGAAAATTTAATCGAAAGGATTATAGAAACGTTAAATTTAAGAAAATTAAAATACGGAAAGTAATTATTATATGTATAGAAAAAAATAAAAAATACTTACTTGGTTAGAAGACATGGTGAAGCGGTAAATAAATAAAGTCGCGCGTTGACTGAAATACGTTGAATAAATGGGAATTTGAGCGTAGATCTTCTCTAGATAGGAGCTGGAGAGAAAGTGAAGTTCAAAGCTTGATGCTTGATGGAAATATGATTAATATTACCACTGAGAGAGCGGAAGTTAATCACGCATATAAATAACTAGATAACGATTGCAGGGTATTGCGATGTACGCAGGGCAACGTTATAGCGGGAAAATCAGAAGCTAAAAACGAAACCAATGGTGTGTTTGAGCCAGTTCTTCATCTCTTCGAACCCCGTCTTGGAAGTGGGGATCTATATTGATTTGCTGACGAATGTGGAATCAAAACCTAACGTGAAAAATTCATGCTAGACTTGGTTGAAACCGCTGAAAATTGTGAGGAACGAAATTGAGAGCTAGGTTCAAGTAATCAAATAGTCATAAGTATACTTTAAAATAAGAATTTGAATGTGATTGAAATTATCTAATTACAAACTTGTAATTATTTAAAAATCATAATAAGACAATAACGTTTAGCCGCTTTTGCCTTATAATTAGTCTCAAAATCTTAAAATTAATCTGGCGGATTTAATTCCGTGTTACATTTAATTATATTAGACAACGCGTAATCATGAATTTAACATTCGTGAACTTTAAGAAAAAATTAAAAGTTTCGATTAAAAAAATTTTTTAAATAAAAATTTTGACATTGATTAAAAATTTTAAAAACTTTGAATAAAATTTTAAAAACTTTAAACAAATTTTTAAAAACTTTAAAAAAATTACAAAAGTTAAAAAAAGTCGAAAAAAATTCTTTTTGGGGAAAAGTTTAAAAAAATAAAAAAAAACGCCCCAACGGGGTTGCACGGAGACTACGGCCCCACCCATAACCCCATGGTCCCCACCCAATGTCAGGCCCGCCAGTGAGGTAAAACCGATACTTCCCCTCTACTGTCATCATCAAAATATATATATGTTTTAAATAGTCCCATTTATCTTTATTTCTTTGAGATTACAGTTTATCCGCTAATGATTTTCTTCAAGGCTGAGATGTGGAAGTTCTGGAGATACGGTATCGAATTTTAAAAGATTCGAATTACCTTTAAAAATATACAGTGTGTTAAAAAATACCGCACCAACTGTCTATTTTCGTAACCTCACGCCGTATAGAGCAAATTTGAAAATGGTTACCATAGTCGAAAATCGATATTTAATAAGATATTTCAGATAATATGTTGTGATTGTTTATCCAATGAAAATGCACGAATTCCTCTAAAAAACAAATTAAAATGTGAAGGTGGATTTAGTTAAAATTCGTAGCTAAAACTTGTTTTATAGGTTTGCGACAGCTATGTCGATTTCCGTGAATTCCTACTTGGTGCTTTAGCAAAAACGGATAGCTATGTTCGTATACTTCCATAATCGAAATAGTAAAATGTGATGTAAAATATTAAAAATAATTTAGAACTTTTACTAAACATTTTTTCTATTTCATCAACTATATTATTATTAAACAATATAATTATTACTAATGAAGTTATTTTTATTATTACTAATAATTATTATTATTTAACATTATTAGTTTATTATCTTGTAGAGATTAATAATAATATAAACATTTCAAACACAAATTGTATGTAAAATTATTATTATTATTATTATTAAAATTAGGTGTATGTAAAGTAGTAGAAAAAATAACAATAAGAAATTCACTGGATTACGATTACGCCCTATATTGCACCCATTGGACGGATGGTACTTTTTAAGACCTTTTGTTCATAATTTATAAAAAGATAAAGAAAAAACACAAATATACATATCTTTGTCAATGCAGTATATTTTGCACTATGCGAATAACTAGTAGCTCGATTTACGTTTACCTTTACCTTGTTGAAGTTTCAACTACGCGGACAATATACACTGCATATTTTATTTGCTTCTTGTTTACTTCAAAAGTGCAAATATCAGAAATTATAAATGAACCATTCGGGACTGTAGATTTATTTTTTTTATATTCCTTTAGAATGTGAGAATAATTTTGCCTTGGATATTCATTTCCGACCTCCCCATGTAAAGGGCCATTATGGTCCATTCTGCACAAGGATCACGGCTATATACTTTTGATCCGATGTTTTCGGAACACCCTGTAAACATTTAGTGCAATGTTTTTTTAGCACCCTGTATAATAATAAATTTCATTACACACTAAAAAACATCGTATAATGCTGCAGCTAAACAAATTTAATAAAAATAATATACATTTTGGCAGGAAATAGCAAAATATTTATCCTTTTTTTTAAGTAGGAATTTTAATGCGCAAAAAAAAAAAAATTAAAAGAACAAAATTATTTTTATAGGATTATTGATTTTGCAATTTAGTAATCATCAATCTTTCTTCTTGCTCCCTATAATGACTTTTTAAGAACTTACCCATTAACTAATGGCAACGATTCTCTAAGAGAAATTAGCAATTTTTCTTGAGTTCTAATGTTAATGGATTATGGATGAGAACAACCTGAATTTGCATTTACTTCTCTGAACGCTTTCATGCAAAATTACCTAAGATTTTATACATATAATTATTTATAATTAAATCATTTGAGTTCGAACTGCTTATACGTAGGAAAGACAAAAAGTAAGTTTCACTCTTCAAAAGGCAATAGTACGTGTTTGTTTATTTTATTGATTTATGAAAATTTTTAGGATAAGATCATAACTCGCTTACATAAACTTACATAGGAAAAATTACCTTGTTTTTAGTTTATTAAAAAAAAGTTGAAGCTTGCGCAATTTTATACGTACATTTCAAAATATCAGAAGAACAAGAAAATATGAAAAGAAATATTAGGAAGCAAACCAGAAAGCGAAATGTTAAAAAAGCAACAAATAAATATTAAAAATGAGGTATTAGGAAAATAAAAGCATTTGTTATGTGATTTAACCAGCATTATCGTAATTTTAAAAAAAAAATAATTTAATAATAACTTAATCAAGATCCAAGTATCATCATCTAACTTTCGTTGAAATTTCAAAGCTATATGTCCATACAACTACTAAGTTGAAGTTAATAATAATAATAAATACTTTATTTGTGACATATGTTTTTAAACGCGATCAACAAATGAATGAAAAAGCTCAGTAACGGGAAATTTTTAGATATATATACACTTTTGTTCGTACTTTATATCGTGAGGACAGCTAAGCTCGTGCTACTCCAAAACATGCAACATTCAGGACGTTCTAAACCTTTTATGCTTTTTAGAAACCAAACCCCGGGATATGGATTGATAGATAAAAGGTCACGCGCTGGTTACCAACGTGGTTCAAGTCAGTTTCTTCGCCACGGAAGACAAAATCGCTACTACAAACCTACCGTCCGACTAATATAAACTCGTGTTTATAAAAATTGCAACACCATGAAGGACTCGTCCGAATTGAATGAAATTTAATGTACAAACGACCTGTGTTGATACAAATAAACGATTAAAATTACAAAGCAAAAAAACAATATTACATGTCGAAAATCAGTATTTGGTGAAGCCACCACGCGCTGCAATAAGTGATGCTATACGACGTGGCATGGAATCAAACAGATGTTGAATGTGTGCCTGAGGAAGAGCATTCCAGATTGCTTGTATGCGACCCCAAAGTTCATCTGTAGTAGCTATGGGACGAGGATCACGAGCGAGACGCCGACCAACGAAATCCCACACATGTTCAATCGGCGACATATCCGGCGAATAGGCAGGCCAAGGAAGAAGCTGTATCTGTTGTGATGAAAAGAAGTCTTGAACATTCCTGGCAATATGTGGGCGGGCATTGTCCTGTTGAAATACAGCTCCGGGAATGCCTTGAAGGAAGGGAACAACTTCGGGCTCCAGAACTTCATTGATGTACCGGTTGCTGTTAAGATTACCCACAATTCGTAGCAGCTGAGATCGTCCATGATACGCAATCGCACCCCAGACCATAACGCTGGGGGTTCGTCCACTATGACGTTGGATGGACCACTGTACCCCAAATTAAAGCGGGATTCATCAGAAAACACCACTTGTTGCCAATCAGTACGCCAGTCTCTATGTCCATGAGCCCATTGTAGCCGCAGGCGCCGATGGTTTTGCGTCAGGAGGATCCTGTATAAAGGAACTCTTGCACGCAGTCCACGGTGCAGTAGACGCCGACGAATTGATGAAGCACACAATGATACACCTGTAGCAGTGCACCAACGTTCTGCCAACTGTCCAGATGAAGCAAAACGGTCCGTCACCGCCATGCGGACCAGGTGTCTATCATCCCGTGCTGACGTCACCTTTCGGCGTCCACTCCCGGATTTCCGAGTTGTCTGGTTCTCTTGAACCCACTGCTTCCACACTCGCATCACTGTGCTGCTGTTACGCCCCATACGAGCTGCTATTGCACGATAAGAAAACCCTCCTTCACGAAAGCCGATCATTCGTCCCCGTTCAAACTCCGTAACTTGCTGAAATGTCGCCCTCTTTCGTCGTAGAGGCATAGTGACGTCTCATGTAACGTTTACCACTAGCAGATAGCCATACACGCCCCGCTACAGCCCTCTATTTATACGGATCCATCAGCAGTTCAGAGGGCGCTGCTCAGCCCACGCATGCGTGATGACTCTGAAATTCTAATCATTTGAATAGCATACCCTAATTTGCATTTCCTGAAAGTTTCAGCTCAATCACATGATTCCTTCATGGTGTTGCAATTTTTACAAACATGAGTTTATATAGATGAAACTATTTATTTTCTAAAAGAATGTTTATCTTTACAGTGGTAAAAAAGCTTAAACGGGCTGATTTGTTTTAGGAAAATTTTGCCATACTTCTTAATATACCGCTAATGCATTACACCCTTAGAATAAAAATGATACAATTAAAAAAAAATCTATTTTCAGATTAAGGGCCGTTGTGTGAGAAAAGCATTATATTTTGAATGGAAAAGGTTTCAGAGATGTAGTTCAAAAACATCTCGCTATTAATTAATGTATTTTGAAGACACTGTACACTAAACTCAATAAATAAAGCAGAGCGAAAACAACGTGTCGAATGAGTACAATTTTTAATTATTAAATACGTTTTATACGCATCCAACAGGCTGTTATCCCCGTTTCATTTATTACTGGCAATTGTCATATGTGCTCATCGTAGGTCACTATGATATGACAATGTTTACTTTTGCCTCATCCGTAAAATTTGCATTTCTCCAATCGTATCCCTTCTGTTGGGAGTTTGTGAGGGATATGTGTGTGCACGCATTCTAAGTTTATTTATTTTACAATGAGAACCGTAGAACGTGAGTTGCTTAAAATAATAAAATTGATTTTTTGTACATAATTAATGATTAAGAAATTGATAAAATAATTATTATATCATAGTCATTATATAAATTATTATATCATAGTCATTATATAAATTATTATATCATAGTCATTATATAAATTATTATATTATATATTCAATTTATCAATTAGAATATCATATATTCAATTTATCAATTATTATATCATAGTCATTATATATAATTATTATTATCATTGTCATTATTCAATTTATCAATTATTATATCATAGTCATTATATAAATTATTATATTATATATTCAATTTATCAATTAGAATATCATATATTCAATTTATCAATTATTATATCATATAATCATTTCATCAATTACTCTATCATATATTCATTACATCAATTATGCAGGGTGTTCAAAAAACACTGCACTGACTGTATATTTTCGTAATCCTTACGCCATACGCAGCAAATTTGCAAATGGTTAGCATAGTCGGAAATCCATATTTAATATTTCGGATAATATGTTGCCCAATAAAAGCAGAAGGGACGTTCCAACCTTGAAACGAAAAACCGAACTTTTCTTTCATTGGTTGCCTAAAGTTGATGAAAATCCGGAAATTCAGAAATCTGGTTTAGAAAAAAAACAGCCTTATTTTTTATGTTTTGGTTGAAATGTGTTGACGCAATGAAAGGAACCGCGCTTGTTCTTTAACGTTCTGACATTCTAATAAATGTTATAACTTACCAAATGAAAAGTAGAGAAATTAAATTATATAAGAAACGAGATATATTTAAAATAAAAATTATCAGTTTGGTTTACTGATTGATTTATGACTATTGACAAAAACGGGTTTTTAATGTTGTTAATGTAGTTTAGGGGATAAAAATTCTAGATATATAGAAATATAAATTGTTTTATTTAAGATTTAAAAGTAACATAAGGAGGAGGAATATCTGAAAAAACATTTATTTTTTGCTTGAAAAAAAAGAAAAATTGTTTTTAAAAATACTGCGTCTTATTTCTAGAAATTTTTTGTGAGTAGATAGCGCATATACGGTTTGATTTTGTTTTCAACGAAGTGACAATTCTTAAATCTCTTCTTGGTCTGTATATATTCAAACAGGGTTTGCCGGTCGTATTCAAACGGCGAACTCGCAAATTGCCATTCATGAGGTACTAAATAAGTATGAACACATTTGATTCCTCTCTCTTCTAAAGATTATAATCTTCCGTTCTTTTCAAAAATTTTGTGTTAAAAAATGTTGGGAAAATGTTATGAAAAACGGCTTCACTAACTAGGGAACTTTACAAGAATTGATACTGGGATTTTTGAATTATTGGTCTTAATCGACAGGAATATTGATTGTGAGTTCAACGATACCAATCGCTAACTCCTCCCACTCCTAGATTGGGAGATATATAGGTTTAAAGTTCGCATGTTAAGTCTGTGGGAAGGTTATTCACTGCTTAGCTCAAAATAATTTCATTTCTGTATTAGCCGTGCAGCTTGGCACCTAACCTCAGCTTACGAGCTACCGTTCGTGTGTCATTCAGAACTAAGCACTCGGTTTAAAGTAAATTCAGTATTTAAAGAGAAAGCTTGAAATTAACGACATAATATGATTGCGGTTATCTTTCACGCTTGTCATTATCTACCAAATATTATCTACTTGTGTTAAGTTAAGAAATTAATTGGTTTTATTATAATTTATGTAAAATATGAGCGATGTTAATCCATATAACGTGTTAGAAATTTCAAATAATGAAATTCATAGTTATTTAAAACAAAATAAAATATTAGACACACAATCTCCACATTCTAATCATAAGAAAAAGTTTGCAAAGCGTATTGTAAATACTATGAAAAATCGCCATAGTTATTACGAATTTTCAGAAACAGCATATTATGAACTTCCGGATAGTTACTGTGATCATCGCTTATTACCTATGAAGTTTTTCATAGGTAATAAACGACGATCATAGTAACTGTCCGGAAGTTCTGAAAATTCGTAATTACTATAGTGATTTTTCATCGTATTTACAATATGCTTTGCAAACTTCTCATGATTAGAATGAGAGATTGCGTGTCTATATTTTATTTTGTTTTTAATAACTATGAATTTCATTATTTAATTTGAAACACGTTATATAGATTAACATCGCTCATATTTTATAAATTATAATAAAACCAATTAATTTCTTAATTCAACACAAGTAGATAATATTTGGTAGATAATAACAAGCGTGAAAGATAACTGCAATCATATTATGTCGTTAATTTCAAGCTCTCTCTTTAAATACTGAATTTACTTTAAACCGAGTGCTTGGTTCTAAATGACACACCAACGGTGGCTCGTAAGATAGGTTTAGGCGCCAAGCTGCGCAGTCAATACGGAAATTCAATTCAATTCAAATTTATTTTCGGGAAGACAAAATTACAGATTGCAGTATAAGAAAGCATACAAATAATCGATCTGCTCGGGCAGCTATGGGTAGAGATTATAAGGTCTGACAGAGTCCCAGCTGCCCGAGGCAAAATAACTAAATAAATTAAAATATAAAAACAGGAAGAAATCAATGAAATTATACAAAAAATTTGTTTTCCAAAAGATATTTATGTAGATATTTTTTAAAAAGTGGGAGTGAACTCAAAATTTTAATTCTGTCAGGAAGAGGGTTCCACACCCTAGGGCCCATACAACCCATGCGTACCAATCCAAGATTTGTTTTGGAGAATTCTGGTATTAGATTATTTAGATTTCTTGTGAAGTGATTATGTCCAGGTGGGATTAAGGACATAAGATTAAGATATAAAACGATTCATATGGCATTAAACATAAAAATAAAGATCTTGTAAATTAGTAATTTTTCAATTAGTAATATTTGAGTATTATTGGAAGATGAATAAAAGGAGTGAGACACGAGACTATTGTAAGACAAAAGTGAAATAAAACGTTTCTGAAGAGCAGTAATTCGCGAGAGATTGTATTTTGTGGTACAGCCCCAAATCAGTGAGCAATAATATATGTTAGAGAAAATCATAGAAAAGTAAGGATTTATAGGAATTGGAGTGGGTAAATAATATGCAATATTTCTTATTATTCCCAAATTTCTACTAATTTTCGTACATATGGTGTGAATATGGGTGTCCCGTTTTAAATTAGATTAAAATGTTATTTATACCCAGAAAATTTCTGTTGAGAATGAAATTGATTCATTATTAATATTAAGATGAAAATTATTTAGATTAATATTTCTTTTATTTGTGAATAAAAAGCTCTTAGTCTTTGTTCTGTTAAGGGTTAAGTAGTTAATGTTAAAGAAGTTAATAATGTGTTTAATATCTTCATTAACTATTGGATTAGGTTGTTAATATCAGTATGTTTAGAGAAGATACTTGTGTCATCAGCGAAGCAAATTGGTTCGAAGGATGTTGGTAGATGAAAAATGTTATTGACATAAAAGTTAAATAATAATGGTCCAAGAATAGATCCTTGGGGCACACCACATAATGAATCATGGAGTGTAGAGCGGCAGCCATTCATGTGAACATATTGTTGTCTGTTAGTTAAGTAGTTTTTGAAAAGGGTACTGCAAGGGCCACAGATACCAGCTAAACTAAGACAAATAAAATTATTTTGAGCCAAACAAAGAGTAACCTTCCTATAGACTTAACATGTGAACTTTAAACCTATATATCTCCAAATCTAGGAGTGAGTGGAGTTAGAGATTGGTACAGTTTAACTCGCAATCAACAATCCTGTCGATTAAAACCAATAATTCAAAAATGCCACAATCAGTTCTCGTGAAGTTCCCTTGTAAGATTGGCCCAGTTTATGTGCACGGATATTAAATTTTCTGAATATCATTTTTATTTAAAATAGAGTAGTACAGAGGGTGCTTACACATTTTTAGAACGATTTCAATAGAGGATTAAAAAATGGAAATATTTTGTGGGAAAATGGATCTGGCAACATGTTATTATTTCAAATTAAGATTATCGTCTGCTACTTTCAAATTCATTTTTCATTCAAAATGGCGCCTGTAAACAAGCTGTGGATTGAAGGATACGTTTTCGCGCTTTCCGAAGAGAAATATTCTTATTCCATTATTAAAAAACGTTGTGAAACTCATGGTATAAAGATTTCTAAGTGCAAAATAAGCAACATTATTAATTGAAAAGGGAAAGACCGTCAATCAGAACTTCTACATAAAAAGAGGACTCCAAATGTATACCCGAACAAGGTATGTACTGTTGCAAATATTTCTAAAGTGAGATCACTGGTAACAAGAGAAAATCCCCCGATGCAGAAATCAATTGCAAACTCTTTAAGAACTTCTGTAGCAACAGTAAATAAAATAATAAACCAAGATTTATAACTTAAAAAAGCTAAAAAACATAATCTTCACCGTCTTTTGTCGAGACATGTGGCTCAACGCAAGACATGTTGCAGAATCCTGTATGAAAATTACTTAGAAGGAGATAAATGGAAATAAGTTGTTACCCTTGATGAAGCAGGGGTTTATCTAAATGATTGTAACAAAAAAAGGTCCATTTACTATCGTAAGCGTGGAGAAAAAAATGTCCAAACTTGGTTCCGAGAATGCAAAGAAAGCTTCAGTAAAGGCTTTATGATTGTCGCAGGTTTCTCTTACAATGGGAAATTAAAAATAAAAAAGTGGAAAACAACGTTAAAATCAACTCATCATATTATCAGGAGAATTTTTTGCATCCAATATTTACAGAAGAAATTCCATTTTTTTTATTCCAACAATTTTCAGTGTGTAAAACTGCATCAAGACAAAGCCAGCAGTCATACCTCGAAAACTACCACTGCATTCCTTGAAAAAATGAAAATTAATACAGCTATTGCATGTATTCCGTTTCATCATATTCCTGCAAAGTCGTGTGATGTTTCTCCTATGAACTATTGTGCCTTTGGTCCGCTGAAAAGAGCTCCCTCTAAGCGCAAACCCACTACAGTTGTTGGACTTTGGAAAGTTGTGGAATAGAAATGGCAAGCAGTACCTCTGGAAATTTTTTGCGAAAAGCCCTTCTATCATGGAAAGCATGATGCAGACTTACAGCTCAGAAACAAGGTTATCAGATGGAATATTTAAAAAAATAATCTTTACATTTTAAACATTAAAAAAATGGCTCCGAAATCGTTCTAAAAATGTGTAAACACCTTCTGTATTGAAAAAATTCCATTTATGAAATCTACAAATGTTTGATCATTTAGTTTTCAGCCTACAAATATAAATTTTTTACTGTTGAATATAATAGTCAATTCCAAAATTATTCTTACATTCAAAAGAAATAAAATAAAAAATAACTTGACAGTCCCAAATGGTTCATTTATAAATACTGCTACTTGCACTTTTAAGACAATTTAAAGTAAACAAGAAATAAATAGAATATACTATGTATATTGTACACATAGTTAAAACTTCAACAAGATAAAGCTAAGCTTAACTCAAGCTCACAGTTATTCGCAAGGGATAACATAAGCTACATTGATTAAAATAAGTATATTTTTAGTTGTTTTTGTTTATCTTTCAATAAATCACAACAGATCTTAAAATCTAACATCCGTTCAGTGGGTGAAATGCATAGGTCGTAGCCCACTGAACCTGGCACTAATAAATTACACGAACTGCCGCAAGAACAAGAAAATATGTTTAATAAAACTTCTAAATTGTTTTTAATATTTTATTTCATATTTTACTGTTTCGGTTACGAAAATGTGCGAACATAGCCTTTTCGTTTTTGCAAAAGCGCCAAGTAGGAATTCCCGAAAAGCTTCCGCGAACCAACAAAATAAGCTTTATCTATCTTCTTTCTAATAAATTCATCTTAACGCTTCAATTGGTTTTCTAGAGCAGCTCGCGTATGACGATTGGTTAACATATTATCTTAAATATCTTATTAAATATTGATATCCGACCATGGTAATGATTTGAAAATTTGCTCTATATGGCGTAAAGATTACGAAAATATGCAGTTAGGGCGGTGTTTTTTTAACACCCTGTACATACCCCAACTATATCAATTATTTTATTATATCACAGTCGTACACAAGGGAGAGTTTTGGAGATTAAAACTTCCCAATTTAACAATTCTATCGGCTGTAAAATTGAAATCTTTTTGAGAGAAAAGATACGATGTTCATCATGCCAATTATTGTATCATATTCATTATATCAATTATTATCATTATATGTCATTTAGTATATAACTGTTAATAATAATAGGTTTTAATTCCTGCCAATTAGCATTAAAATCGAGCTTTGATTTAACACCATAGTAAAATTTTAAAAACATTACATTAAATACTTGATGCTATTTGAAATATTGCTGTTATATAAAACAAATCGAAAGAGAAATTTGCAGCAAGAAACGATAAGAAATTGCAATAGTCCTAAGGCAGACGTGATACTTGTATCTAGTTATAATCGCATTATTCGCATAATGCGAAAAAGTCATTACTGGATTATAGCGAGATTTCGGTATAGCAATTCTTTCTGAGTGGCAGGAAAAGTAGCTGGGGATTTCGAGTGCTCCTCATACTCAACATAGAACCCCCTAAAGGAAATGGAAGATGGAAGGAAGAGAAATTGATTGGTGTGACAGAACCATGATGATAAATGATGACCAGATCCTCCGAGTCTATGTGGCTTGCTTTTTGACTTTCTTTCCGACAGCTACAGCGGATTTAGAAGACATGTCCCGATATTTGTGGTTCTGGAAGGACTTATTAAAAAGTAGGCTCATCAAAAATGTAACAGGATGGGCATTAAGAAAACTCACTCCCGCAGGTTATTTAAAAATAAGTCAAAATCACAGCAACTACGCAAAACTAATTAGAGTTGCATGTAGGAACACTTCAAAACATTTGCTCAATCATTGTATAGGAATTTAATTTAAAAATATATGGATAGTTCTTATTAATTACTGCTTTTATTTAACGCGACGAAGTTTTTTTATAACAAATTAATTTTGCATAAATATTTATATAATGTTATTAAATATACACTGAAGGTACAAATTATTAGGAATACCCAATGGCGATTGAACGCGCTCTGGTCTCACTGTCGTAAACAATTGGGATATAAAAGAGATTTGATAAAGAACTTGCTGTAAAGAGGTTACACATGTCATAACATTGAATAGCTGTAACATATGAAAGACGCATGATTTAAGCAATTTCGGAAGAGGGACGATAATAGGTGTTCGAATGGTTGGTGCAAGTATCTCACAAGCGGTAAATCTGAGCGGCTTTTCTAGAACAACAATATCGAAGGAATGTACAATCAAGAAGCGGTGCGGAAAGCACAAAAATAAAAAGCAATATGAGGTTTTCCAATGGACGTAAACGACTAGTCGAAGGAAACGTAGATTATAGAGAGTTATGAGGGGGAACAGGCGCGCATCAATTCGTTCAAAACCACGCAGCACAATAGCGGTAACCAGAAACGAAATTTTGATGGTAAAACTCGTTGCACATTGTCACAAATGGGATTTTACAACAAACAACACATTCAAGTCTCACTCATTTCCACTTCAAATTGCAGCATTAGTTTACGACTAGTACGAAATCGCCAAAACTAAGCTCAAAACGACTGGAACAAAGTAGCCTGGTTCCAATTGATTCATGCCGATGGAAAGACCTACAATATGGCGTCAAGAGCACGAAGCATGGACTCCAGCTACCTCGTGTCAAATGTTTAAGTTTGTGAATGTGGTATAGTGGCCGGAAAGTATATTTTCTTCGAAAATCTTTGGTTCCTCAATACCCATAGAATAACTTTTAAATGTTCATAATTGTCACATCATCACTGATGATCAGGTACACCCACAAGAGATTAGCACTGTATTTTTTCATATCTTCGTTATATCTAACTGAAAATTTACTAAAAGTATACCTATTTCTATGTCTACATTTATATTAATTTTCACTTTAACCTATTCAACCTTTCTGTGTGGGGAAACTTCGTTATTGATCAATGCAATTAAAATAATCTTTTGCATTAAGGGACTATAACTCAAGTTTTTCTATAAACATACTTTTTGCAAATAGGCATTTCGAAATTCACTAATTCAAAATACGTGCAAGTTTTTCGTTGCAATTTCATAGAGATATAGTTAATATGATGCTCTCTATCAACATGTATTATGCATATAAAAAAATAAAACTAACAAGGTTTGGTTAAGTTACGTTGAATAACTAGTTTATTAGGATTTATTTTACAAAATATATTCAATTTATCACATTCATATACTTTCATTTTGTCTATGTATATTTATATATGTATTATTTATAACTATATTTCATGAAACTCTAACTTTTCATTTTTAACGTCAAATAAAAGCAAAACGGACCTGTAAAAAAGTTAAAGTTACACGATATGCAAGTAAAAATTTAGTTGAAAAAATATATTTAAGCATATAAAAAGTGGTAGTTTTGTTATACAGCTGTCGATTATGTACATGTCAAATCACGTTTTTCCCTAGACTCGTCTTCAACAAACTGCAAGCATTTCTTCACATCTTTGTAAGTATTCATATAAAAATAAGTCTGCTGTTACAGCTATTTTTTTGGATTTCTATATTTTGCCGGAGCTCTGGAAATTAGCACCTCTATTAAGGGGTTTCCCCGGGCTCAGCTACTTGCTTCAATAAATCAAGCGTCGCGACAAGTTCAGTGAGTTCGGCTAAATTTTGCACACTCTTTTCACGAAAGTGTGTAAGTGCACGCGCTCTTTAAAGACACAGACACTGGTTCCAGGCAAAGTAAATATATAAATTAGCAAATAAAACTTAGGCAAAAAAAGAAAGTGAAACGCTGTGTTCCACATAAACTGAAAATCTACAATTGTGGCTAAAAACAGCATCTTGAATTATGGGACAAGGGGATCATGACATTGACTAGGGCGAAAGTTGGAGAACATCTAGATCCTTGTATAGCACTCAAGCGAGAGATCTGCATCAAGTAACTAAATTGTCAAGAGTAGGGAGCTGAAGGTCAAGGTTAATGCTTTTGCGTCAAAGTTTTCTATGTTTAGCAATGTTGTTGCTAGAAGAACTATGCAATTTTAAGGGATCAAGAGCGCATATCAGATTGCAATGCCATGAGATTAAATATGCGCATAAATAAAAAATATGCTATTATGCTATATATTTTGGTATATTAGCAGCATTAGTATATCGGTATGTCATTTCAGATCAATTTTGGAACATCAAAGGTCAAATAAAAAAAATATAATATTCTATTACTTCACTTAACGATGTAGGTATAATGAGCACTCAAGATAATTTAGTGTTTAGTTAGATAGCTTTGCATGTTATAATTGCTGTAGTTTTGTGCACTGCATCATTTTCTCCCCACGCTACTACGAGAGAGTTGCAGAGCATTCAAATTTAACATAAAGTGCATTTAATTTTTACTGCTAATCTCGCAAGTTCTTAAGCATTTGGGGTAAGATTAGATGGTCTCTACTTCCCCTGTTATATTTGGTTTTATAAACATTCAAGTAGACCGAGACCTGGTGAATGCAATCAATCGCCTGCGTTTCAGGCTTTGAGAAAGGCTTTAAGAAGTGCCTGGTGAGGTTAAGCGTCATCGTTCAGTGAAGTGGACAAAAATACATTATCTCAATTATCTTCTTATAAGTTATAACATTTCAAAAATTATGTTATTATTTAAATACCCTTAGATCTCAGTGAATGCATAAATTTTAAATTATTTAGAATACTGAAAACCTGTCTGCATTTGAAAATAGTAAGTTTTTTTATGGTATATTTTTACATTTTGTTATTACTTTCAGAAATTGGTCAAAAATGTGCTTAACAGATATTAATTTTTTTCTTAAAAACTGTGAATATTGATTATGAAAATCACATTTTATTAAGCAATTTTTTTTTTAAATTATGTCATAGTGAAATCAATATGTTTTTGATGTTACACTGGATAAACATATGCTTGCTTAATGGCGTGAAAAATATGTGGAATTATACGTAAATCCGGCTCCTGAACAGATACTTGAGGAATATCCTTAGTTTCTGTGAAAATTCTGTCTTTTATTGCTATCAATTGATATCTTGCAAGCAATACGCCACTAAGGACAGTTTCACATTGTCTATTGGCTGCTGCTATCTCTTCGTAAACTCGTTGAGGGCGTCTTGAATCAAACTTTTGTTGTACACTGATGCCCAAAATCTTTCCATCTGCATAGGAAGCTTCGTGATGGTATCAGTAAAAATCAACGGGAGTGTTTCCACAGAAGATCTTCTTTCTCTCTCTCTCTCATCATTTTTGATTGACGTTTGAAGGTAACTGTCAAAAACATATTCAACACGGCTGAATTTGCAGACATTATTCACATTACCGTCAAGCGTTTTAAACAAATGTTCAAATGTTTTGTGTCTTTTAACTGGCATTCTACGAAGCTGATTTATAACATCAACTACAACACAAGTTTTCAGAGTATGCTCTGTTTGGAATATTCTCTCTCTGGTATCAATTTTTTTTTTTGTTAACTCAGACATGAGTTTTGACTTCATAGGTTTGGTAGTAGAACCATTCTCATCTAATAAGGATGAAGACGAAATATCGTAAGAAAGTATTTCTGCCAGAGTCATTCCTCTTTCTTCGGAGATATCCATTTTTCTTTGAATCTCCAAATGGTCTTTGATGGCATTAAGTACAGTTCGATTTTTCGTTTGTATGTCTGATTATGCTGTAGTTAAAAAAGTGGGAAGGTTTTACTTTTCAATAGGTGTAGATAGTGGTTTTAATCTGGTTATAAACCTTTCCTGCCGAAAAGTGGTGGAAACTTCTTGCGCTTTAGTCAAAAATTGAAATATCTTCTTAGCATTCAGTGCTGGAACACATTCATTCGTTATAATGTTGTGAAGTTTGACTTCACCTTTTGCAAGATATGGGTTTTCCCTGCTTTCAACATACCGAAGCATTTATTGGATATTAGCTCCCATCGTATTTCTGAGCCTTCCTCGTAACTCGTGGTGCATTGTCAGTTCTTGATCAATTGGTGTAATGTTTAGAAGTCCTTGATATGTTCTTTTTTTATGAGCAGAATTTCATGCTTCCATTCAGCTATATAGTTTTTCCTTTTCGTTTGGCCTGTAACTTCCCCAGCTGCCTTCTGTGATCGGTTTATTGTTTGTTTGAGAGCCATGTCGACACCCACAGCATTAAATTTCCCATTTGTTCTTCTTACAACAAAATGACCTTACTTGAACTTATCACATACCTCAGGATGAAGAGTTTCAAGACGAAACATTAGCTCAAAAAACAGTGAACCGCATCTCACATAGTTAACTCCATCAAAAATGTAAAAGATTGGATGAACATCCTTCACTGTTTGCATGTAGAGACTCCAGTTTCCTTCCCTATCCGTTCTTTTGATGTCTTTTAAACAACTTATTAAATGGAGAAATCTCTCCATATATATCGGCATTGCTCAAAATTTTGAACTCGTTTTTGTGTGAAAATATCCAAAGATTTCGATGTGTCTTCTGATGTTGTGATAAGTTCTTAGAACTTGAATTGCACATCGTCTGATCTTGAGTGTTGCATAGCATTAAGCATATCACCAATTTGTGTAGCTAATGCAGACTTATCTTTAACAGTGCTTAGAAATGCTTTCCATTTAAGTCTGTCTATCATTTCTTCTAGCATGAACATTCCTTTCGCTGATCTTACATAATTGCTACCTTTCAGGACTCCCTCCGTTACTTTTGGATCGAAAACGTGGTTTTCAATCAGGACGTTTTCTAGCCCGCTGCCGTCTATGTATTTGACAATACATGCAAGTAGAAGTTTAGTCATGCAGAATGACCCCAACAGTAACATAAGGTGTGGGAATTTGTTTGTGACCACCTAAATTTCTGCGGCAATATAGAAAATGCCTTCATCACATGCAACTGGTAGCGCTTGTTGGTCAAGTTCTAGAAGTAAGCTTTGAAAATTCGTCATGCATGAATACACACTAACATATAATGTTACTGGATAAGGCAATATTGGAAGAAAGCCAACCTGTTTTAATGGAACATTAGCTTTTGAGACAATACCATGAATGCCAGACCATGTCAATGTATTTTGGTTTGTTAACCCTCCAACGGCTTGCAACATACTTATCGTTATCTCTTCCCTCTTGATGTTATTACATGGCAAAATATTAGTCTCTTCACTGATTCTGAAACTTGGTGAAATGATGACAGGTGTCGTTGACTTGCAATAACGTCTAACCTGTTGGCGTGCAAGTAAATCACTAGATCATTTTCCAAATTTATTATTAACTACAGTTGAAAGCTTTCACTTACTTCAAATTACGCTTGAAATTTCCTGAAATAAAAGCATTACAGTATCGTTGCTTCCATGAGGACCTAAAAGACTTGTCTCTTCATGGTCAAAGTTATCCATAGTTTCTACAGTAAAATTTCCTCTGGTAAAGTGACTTGGAAGAGCAGGGCCTACAGAACAGGTATTCATGGTATATTGTGCAAATTTTCGTGGCGATTTCCTAATCTCATTGTAGCTGACTAACAACCCAGCTTTGTCGAATACGGAAATCAGTTCTCTACTCTTACACCTCTTGTGAATTAGATGGCTGGTCATTAAATCCAGAGGAGTTTTCTTTCTTCCATTGTGAACATTGTAGAACAATATCTGAAAAAGAGCTTTGATTCTGCACGCTGTAGCAGTTTCTGTTTTTCCACCGACTGATGATTTCATCATCGTCTGTTTCTTCTTCAATTGAAGACATACATCGCTGACTGCTCCCTGCATGTAATGTGGGACAGGATGGTCTACCAAACGTGCAGTGCCTACCTTGCACAAGCTCTTCATTGAGAGGCCAATTGCAACGATCATCTTATATGGTGTACATACGCTCTACCGTGTTGAATGAGGACGATCCACTAGACCCAACAGATTTTGGATGGACCACCAGTAATGATGACTCATCACTCACACCAGATTCTTGTATTAATAAGTTACCGGAACATGTGTCTTACCTGTCATTTCAAAAGCTGTCATACGAAACGATGCCAGTGCCGTAAAACCATTGTGTGTTGTACGTCCTTTTGCAAATGTAAATAGACTTGTGACAATGACGAACATATTAAGCAACGAAAATTAGTACTAAATTGTGTACACATGATTTTCAGTTCTTTTTTGGTATATTGCAATACTTGATTACATTACATTACATTTCATACTTGATTACATTACATTACATTTCATACTTGATTACATTACATTACATTTCATACTTGATTACATTACATTTCATACTTGATTGCATTACATTACATTTCATACTTGATTACATTACATTTCATACTTGATTACATTACATTTCATACTTGATTACGTCACATTTCATACTTGATTACATTACATTTCATACTTGATTACATTACATTTCATACTTGATTACATTACATTTCATACTTGATTACATTACATTTCATACTTGATTACATTAAATTACATTTCATACTTGAATACATTATGTACTATTCACATATTTTTTATATCTTTTTTTTTACCTTCAGTATTTACAATCAAATATTTAAGGTGCAAAATAATCCCCAGTCCAAAAAGAACATTTCGAACATTTATTTACAAAAATTGATAATGGTAAGCAATTAGTTGAAAAATTCTTTGCTAAAATACAATATTTTGATTGCTCGCTTTTTTGTATTTATATTGCATTTGCATGAAGCAATTTTCAAAATTTTGATACCATTATTTTCAGAAAAAATCAGCTTTTAAATGATATCAAATACGATGCACCTTTCTATTGGAAAATTTCTAGCGCTGTACTGCCGACGCCAATATTTGCAGGGCACTCAAAAAAATTTGCAGCCTGAAATGAATTATATTAAATTGAACAACGAATACCTTTATTTTCATGTAAATACATAAAGGTTAAATGAGTTCATTCATTTAAATACCTCATAGTTAGCAGAGGCAGGAATGCACAGTATACGAAAACAAAATGACGCCCTAGAAAACTTATGCCCGGGATGCCAGAAGTCTACCCAAGTTTTTTCCTTTCCTTTCGGCATGCCTTAACAGGATCTGAAGAGAAAACTCGTCCACCTAAAAATTCCTACGGATCCTATAGCCAGGGCCTATACTACTGGTACTGTTTCCCGATAAAAGTTTCTGGCAACCTTGTAAAACTGGCGCCGTAGGAAGCTCTCCTATTATCTCTAGCTTAATCCGTTTAACCACCTCCCACAGTATCTTCCCTAAAATATTAAATTAGTTTGCGTTAAAAAAATGCGTTCCTTTTCTCTCCCCATTGTAAAAAAGTGTTAAAATAAATCTGCAATTCTTTGGCACTGTTTATGCATTAAGAGGGCGTTTGGATATCGCTGACGAAGTTATCTGATTTAGTGACTGCCCTAAATGAAATTTGTGTATGTACCATGTCCAGGATTAGAACTTTATTCCATTGATTACCTTGAATTCATCTTCCATTGATTTCGGGAGAAAACTGATAGGTCTCCCTTCCTATTCGTGGTCCTTTATTCGACCTGAATCCTTATTTCTAAATACGGGTGCCCACAGTTGAAGCCTTATATGTCTGTCATTGATAATGACATTCACACATGTCTTTAAATAATTCCGTCTATTACCATTTCCATTTCTATCCTTAACATGAATCAGGAAGGGAATAAGCGTCCTGTACTGTCCAATTGACGTATCCAATTACAGTATAAACTGTCTAAAGTGACCACCTTTGGGACTGGACTGCAATGGTCATCATAGACAGATGGTCACTATATACGACAGACTTTGGTATACATAGGTAAGACTAAGTCCCAACCAGTTCTCTCTTATAAAAAACTGGTCACTTTATGCAGGTGGTCAATTTATAAAGGTGATCACTTTACCAGGTTCCACTGCATTATTAGTTAATTTCTTACGTCTCTGTTCAATTTCCACGTCTTGGATTCACTTTCTACCCTTCAAAAACATATTTTCATCAGTTACCTTGGAAAAGTATTGAAAGACTCTCCCATAAAATAATGTTTGTGTCCTCTGTTTTTGAATTAACTTCCCTATTCTAGAAAACGAATGATTTTCAAATCTATTCTTCTTTATTTATTTTTTTAACAGAGCCTCTTTGGAAATAATTCGAATTTCATTTTAAATCCTTGTATTAAAACAAAGTTTCTCCGAAAAGGAAGTTTAAAATTTCTTATAATCTCTAGTGTCATTATTACGAGGTTACATTCATTATTGCTCACTGGTTTTGAAATCAACAGGAAAGCGAAAATAGTGTAATTGTCTGAATCATCAACGTTTTCTCTTTACAAACAATTAAAATTTGATAATTTAATTCGTGACAATGCGAAATTTAGTAAATCTAGTTTTTTGTACTGAGCTATATTACAACTGGAGTGTAAACTGAGCGAGCCGTTTCTGATGGATCGCATCACTCCTTTATTTGTACGCGTTAGGCAGTCAGTCAGTTAAAATACATCTTGCAATGTTAACAGATATTTTTGACAGCAAAAACTAAAGGAGCTATCTCATTTTAAGTTAATGTAAATCAAAGAAATAACGCAGGACATTTAGTGAAAATGTCTTTTATCTTCAAATTGTGTTAAGAAGTAAGAATAATTTGGATTTTAGTTGAGAACTATATACTCAGTTAACAGACCGATATTCAACGCTTATTTTTGTGTTTTTCTACAAATTTATAAATTAATGATCATTAGTGTATGCTTTAGTTAATTAACCTTCAAAGATTAGTTAGTTTAGAAAGTGATAAAAAAAAATTCTACGGCATTCATATGGTGCTGTGCATTCGCGCTCAGTTGGCGCGTGATACCGTTAGCAGACGGGTTAGTCCATTGCAGTTTAGGGAAGGCCGTCTTGGAGGAAGTGGTTTTTCCCTCGCGGAAAACCAGTTTCGGCAAGACGCCCTTCCCTAAACTGCAATGGACTAATCCGTCTGCTAACGGTATCAGGCGTCAGGTCTGCGCGAACGCACAATATATAAAAGCCGAACTTATAATTTTCGAAGTTAAAAAACACATATTTTTCACACAGCATATAAAAATGCTAATCTAAAACACACGCAGTCATAGGCATAATATGGCGGGGGCAAGTGGGCACTTGCCCCAGTTTTTTAGAAAGGAGGCAAAAACTTACTTTTTTCCCTTGCAATTTTTGGTTTTGTTTTTGCCCCCCCATTTACTCTATATTTAACCCCTAAGTTACGTCTATACACAGAGTAGTTGTGAAATGTTGTATCTTTAAAGTAAATGTAAATTGTTAATAGCAGATATTATTAATGGGATTAAGTTTCAGTTCTCGTTCACGGATTGTTTGCCTAACTCGCGTACAAAGTGTATCCTTCCGCAGCAAAAAAAAAAACGGTTTCAGATGCCACTGGGTTGTTGAATAGGGTGTGCGCACTCCAGTTGTAATTTAGCTCAGTGGTTTTTTGTTAGAAAGTTCAGATTCTGAAACTAAAACTAGGATTATAATACTTTAATAAATAAATTAAATACGTTAATGAATTTGAAAACCCTCTCGTTTTACTTTGCCCCACAAATTTTTCATTCTAACTAATCTCAAAAGAGTTGGTCCTCCTAACGAGAACTACTTTAAGACTATTACTTGAAATACTTCTATATTCTGGTGATTCAATGGGAAAAAACGAAAAAAAGGAATGGATGATGTTAAAGCGTGGACTGGACTAAGCATAGAAGGAATTATCCACGCAAGCAGAGAAAGAACAATATTATCCATGTTGTTCGCCAATCTCCAAATCGTAGAAGACCCTTGAGGAAGACAACGCAACAACTGTTAACAATATGTAACTATGATACATATATTATATATTAAATAAACTATTATTATTAATACCTAAATAGCTCCAGAATTCGTATTTGTACACATGTATTTGTAATCGTTCCTTTTATTATCGTACAAACCATATGTTTTAGCCAGCAGATGGCTTTATATCTCAGCGAGAAAGATGGATGTTTTTTATCTTTAATTTGAAAAAGTACTTATTACGGGGAATGTGGGGATCCTTTAAAGCTTGTTAATAAATTTCAAATTTAAATTATAGAGCTTTCTATATTAGCTTTATGTGAAGCAAAACGCTTACATTATGACTGGTAATCTAAGTATCGTATTATCCATATTCTAGTAATTTAGTGCATATTTTCTCATTTTATTTCTTATAAAGTTGACATAGTTTCAAAACTTTCTAAGTACCTCAAGTTATTAGAAAATAAAGATAACAACCACGACAATTTTAAAGACCTTACAGCTTTCTTTCAGAATCCCATTTTATTTGCTTATATCAAAACGAAAAAGGTAAAAGATTTAATTATCATTAAAGAGGAAAACAGGGTGATAAGCTGTTTTAGTGCACTGAATATTTACCTTGAACTAGTTTTGAATAATAAGAATAATTTTAGTTCATTTATACAAGGCATAGTTCTATTATTTCAATATCGGTTTCCTGGTGGTTCATTTTATATTTTATCTGTTTTAAACAATTTAATGTTTCAAAATAAATTGAAATGTCAATGTATTTTTACTGTAAAATCTCGCAATAATTGAATAGTATTCATTTTTTATGATTTACTATAAATTAAAACCTTTTCTATTAAGTTGTATATGCCCTCTCGCTTATTTTGTGAAAAATATAATGGTGATTGTTAAAACATCTGATCTTTTAATCGTTCTTTATCAGTTTAAAAAATAGTTTTGATTTGCTAATTGATTTTAATGGATTGCAAATTACTTTACTAGCTTCGTGAAAATATAATTCTAAGTAAATGCGAATCCAAAAGTTACTTATTGGACTTAGGTTTGAGTCAGAAGAAAGTGGTGGAATAGAAAAGTAAGTGGATTGTAGGAAAATTCAAAGCTCATGTTAAGATTTCGATCGTGTAGTAGTTGACGCATTGAATATTTGTGTCACAAAAGCACTTATACGAACAAAAATTTGTCTAAGGTAGTAACCATCTATGATCTTTACAAGATGCTCGCCTAAGTTTTGGGCATCTTAGGTACATCTCATGCCATTGAAAAATTAATATGGATTTGTTATTTTACTCGAGTAACTAATAGTTAACAGGTCTTAATATATCTACAATTGAAGTAGTTCTTTATTCATACATATATTACTGTTTCCCATTCTTCAACTTCTCCCTCATATCACTAACAAAAAAAATTAATATTTGCTGCAAGCAAATGAAAAAAAAAAGAACACCCTGAAGGAATTTAGTCAAAAACTTTTCATTGAATTGGGTTAATTAGTTCCGATGATAATTAATAATTTATTAATTTCGACAGTCCCTTGATAAACGTATCAGCATAAATCAAAGAAAGAGAATTATAATGCAAATTGTTTATTTTAGATTCTTAGAATTCGTACATATATAAAATAAAAACGATGATTTAAAAAGATATTTTAGCCATAATAAGCACATGTTTATAACATAATTCTTGGATTCATTAACTTGGAACTTTAAATAGCGGATTCGGCTCTCCTGCACTGATAAGCCTTAAATGGGTTGTAACCCGTGTGCTTCAGGATCGAACAGAAAAAGTAGTTTTACTACACTATCTCCTAAGATAAATTCGTGATAAAACATCATCAATAACTTAGTACTTTAAGCCGTTTTCCTAAAAAGTATAGTGTGGATTAAACTAAGTTAAAATCTCTTCAGTTTACGCTCTTTTTAATTACGCTGTTTCAAAATTACGACACTAAAAAATATTTTAGAGCTTTATCACTCTTAGATGTCTGATAAAGCAGAGTTTTAAAATTAGCGTTCCCTTCATTATTCTGTTTTCTCCCATAATTATTTGTAAATAAATCACGAGTGTCTGGACGTATCTCAAAAAGATCCTTCTTCGAGTATTAAATGTATATTAGGTTATCGGAAATTAACGATGTTTGTTTTCCAAAAGATATTTTCTTGTCACGCCTTAAAGCAAATCTACTGTATTAAAGTAGTATATATATACATTACTTTAATCAGTAGATTTTATAAAGTAATGTATATATATATAGAAGCAAAAATTACACAAATTCGTTGATGAAGTTAATTTATAAAACGTTGTAATAAAAAATATATAAATTAGCTACACCAATAAATTTTGTCATTTTTGCTTCCACTTAATTAGTGCCGTATGTCAGCAATAAACCGATTAATATATGTAGATTAGGCAATTAGATTAGTAAATTAGATTTTCAAAACTAATGCGTGATACTAAACTCGTTTACAATGATGGATCAATGAATAAATATCCACTGGAACAAAAAATCAATTAAACCCATGTGTGATTGATTTCCGTAGTTTTTAAAAATTCAAAAGCTATTTAAAATATTCTTCAATTTAACTATGTGCCTTGTTACACGTTTTTAAACAATTTAATTAATTGGCATATTACTCGATAGCGATGGCTATTTATTTCCCGTGATAGAACACATAATATTACTTGATATAGCGCTATATATTCCGTAATATAGCGTAATATGTCCGTTGATATAGCGCATAATATTCCGCGATATATATAACGAGACATATCCCATAACGTATTTCTTCATACAGCGCGTAAAACATACTAAAACGTGTTATGCATCTATGCGTGGCTACATTCCTACTTCACACATCTTACCCATTTGTATAATTTATATGATTTAATTTAAAAGCAGCAACACGCCAGGAAATAATAAATAACAATAAAGCGGGTCAACAACCTTGGCAAAAATACTTTTGTGACACTTTCCCGACATTTCTAATAAAATTTACACAAAATTATTTATAATTATAAGTTTAAGAACCTTCCAAAACATATGATAAAAAAATATGATTATAAAAAACATCAAACTAATTTTTAAACAAGTAAATTTTAAAAATATCCTTTTTATTTTTGCAAATTCATTCCAGAAACCAAGAAAACTTAATGAAAAACCAATCTGGACATATTGTACAGGATATTTCGACATATGCCTAATTTATACTAGGTACTTTCTGACTGACTTTCTAATTCCACATTTAAAACGGTATTGAAGGCTTTGTAGATTTATGTTCTTCAATTAGATGCGAAATATTTCTATTAAATTATAGTAGCAAGCCTTCCTAATGAGGACTGATGTGGTTGGGGACTTGTTATTTTTTCCTTCATTTTAATTAATTTTAATTAATAAATTTGGGGTAAAAGGATTTTTAGTGGAAGAAATGTAACTTAACTTTTAACTTCAATTCTCATGTAATAAACTCTTTCATTTGTGCGTATTAATAACATAAAGTAAAATTGACGTTAATTATTATGTTTAGTCACAAAAAAATATGGTAAAGACACTCAATATATTTTACTAGTACTCTTAATAAAACGGAATTAGTACGTTAGCACAAATTAAGGCCATGGGAAATAAAGTCATTTACAAGAAATACTTCAAAAAATGGGTATAATTGTCTGGGGAAAAAAAAACATATAACAACTTGTGATTTCAGTAGGTCAATCGTTTTAAACACGCATTCATAATTACCTTGAAGATGGCGCGTGCGTGAAGGTACAAATTTATCTTCCATAATTGTTATTTCACCTACATAATAAATTCACCTGCAATCATAAAAGGTTACTTTGTAAGCTTAAGCTTGCGGGTATTCCTGACTTGCCCAATGTCCTTCTCGGTAATTATTTGAAAAATAGAAAACAATTTGTGAATATGGGCAATTCTCAACCTTTTATGAGAAATATACTTTGCGGCATCCCCCAGGGCACTATTCTTTGTCCATTATTATTTATCTTTTATGTAAATGACATTTTTTATTCCCTCCTGTTTTATATTAATTCATTATGCAGATGACATAAGTACTAGTACATTTGCTTTGGACACATATATTAATTACCTTATTCAAAAGGCAAGCTTCGCAGCAAAACATTACACCGATTTCTTTAATTAAAATGTTCTTAATCTTAATGCTAAAAAAACTAAGTGTTTACTTTTTACTCTCAAGCATAATATAAATATTGATTAACTTTCAATCATAATAGGTAATGATGCTCTTCCATTTTCACACGAAACGAAATTGCTTGGGGTCGTTCTTCAATCGAACCTCAAATGGCAATCTCAGATACGTGCAATATGTTCCAGGATTAGCAAAAATCTTGGTATTATTCGAGGCGTCAGCTATTTTTACCCCCTTATATTCTTGTTAATTTATATTACTCTTTTTTTTTTCTATATAAATTATTGTTTTCTTATATGGAGGAAAGCAGCTAAAACTAATCTAAGGTGACTCGTGATGCTTCAGAATCTATTTTTACGGCTGATTGTTCCTGATGGCTCTCCCCTGCCGCTATCTCCAAGCGTTTTTGTATAATAATTATGGATAAGTTAATTGATTATAGAATTGCTATTTTTATGTTCCATTATACGAGAGCGGATGTTGTGATTAATATTCCTCTTCTTGTTCAACCTGGACATACTTATGGTGTCAGAACTGTGAATTTATTGAGACCTTGCCATGTGCGGAAAACTTTGGTTTGTCAGACATTGGAGCTTTGGGTCCACGGCTTTGGAATGTTTTACATTCTAAACTTAAATTGTATAATTCTTTTTTTTTTTTTAAGAAATTACTTCGTATTTTACAAATACATAATCATGCTGTCCTGGGCATGCACTTGCCGCCCCTGAAATACCCTCCAATCGTTTATCTGAGCAGCATAAGCTTTGCCAGACCTTTTAGTCTTTTCTCATTGCTGGCCAGGCAAGGCGTCAAAGCACTTATTTGTGAAGCTAATTATTGTTCATCCGTCTATTCATATTTATTTTAATCATACTGATCAGTATACGTACGGTGTTTTGAAATTTTTCTGTAGAATTTGATCCACACTTTACGGACTAGATGAACATATGTATATGTATAATGTATGACACTTTCCTGAATAAATAATATAAAAAAAATAATTCAGATCATCACATTTATGAATAAATCATGAATAAGAGGCAAGTATAAGGAACTTCGATAATATGGAGGTGTTATTAAGGCACTGGAAACAAGCACGGTGCTAAAGCCTCAGTGACGTCATTATAAACAAATCTATAGGGAGTCGTTTCGAAAAATAAATAAAAAGTGAATTATTAAAAAAATTGGGAAAAGTTCAAATAATTTCATATTGTGGATTTAAAGTATTTTATTTAATATTAGATCGTTGTTTTAAATCTTGGCTAATATTTTTTTTCGATTTGCTTATATAAGCAAAATTTTGAAAACGAATAATATTTAAGAGCATGTGTTATCCGACGTGAAATCTGAAAGATTTCAAATAAGTCTTATTTTTCGACTTCGTCAACAGTGTCTATATGGAAAGGGGGAACCACAGCCTCTAGCAACTTTTAATAATATATTGTAATTAATTTATGAGTCATTTATAAAAGAACCATTAAATTAGGCAATGATAAAGATTCGAATACTAAGTGGTTTATACAACGAAGAGTACCTCACTGTGAAATTATTTAAATTTAAATTCATGATAGACATAGTTAAATTACTTTATTTATCTTGAAGTTTTTCAATGGAATTGTGTCCATCTTCTTCAGAAGCACAGCGGTAAAATGAATTAATATATAATTTTAAAACAGATTTAGGAAAAATAGAATAATATCTTATGTCGAAACAATAATAATAAAAAATTATAAAATAATAATATTAATAATAATAATCAAAAGTGTTGCCGTATTCAGGGATTATAACCCAATCATTATTGATCAAGATATCTAAAGTTTTCTAAGAAAAAGCCAACCACTCACCTCTCTCCTGATTATAAACACACTACAACCTATTTATTTACCTTTCGTACCTAATGTCAGTTCAAAAATTGCCAGCATCCTCAATAAATTCAATTTCAAAGTTGTTTTCATCCCCACCAATAAATTGGCATTTGAAAACTTAAAGCTATTATTCCTGATAGTAACTCTTGAGGTATCTATCAAGTCCTATGTAGTTGCTCAAAATCATACATTGGTTAAACCCGCCGCGCTCTTCGGTTCAGGGTCAATGAACCCAAGACTATGTTAAGAAACAGGAACTCGAAAAATCTTCCATAGCACAACACTGTTGGTCCACTGGCTATAAATTTTTATTCCAACAACCTAAAATCATTTACAAACCGCTCGCCACCTCTCAACTAAATTTTCTTGAATCCTTTTTTATTCAACAAAATAGTCATAATCTTATTGATGACATGTCTGTCACAACCAAAATCCATTCTACGTAGACCCAATTTCTCTAAATTATTTCCTTTCATAATTTTTTTACAATAACTAATTATTCCTTAATTTTTCCCTTTTAATAAATTAATTTTTCCCTAATTCCCTTTCGCATTTTATTAGTCATCATTTTATTTTTTTCGAAATGAGATATTATTCCACGTTTCCTAAATTCAGTTTCAAATTTTATTATTTTTCGACTAGTGGTTTAGTTCAAAAATTTTAGTTTAGAAGCTTCCAGACAGCGTGAATAAGTCGTGATTAAAGTTTACACTAAGCGCTGATTATACGAACAATTGGATGAAACCAAAGTGCTGAAATTGTAGCGAAACTAATATAATTTCCCTTGTCAGACGCCTGTCCTAAGCTGCCTTTTCCTGAAATATATAGCGCGCTTTAAGTATTTCCTTTTCCTCACACGTTTAGAAACATTTTGCGAAATTCAAATTCCAACACTTAGGAACAGTTGTTCTAATCATATGTAAATTTGTAGAGGTGATCGCCGCAGTAAACTATGGAAATGATTTCAGTGCTTAACAATTCAGCACAAATCCTAATGCTTTTATAAACACGAAAGCTGCAGTCCATGACTTAATCTTTCCACCCATTAGAGAGAGATAGGAGGAGTATGAGAATAAGTATGAG
>QLNU02015360.1:14029908-14040243 GCA_006491805.2 Dysdera silvatica
TTTTTATTATAGCAACCTAACATCAAAACAAATAAAAACAGCATTAAAATAAATTTTAATCGCATTAACTCATGATGAAAGTTCATAAATTTATTCATCTTGATATACAAGTCTTCAACCATGGCTCTTAACAATGTCAATGCGATCAATAAGCTTGTTTCATGAAACTGAGTAGTAGTAGTAGTAGTGGTTGTTTTGTTTGTTTGTTTTTTTGTAAATACTTATTCTCGTAAAAGCAACTTCACTTCTGTGTGCAGAAGTAATGTAGTATAGAATCTGTCAATCTCTTCGCACGAAGATTTGAATAGTCTGAAGTTTGTTGAATTGGCCATAATAAAATTAACAACTTTCAGAGATTAATTGAGTACTTCCTTCAATGAATGTGTTCCTCATTTCGCGAGAAAGCTATTGGACTTTTACATAAATGTCTCTTTGTAAACCCAAACTCTATGACTTTGTTTTTGTGTTTTCATGTCAAACTCGCATTTTTTTTTTTTTCAGCCATTACCAATATTATTTCCTCGTACCCACCTGTCTGCCGCGTACTCCAGGTTGGAAACTGCTGACATAGTAGAATGTCTAACCACAACTATTGCTCCTAATCATGCTACTAATACGTTACCTGTCTGAAGGAGATCCATATAACAATCTATAGCTTTCTGCTCTCCTCTATTTCGAACTTGAACACAAGTCAACATCTTTTATCTCAAAGTCGAGAATATCAACGTAACATTAAGAATATCACATGGCAGAATGCATGAGAAAAACTCTAATTAGGCTGAATAAAATTTATTCTTGTTCTGCTTAGAAGCCGACGGTGGTCGAATGCACGTGTGGAGGTGATGAATTGGGCAAAACAATCCTAGCACCACTGACGAATGATACATGGCTTAAAGCAGTAAGCACTATGTATTGAGGACTATTGAATAAACTTTAATAGCTACCTGGTAAAAGGGTGGATCTTGGGGGGGCCGCCCCTTCGAGAGTAACAAATATACACTTATTATAGTCATCTATAAATGAGTCTCCAATGGTTTCCAAGCTTTGCGCGCCCCTCATCCCCTGCAAATATTTTCTGGATTCAGTCTTGGTCTGGTATTACGATAAATTTAATAACGTAATATGGAAAACATCTTAAAACCATTAGCAACGCCTTTTATAGAAGAAATAAATGACGCTTTCTCTATGTAAACTGCATCTAGAATACTTTTTTAAAAAGCTGCAACGCAAACATGGGCGCCCATATAGGAGGGCAGTGGGGGGGCTCTAGCCCCACTCTAGCCGTTTAAAAATTTGATTCGCCCGAACCTGCTATGCATTTACTTTCAAAAGTTTTACAGTCACATTTTAAAATAAGGTACTTTTTAGCTCATTACTAATTGTCAAGCAATATCAATTATTTTTGTAGCATTTTGGAATCTTGTACATTCACTAAAATTCTTGACAGCTATGAGAAGGAGGTAATAATTTTTCTCAGCCACCCCCCCCCTAAAAGTACTCGTTAATTTTTCTCAGCCACCCCCTAAAAGTACTCATGTAAGCGCCCATGAATGCAAATGCCAATTTTGTCAATCGTCTTTGAATTTCTTGACCATATCTTATGCTTATATAACTTAGATATTTTCATCCAAAAAGTTGATTTCTAAATTATTATTACAGATGATACAACTCATAATTATTTTGGGGTATTTTATTAAATATTTCATACGAAAGACTACAACAAAAGAAGCTCATTAACAGTTCACTATCCAGCTTGTAAGTAAACCGGTGTGTGAGAAAATAACTTCATACTTTTCTGTGATAATAGTTTTTCACTGAAGACCCTTTTGTTCAGGCCAGTTTGGTAATTGTGAATTTTTGTAACAAATCGGCTTAAGTTACACTTAAATATTGTAATTTTCAGATAGACTCTTTCGCTTTGTTTGCCCGTATCCCCAATCTTATAAAACCAAACGCATATTTTTAAAAAGTCATTTACTTTTAAGTTTATGAGGTTTGAATTGTAATGCAAAAAGTATGATTCGTTCAGAATATAATTTGAATCTTGTAAATTTTAGCTGAAAGTACAACGAAAGAACCTTTGAAGAAGATTCCAATAGACTCTAATGGAACAGTTTTATTTCAGAACATTTTTAATTATTATTACTGAAGAATTGAGTCTTCTCTCTGAAAAATGTGCAAACAGATTTTACTCCTACACGCGATGGATATTAAATTCAACCGAAACATGCAAACTGCACTATTTGCATTGGCGTGCTGATAATTCACGCAACATGGGGAACCCTTACTCAAAAAAATTCTGTCCGTAACAGGGTGTCGGAAAAAATATTACTTCCGCCATCTTACTATGGTTACAACAGTTTTCTGCAAAAAAAAAAACAACTTTACATTATAGCTGAATAAGACACTTTGGAAAATTGCAAAAGCTGGTAATAATGAAAATGCTTCAGGTATTAAATATTTTGTTTGCTATTTCCTCTTTAATTTGTCTTCTAATTGATGATCTTTCGCGAAACTTTGAATTTATTTTAATACAGGAGAAGCTGTACAATTCGATGTATTTGTTAAAATTCAATTCGGAATATCTCCAGTTCTATTTGTCTAAAAACAAATCATTCTAATCTTTTTAAAACCGCAATTGGATAAAATTCCTTTTGATGGGAAATAATATTACAATTTGAAATAAGAAAAAAAAAGTACGTTTCTTATTTTTACACACCTATCTATATTTATACTAGAATCTTCATGACATAGCGAATTTAAAATCTATATAAAATAAGGAGTCAATGAACTTTTTCCTTGAGAATAACTCGAGTTAATAAGGGTGGGTATGGCCATTCTTGGACATCCTGTATAATATATATATATATATAGATAACTATACCTTTTTATTCTATGTTCTTATAAGTACGGAAGTTAAGCGTTTTAAAGACAAGTCTCATCTTAAACCTCAACGTGAATTAGAGAAAGTTGCTCCCTTCCCAAATTTACAATTTTTCTGAACTGATAATGTGCCTTAGACACAGTGCCAGATTGACCATACGGCAAAATAAATGTGTAGGGCATCAAAGGAACTACAGAAATTTTTGTTGCCGAAGTTAACATGGACCATATGGTGTAAACTGCAAATGGCGCAACTGGACCAGGTTGCACAAAAAGGGACTTCCACAATAAATAAAAACATTACATATACAGTGTGTCCTCCACATACCATAGCCAATGTTGCCATAAAAATTTTCAATATATAATAGAAACATCGGTATATTAAAACTGCTTTTCTATGTAATGGACGGGTACGTTAAATGGTGGAGTTCACCAAAACTTCAATATACAGAAAATTTCAGTATACGGAAGTTTGATATATGGAAGTTCTACTGTATATATATAAAGTTTCCCCCGCCAATTCTTGGCAGAAACAGGCTTTGGGACGGGCAGAGAGCCGTGTTCTCAAGCCTCTCCGTCACTTCTTAATGTGCGATGTCTAAAACTTCCTGACAATGTGACACGTGCTTAGAATTATGTCTTTTGCAATTCCATGTAGGTGATATGTATTAATATATATAATTATACATATAATGTAAATTAAGTGAAAGTATGCAAAATAAACCTTATTTTCCATCTTATGGTAAATTTCATTTTATTTCAAAAAATAAAATTTTGTAGTTTATGGTTTATTATTATTTTTATTTTGAATAAGAATTATATAGGGGGAAAATTTTTTAAGCACCATGGGCAGCTAAAAGTCTTAATCTGGCCTTGCTTCGACATAGTTATATTATTAAAAGTACAGATATATGACGCAGTCGAAATCAAAACTTTGCGTGAAAATTGTAGAAACAGAAGCTCTTCGTATTATGTACTTATAAAAATAGATGATAATATATTGATTTCTTTAAGAATATCTTGCGTTTTAAACTCTCCAATAGGAGATGCCTCTTTTTTTTGGCTTGTCTGGACTTCTAGTTAAACATAAACTTTGTTTTGATTCGTTGAAGTGGCGTGACAGGAAGAAGTATGGACTTATAACCTAGTTGGAAAGAGAGACGGGGGCCCGGGATTGACCTTGTAGACAATCGCCATGGGTATCATTCACCTCTTAGTTCCCCGGGCAGGCGTGAAGCCAGGTTTTAGATTTGCTACCTCAGAAACGTCTAGACAGAGACTCTGGCATCAGCTTCTGACGAAGTATTACGTCTGCCGTGTATCCCAAAGCAAGCCCGTCAAAACAGCTAACCGATAAGCGAGCCAAGAGCAATATTCGAGAAACCAGTCCATCGTGTTCCTTATGACCTATCATTAGATCATGTATTTTGAGAGCGTTTAGTTTATCACCCTGTTCATCGGTTCAGAGCTATCATGATTAATGAAAACAATCGAAAAAAATGAACTTCTCTAAATTGAATAATTGCGGCCTTCTTGGATTTTTATTACAACCTCTGACTAGAATGTTTTAGGAAATTTTAGCAGCACAAAGAAATTTCTAATGAACTTTGCACAAGTGGTGCAGTCAAGACTTACGTGCATCTTAACTTTGGCAGCAAAATATCTTCAGTTATGTGAGCTTTAATATTTTTAATTACGTTACTAACGAAAACTTTCGACAAAACTGTCATAAATACAACAAATAGACCTACTTAAGCATATTCCTATACGCGACACAGAAAGAAATTTAACATCCTGTACTATTTTACCGCTTCTTATCTATATTTCATGCAGATATTAATAACTAACAAAGCCTTACACATCCTTAAAAACACGGTTCTTGGAAGATTCATATCGAGTACGACTATGGGTGTATTTTCGCATTGAAATATATGCAGGAAATACCAATTCAATTTATTCTCCAAGCGTCACACGGTACATAAAATATGCAATAAAATTCAATACGGAACATAAATTGAAAAGGGTGATGATGATGATGATAAAGATATTAAGTCTTTTCTCGATTTATGATTTCGTCATCGTTTTGGATCCAAAGCAAATAAATCAGTCAGATAACGTTTTATTAATAAGGAAAAAGGCGCATAAAAAATTGTAGTCATTCCGAGAAGAGACTTATTCTTATTGTCCTAACATATGTGCAAAAAAAAACATGTGCAAAATGTTCTAAGTTAGAAAACATAAATATCATATTATATACAACGTACGTAAATAAATTTGTATTCCCCTAAAATATGGATGCAGGCTAACGTAATAGTATCTGGTAGGATTTAGAATTACAGTATATGCATATATTCGTAGAGTTATTATTGAAAATATGCATATGTTTACAATTATTAAAAAATTGCGTATATTCACACAATCATTGGAAAAGAAATATATCATGTTAGAATATCACAATTATTAAAAATATGCATATATTCACGAAGTTATTATTGAAAGTAATGGAAAATGTTATTAAAAACTTGCAAAATATTAACGTGGAAAATAATATTGAAAAACTGTGTTTTAACCCCACCCCGGCGATGGATCGTTTTAGACAATGTCCGATCATGAAACATGAGATACTTTCACCATAATTTCTGTATATGCTACTAGCAATGCATTTATCAAAATTATTTAATAATTCAAATATTTTTTTACTTAATTTAATACAAGTGCGTGCAATTTAAAAGTGCGTATTTCCACTATAGTATGTGTATACGATAGGCTTGCATTTAATAATGTTTTCAATTTTTGTTTATTCTCTACTGTTTTTTGCTCAAAAGAGAAACGCCACTTACAGTCGACAATTCCATACTTTTTAAAGAGAGGTGGGGGGAAGGGAGAGAAAATGAAATTGATCAATTGATTGATTGATAATTTTATCTAATGTCAAAAAATGTGAAATGGCACGCTTTTTTAGGTGCATGGTGAAATAGCACGATCCGTTGAAGACGGATAAATAAAAAAATCTCCGCAACTTCAGCACGCGTCCTCATCCAAGACCAAACCTGCAAGTCCATGGAAATCACGAGAGCCGACGTCAAAGGATTAACTAAGTTAAAAGTATATAGTATTGTTTTTAAAAAAAACTATTTATACACTTGTAAAAAATTATAAAAATCTGTAAGACTTTTTTGCTATCCCTCTCGTCGTGAGAGAAAATCTTTTGAAAGTAAACTCATATTGAGTGATAAACGCTTTTTGTGCACTATTTCACTCTACTTTTGCCAAGGTTGTTGACAGTAAAGTAAGTTTAAAAATTTACTACGGCCCCCAATGCTTTGGCATCATAAATGTGAAAGTAAGACGACACACTGTTGATCTTAACAAATTAGTTGTTAAGGCATAAAACCAGTAATTCAAAGCTCACTGTATTTCAATGACTATTAAAATACAAAGAAAGAAACCATATTGTCGAAACAAATGTCGTTGTTTTAATCTCTCATATCCACCCCCTTTAATGTGGGAGACGTTTTCTCCTTTGATTTCAAATAGCATTATTATAATCTGTGATAAGTGTAAAGTACAGGTTTAAACAAGTGATCTTCAAGCTCTGCAATTGTTTATTTTTACTTTTAGAAAAGTTGAGTTTTCGCGAAATCTTCCGGTGTTTTTGCCAAAAGCGTTCTTCCTTAATTTCTTCTAACGTAAAACGTTAAATTCAATTAAGAAATATAAGCGCACGTTTCCCATTTATGGATTTTGCTTCTATATATTACATAATAGAAAACAAATTGTTTCTTTATTAGTTTGTTTTAGCATTTTTGAAGAAAAATGTGTAAATTATCTTATTTTTTTACTAAAAATGTTTAGTTAAAATGCTAATTTTTTCTATGACGAACTAATTGTAAAGAAGACAATTTTGATAATGAAAATGCCATAATGGCAAGTAATACGCGCAAGAATAGCAAAATTGTCTTTAAAAAATTAAAAAGACCATCTGGTTATGATTAAAGAATGACTCTCAAGCAAAATTTAAATAATGTAACTTTGGAAGACTAGAAGAAACAGACCCACAGAACACAAAAATTAATTTTAAAAAATTACTGAATTATAATTTATCGAACAGTCTGTTTTTTAAATATGTTTTCAAAAATAAAATAAGAATTTTATAGGAAAGCAACCAGTAGTTACACTAAAATTACAGTAAATTTCTATTATTCCATAGAGAGGAAAAATATAGCGTTTCTGTTAGAATAGCCAGCATATGGCAACACGGCGTCTATTCACCCAACACACCACCTTTTTTAAGTTAAATACTCTAAAAAAACTTTCACAAAAACCCAAACCAAGCAAAATACAAAATATAACAAAAAGAATCCTCCCGACATGGATTTGCTCATGCCATTTCAATATCAGCCTTATGGAATAAAATTAGTACCATATAAAACTTGAAATTTAAAACACAAATTATTCGCTAATACTTTGCGCCTAAAAAGCAATTCACTTTAAAATATGTCACAAAATCTTTCATTCCTTTTATCCATCATATTAACCAACCCAGTCCAACTACAGTGAAATCTCGGTAATGCGGATCGTCATGGGCCGCCGATTTTTATCCGTACAAACAAAAGTCCGCATTAAGCGGACGGCGAGTTTCAGTAGCTAAAAGTTCAGGCTATTCAGCAATATATACATACCCTCATAGGCAGACCTCGAAACAGCCAACGAACAGAAACTAAGAACTTGGGCCGGAAAACCATTACATGGCAGGCACTACAATGACCTGCAACAACCACACGTTGACAAAAAGGCATCAAATTCTTGGCTGGCCAAAGGCACTCTCCAGCCAGAGACAGAAGGATTCATGCTAGCCATCCAAGACCAAGTGATCGCAACAAGGAACAATCAGAAATTCATCCAGAGAAAAGACATAGAAAGCGACAAATGCAGACACTGTCATGCGGCATCGGAGACAATCCAACACGTGATGGCAGGATGCAAGATCCTTGCGCAGTCAGACTACAAACATAGACACGATCAAGTAGCGAAAATAGTCCACCAGAAATTGGCAGCGAATGCTGGCTTTCTGACAGAAAAATGCCCGTACTACAAATATGAGCCAGAGACCGTGCATGAGAACGAAACACACAAGCTTTACTGGGATAGAGCAATCATAACAGACAAGACAGTCCCACATAACCGTCCTGACATAACCCTCGTCGATAAATCGAATAAGACCACGTACTTAATCGACATAGCAGTACCCAACACCAATAACATACAGACAACCTACACAACGAAAATCACCAAGTACCAAGATCTCAGACATGAAGTACGAGATATATGGGGTATGGAAAAGATCCTCATCATCCCGTTAGTCATCTCAGCAACAGGGATAGTACCAAAAACGCTTGCGACGAATTTGGAGATACTCAACATTGACCCAAACACCTACATTGAAATACAAAAAGCCACAATCCTAAACACGTGTCACATTGTCAGGAAGTTTCTAGACATGGCACATTAAGAAGTGATGTAAAAAGAGGCTTGGGAACATGGCGCTCTGCCCGTCCCAAAGCCTGTTTCCGCCAAGAATGGGCGAGGAAAACTTTTATATATATATATATATATATATATATATATATATATATATATATATATATATGGCGGTCTGCAAAAGCGGGTTATTGCTGGTGAACTGAAGGAGACCCACACGCTGAACGCATGTGACGATGTGTGGAACCGGCCGGGCCAGTAACCTAGTGTCCTACCCCGCCTTCAAGTGGTGCAGGCTGGGCTTTCTATCCAAGAGGCAAATTAATATTTGCTGCACGGATGGAAAGGCGGAAGGGGAGGGCTAATTCACCAACCCGTCTAGCCAGCGTGGTGAAATGATGGCTAATTCCTCCAATATGCTAATACACCAAAAACCATGGCCCCTAGTCTCCAGGTGCTGGAGTGCTCCTGATCAAGGCAGCGGTCAGCGTGGCATGAAAGCAGGGGGTGCTAAGAATCACTGGAATGGCCCAGGCTGCCGTTTGTTATTGACCTTGGCAACGTATAATGGACGATCCCTTGCTTCTGAAGCAAAACTTCAAGAATTGGAAGAAGAACTTGACAAGATCAAATGGGACATTGTAGGACTCAGTGAAGTTAGAAGAAAAGGTGAAGAGTTGGTGGAACTTAAAAGTGGACATTTGTTTTATTATAGAGGAACGGAAACTGGAAGAACAAGTGGTGTTGGCTTCTTAATCAACAAAAGAATTAAAGACTACCTTCTTGAAGTCGAAAGCACGTCAGATCGAGCAGCGAGGCTCGTTGTTCAACTAACCCAGCGATACCAACTTCAGATAGTACAGGCATATGCACCAACATCAAGCCATACCGACGAGGAGGTTGAGGAATTCTATGAAGAAATCAAACAGCTACATACCAAGGGGAAACAACACATCAAGCTCATCATGGGAGATTTTAATGCAAGAATTGGACAACAGGAACAAGGAGAGACATCGGTTGGTAAATACGGATACGGGGAAAGGAATGAACGTGGCGATCAACTCATAGAATTTGCCGAAGCTGAAAATCTTAGCATCATGAATTCATTTTTTAAGAAGAAACCGCAAAGAAAATGGACATGGAAACACCCCAATGGAGGAACCAGCGAAATTGACTATATACTGGCAAACAAGAAATCAATTATTGAAGATTGCAGCATACTGAACAGATTTAATACTGGAAGTGATCATCGATTGGTGAGATGTAAAATGCACTTAAATACTAAACTAGAAAGGCAGAAGCTCATTAGGAAACAAGTATGTAAGAGGGTGGATTTAAAGAAATTAAAAGAAAATACTGAGGCATTCAAGTTGGAATTAAAAAATCGCTTTTCTGCACTGGAAGGACTTATTGAAGAAGTTGACATCTCAGAAGCAAATGAAAACATTGTTAAGACAATAATTGAAACTGCTGGGGAAATTGGTGGTGTAATATGTAAAAAGCAGAATAGCAAATTATCTGAGTAGAGAGGAACAACTCATGAAAAGGCAAAGACTTATGAAGGTGGACAATCAAAATACCGGTTGCAGGATCGAGTATTTAGAACTTTGCAAAACTTTGCGCAAAAACATGAAAGAAGATATAAGAAAATTTAAGTGTGGGATAGTGAATAAGGCCATTGAAAACAGCAAGAGCCTTAGGGTTATTAAAGGAAGTTTGTCTGTTGGGAAGAAACACATCATTGCATTAAAAGGAGAGGATGGCACCGTAACAAGAAATAGGGAAGAAATACTTAGAAGAGTTGAAGAATTCTACAGAAAACTATATGAAGGAAACAGTGGATTAAACGAAGACTCTGAGATAGTCGAAGGAACAGCTCCTAAAATCTTAAAAGAAGAAGTAGCATTTGCAATAAAAAGTATGAAGAAAGGAAGATCCCCTTGCGATGATGGCATTACATTAGATATCTTA
>QLNU02015360.1:14040343-14053509 GCA_006491805.2 Dysdera silvatica
GTCAAGCAGTATCAATTATTTTTGTAGCGTTTTGGTATCTTGTACATTCACTAAAATTCTCGACACTTCCGAGAAGGAAGTAATAATTTTTCTCAGCCCCTCCCCAAAAGCACGCCTTAATTCAGGGATCTTCAACCTTTTTCAATCCAAGGGCCAATTTTTCTTGTTCCCATAGGCCATTCCGGTATTAACAATATTAGGACTGAACAAAGGTGGCTCAAGGGGTACGCCCCCTGAATCAGACTTTGTTGATATATTTTCCTTAAGTCTCTATATTAGTTTTGCGTACCCACCCAAAAATATTTTCAAGATTCGCCTCTGAGACAGTATATATATATATATATATATGGCCTGCAAAAGGGTTGCTGGTATCTAACTGGAAGGAGACCCACACGCTGAACGTATGTGACGATGTGTGGAACCGGCCAGGCCAGTAACCTAGTGTCCTACCCCGCCTTCAAGTGGTGCAGGCTGGGCTTTCTATTTATGAGGCAAATTAATATTTGCTGCACGGATAGAAAGGCGGAAGGGGAGGGCTAATTCACCAACCCGTCTAGCCAGCGTGGTGAAATGATGGCTAATTCCTCCAATATGCTAATACACCAAAAACCATGGCCCCTAGTCTCCAGGTGCTGGAGTGCTCCTGATCAAGGCAGCGGTCAGCGTGGCATGAAAGCAGGGGGTGCTAAGAATCACTGGAATGGCCCAGGCTGCCGTTTGTTATTGACCTTGGCAACGTATAATGGACGATCCCTTGCTTCTGAAGCAAAACTTCAGGAATTGGAAGAGGAACTTGAAAAGATCAATTGGGACATTATAGGACTCAGTGAAGTCAGAAGAAAAGGTGAAGAATTGGTGGAACTTAAAAGCGGACATTTGTTTTATTATAGAGGAACGGAAACTGGAAGAACAAGTGGTGTTGGCTTCTTAATCAACAAAAGAATTAAAGACTACCTTCTTGAAGTCGAAAGCACGTCAGATCGAGCAGCGAGGCTCGTTGTTCAACTAACCCAGCGATACCAACTTCAGATAGTACAGGCATATGCACCAACATCAAGCCATACCGACGAGGAGGTTGAGGAATTCTATGAAGAAATCAAACAGCTACATACCAAGGGGAAACAACACATCAAGCTCATCATGGGAGATTTTAATGCAAGAATTGGACAACAGGAACAAGGAGAGACATCGGTTGGTAAATACGGATACGGGGAAAGGAATGAACGTGGCGATCAACTCATAGAATTTGCCGAAGCTGAAAATCTTAGCATCATGAATTCATTTTTTAAGAAGAAACTACAAAGAAAATGGACATGGAAACACCCCAATGGAGGAACCAGCGAAATTGACTATATACTGGCAAACAAGAAATCAATTATTGAAGATTGCAGCGTACTGAACAGATTTAATACTGGAAGTGATCATCGAATGGTGAGATGTAAAATGCACTTAAATACTAAACTAGAAAGGCAGAAGCTCATTAGGAAACAAGTATGTAAGAGGGTGGATTTAAAGAAATTAAAAGAAAATACCGAGGCATTCAAGTTGGAATTAAAAAATCGCTTTTCTGCACTGGAAGGACTTATTGAAGAAGTTGACATCTCAGAAGCAAATGAAAACATTGTTAAGACAATAATTGAAACTGCTGGGGAAATTGGTGGTGTAATATGTAAAAAGCAGAATAGCAAATTATCTGAGAAGACGAAACAACTCATGAAAAGGCGAAGACTTATGAAGGTGGACAATCAAAATACCAGTCGCAAGATCGAGTATGTAGAACTTTGCAAAACTTTGCGCAAAAACATGAAAGAAGATATAAGAAAATTCAATTGTGAGTTAGTAAGGAAGGCCATTGAAAGCAACAAGAGCCTTAGGGTTGTTAAAGGGAGTTTGTCTATTGGGAAGAAACACATCATTGCATTAAAAGGAGAGGATGGCACTGTAACAAGAAATAGGGAAGAAATACTTAGAAGAGTTGAAGAATTCTACAGAAAGCTGTATGAGGGAAACAGTGGATTAAACGAAGACTCTGAGATAGTCGAAGGAACAGCTCCTAAAATCTTAAAAGAAGAAGTAGCATTTGCAATAAAAAGTATGAAGAAAGGAAGATCCCCTGGCGATGATGGCATTACATTAGATATCTTAAAAGAAGCTGGAGAACATGTAGAAGACATACTCGCAAAATTCTTTACCAAATGCCTCAACAGTGGTAACATACCAAACCAATGGGATTCTGCAACAGTAATTCTTTTGCATAAAAAAGGTGATAAAGAGGATTTAAAAAATTACCGACCAATTAGCTTGTTACCTGCTATTTATAAAATCTTCACAAAAGTGCTAACACATCGCCTGCAGAAAAAATTAGATGCAGCTCAACCAAGAGAACAAGCTGGATTTCGAAGTGGATTCAGTACAGTGGACCATATTCAAGTATTAAGAGAATTAATTGAAAGAACACATGAATATGAACTTCCATTGTGTGTGGCATTTATTGACTATGAGAAGGCCTTTGACTCTATTAAAACATCAGCAGTCATCAACTCTTTAAGATCAACAGACATCGAGGATGTGTACATTGACATGGTGAAACGTGTGTATAAAAATGCAAGTGCAAAATTTCGGTTACATAAAGATACCGAAGCTATCAAAATTGGTAAAGGTGTGAGGCAGGGAGATACCATTTCTCCAAAACTTTTTACTTCAGCTTTACAGATGATTTTTCAGCAGATAAATTGGAATAACAGGGGAATAAAAATAAATGGTGAATATTTAAATCATTTGCGGTTTGCTGATGACATTGTTATTTTTTCAACGAACCCATCAGAACTCCAAGACATGGTACAGGAGCTCTCAACTAGAAGTAAAGAAGTTGGACTCAAGATGAACCTACAAAAAACTAAGATCATGTTCAATAATTTCGTAGAGGAAACAAAAATACAAGTTGACAACATTGAGCTAGAAATTGCTGATTCATATATTTACCTTGGCCAGCTGATTTCAATGGATGGCAACATTATGAAAGAACTCAACAGACGTATTAAACTTGGCTGGAGTGCATTTGGAAGAAACAGTTTTATCCTGAAGGGGAAATTGCCTTTGTGTCTAAAAAGAAAGGTCTTCAACCAGTGTGTATTGCCAGTCCTCTCTTATGGATCAGAGACATGGAGTCTAACAGTTGGAGCAATACGAAAGTTACAGACAACGCAAAGGAGCATGGAGAGGTGCATGCTTGGAATAACTAGGAGAGATCGAAAAAGGAACACTTGGGTGAGAGAGCAAACTAGAGTAGAGGACATCATTGTTAAAGTAAAAGGGCTGAAATGGCGATGGGCTGGGCATATTGCAAGAAGAACTGATCAACGATGGACAACAGAAATTCTGAACTGGATTCCAAGAGACCACCGAAGACCTAGAAAACGTCCTCAAACTAGATGGGTGGATGAAATAAGAAAACAGGTTGGGGTGACGTGGAAGCGAATTGCTCAGGATAGACTTGTGTGGAAAGCATTTGGAGAGACCTTCATCCAGCAGTGGATAGATAATGGTTGAATATGATGATGATATATATATATATATATAGTAATGCACTACACAACGTAAATTTATAAATTACTAAATCAAATTATTGTATTATAAAAGAATTCTCCGGAAGAATTTAAAACAAAACAAAGAAATTAATACTTATACCCTGTGGAAACTCATTCATTTTTACTTAATACCGTATAAAACATCCGAACTAATTTGGAAGGCTGCTTTTGAAAAGGTAACCACACTAGGGGGTGGGGGGATCATGCCCTTAGATACCTCCTGAAGTTTTTCCTGAAAAAGTATTTTTCTTCTTTGCACAAAAGATTTTTGTCCGCAGTTTTCGATGAGTCGTAGACATTAAGTGACATCGTTAACACTGAATGTACAGCCGATGAAAGAAAAATCTGAACACCCGTTGCCATTCACGTAATAATTGTAGTACAGAAAATTCAAAGGTGACAATCGATAGGGAACAATTAAATTTACGAATCCATATGCATAAAATTGGCACAAAGGACCGTCTTCATATTAAAACTTACCGCAACTTTGAAAATTCCAACGCCAATTATTAGTTTTGATTAAATATTTCGAATCTGCAAAACCAAAATAAAAAACAAAAAACTTCTAATACAAAATTTCTATTCATTTGGTTCAAGAGTTCATGAATTTTGAATATTAGAAATATTGAGCTCACTATGTTAAAATATTTCATGGTAATTTTATGAATATCTCCCGAAATATTTATTATATCTCTCCAATAGTTTTATTGCGTTAAAATTCAACAGGCCAAGCAAAATTTATGATGTTTTTCAGCTTTTCAATATTACCTAATTTGAATTATAAATTATGAAAATCATATTCGATAAAAATATGAATAGAAACATATTAATTTTCTGACGGGAATTAAAACCTTACACTTTTTACCTACTATACAAAACTTTCAGCGCAACCGAATCAGTAGTTTGTTTTATGCTTAATATTAGTTAAAGCGATGGTTTGAGGTGACATCGCGAAGTTGCAAAAAGTAAAAAATAAATAAATGAAAAAAAAAATAAAACAAAGATTATTTTATGCTTTAAAACTGTTGTCGAGTGACATTTCTTGATCATCATTTAGAAGGTATTTTTGTAAATTTAATCAGTGAGAGAAAGGAAAGAAGAAAAGTCAACGGGTATTATAACTTTTCAATTTCAACGTGTTTGTTAAGGTATTATTACCCTCCGCAGGGATAACACAATTGCCAAATATGGTCAACACAAGAAAGCCTCCGGGGCGAGATTTTGTGAGTTTTCGTGGGGGAATTTATTACAATTTATACAACAGGTTTGATCAGAAAATTGAAGTCCTCACCTACAAGTTCATTTATTTATCATGGTGGAAACCCCGTAGACATTTTATAGAATATCTCGAGTTTTATTAGTCAGAATGACGCCAAAATTTTGGATTAGCCCAATTAAATAGTCTGGAATCCAATTATGATATCAAATTTTGGTATTGCAATTGGAATTTTCAAAGTTTCTGCAAGTTTAAATATGGAGACGGTCCCTTATGCAAATTTTGTGCACATGAATTGGTAGATTTCATTGTTCACCATCGATTGGCATCTTTGAATTTCCTATAGCACAATTATTGCGGGAATAGCAAACGAGTGTTCAGATTTTTGGTTCACCGGTTGTATGACCGGCCTCAGACGGGGAAAAGAAGTCGGCGGCATCAACGAGAGGTTCGTCTTAAGCGAAGCCGCATTAAAGAGAAGTTCGTCTTATGTGAAGCTGCATAAACGAGATCTCATTTTATTATCATGCACATCAACTAAAACTTCAAACACTGCCAACATCAGTTAAACAACTTGAACCCTAAATGTTATCATTCCAATTAAATAAATTTAACCAATCAACCAAAAAATACACGATATCCCTATTATATCCGAACAACTAAATTTAACGAAGCATCGAAACGAAACAACGCAATATCTAACCAAATTTCACAAAATAAATTTAATAAAATTCAATTCTCCCATTTTTCATTTCCTCTAACCGTTATTTGCGTTCTAAATTATGTTTAAATTTTCTCGCTTTTTGAAATCTGTTAAAAATACTACGAAAAAAATTTTCAGGGATTTAATTTTCTAAAAGTAATTTCTCCTAAAATTTAATAGATTTATGAAAATCAATTTCTTTATTACAAATTTTATTAATCCATTGATCTGCGTTATTACAATATTACGGTGCCCTTTGAAAATAATATCGGGTAAAAAATTTGAAAGTGTAATAAACTTAAAAACCAAATTTATTTCTTTTATCAAACGAACTCAATTTAATATTTGAGGTATTTTCAGAGTTAATATGTAAATGCAAAAAGTTAGTTTCATATAATGAACCAGAATTTTAAGTTTTAGACAATCGGAATGAATTAATTGAAATATATTTTAAATTCCAAACAATTGAAATAATAATGTCATCTATATATCTTTAATATATATGTATTAATGCTTTAATTTCATAAAATTCTTTTTTCTTTCCAAAATAATATAAAGCTAAATTTGCTAAATAACTGTAAAAACAACAACCCATAGGTATGTTTTTTATTTGTAAACAGTATTTTAATGCACTGAAAGGTGAATTATCAAAACTGCAATAATTAAAAAGAATAATTCCAACTTTTATGACCAGCCCTTATAATTTCAAAATAATTTTCAAAAAGAAAATTCCTTATCTCTTTCATATTATCCAGTGAGTTATTATGAAAAAATTCATAATCAAGTGTATTAACTTTTATGATATAATACTATCATTACTTTTATTCCCTTTTATATAGTAAATAACTTCCAAATCATTCAAGATAATGAAACAATTTTCTTTAATTTGTATTTCTTTAATAATACGTCCTAAAATATTCTGAAATTTAATAGACGCAATTCCATTATAAACTATATATCCACAAGTAATATGTCTAAATTCCACAGGTTTTTTGTAAAATTTAATTGTGCTAAATAAATATGAAAACTTAAAATCAACAACTGAAATTTTAAGTGTTTTATGCTGTGCAATTATTTTGTCTTTAAATATGTTAATATCAAAATTCTCCTTAAGAGATTTATCTGTTGAATTACTTTCATATTCCCTAATAAAGAAATCCTTATAAAATTTCCCATATATAGTACTTAAATTATTATTATCAACAACAAATTTCTTTTCGAACCAAAGAAAGTTACCTCTTAACAGGGGCGGACTGGGTCCTCTTAAAGGATGCATGGATGCATACCTTGAGTTACCGGGGGTACGATTTCTTGCCCATTCGTAACCGCGAACCCTATCGCCCAAGAGTACGCTCCGGCCCTGGGCATAGTCCGCCCCTACCTCTTAATTTACCAATTTCATTTCTGATTTTATAATTTATAAGATTTTGACAGGCAAAACGAGGGAAAACTTGTGGAACCATGTAAATGTCTGACTAGTTCGAAAGGATAGCATAGTTAAAATAAATATATGCTAATAACTTCGCCAGCTTTCCAAAGTTTTAATGTGCTCGCTGAAGATCTGGTCACCATCCAGCGGGAAAAGATCAATTTGACGTCAAACTATCCTATCTATGTCGTCTTCTCCATGCTTGATATCAGTAAAATACTGATGTACGACTTTCATTATAACAGTATCTTCATCGAGTATGGGGACCGGTCAAAACTTTTGTTTACTGATGCAGATTCGCTCTGTTACGAACAAAAAACAGGGGATGTTTACACTGGCATGCAGAAAAATATATCAAATCATGACACACACCGGATTACCCAAGGACCATTCCCTATATACCACCGCCAACAAAAAATGCATTGAGGCAGATGAAAGATAAGCTCGCATCTGTCCCCGTTTCGTTGGGTGGAAAAGTAAAATGTACAGCTTGCTCGTGGGGAGAAAAATACAACTAAAGGGGGTGGTCATAGTCATGATTACAAAAATTAAAGCATCAAAAGTATAGGGAGTGTCTCCCCATGAGATCTCCCAAAGGTTTTAGTCATTAGCACCGTATCGCATAATAAAGTTTCTCTCTACCTCCTCGATGACAAACTCTACAAATATTAGCTGTGATATATATAACAGCTGTTATACGCATATTCACGGTCACTATTTGAATAATACATATTCGGTTTTAAGGTTTGCATCGGTCTGAGAATCTCCTGAATTATCTAAGGAAGGGGTTGACACCTAAAAATCTTAAATTTGGTGCAAATTCGACTTAGTCGTAGGGCTTTAAGTCCATAGACGTTAATTCAGTCAAAAAGGAAATACTAGGTGTCATACGCCGTAATGTGCAAGTAAAAGCCAAACATTTTGTAGTTGCTGGAATAATAAGATTCGTGCTGGATTAAGAATCGTGCGAGGTTTTTTTTTTTTTTTTGCAACTAGGTGAGCGATTTCATAAGACGCTTGTAATGCCTTTTGAGATGTTGATGAATAGGACTCCATGATGCTGGATGATTTTTTAATAGATTCGCATTTTCTTGAAAAATAATTTATGAGTTTGCCCTTTAGTTCAGAATGTTTCGTTAAGAGATGTCTCTTCAAAAGTGAAGGCTTCATAAAATTATTGGACAATACTTCATTGCAAAAACAACACACACTGGCCATAGAGATGCACCGTTATTAGTTGTGAAACCAAAAGCAAGATAACTATCGTGATAGTTACGAATCTTTTGAATTTTCTAAGTACTACTTTCCACCATCATACACGTTTTTTTCAACACAGGTTCATAATTTCCTGGTTCTTGTTTACTATCGTCACTATTTGAACTCGTTCTTATTAAAAAAGAGATCCATTTTAAAATTGGTTTTGTTATGATTCTTAACAGTTAAATTAAAACCACAAAAACAATCAGTAATAACTAATAACACAAAATCAGAATGCTTTATCCATAATATCACGCACACGTTATTTTTCGTAAGTTCACACTAACTTACCATGCGATATACTGGAGGGAGACACAGTGGCGGATTAAGCGGCTTACGGACTTGGCGGCCTCCAGGGGCCCCGAACTTGAGAGATTCCTAGTTAAAAACTGCCACAACACAAAAAGCGAAAGATGCAATACTTAATATTATTCACGTATTTTACGTATATAAGTACAGAACGTTCTTTTATTAAATTGAAGCTAATTAAAAATCAGATTAATTCAAATAATGAGTGCAGAAAAATAAAATGTTACTGTCATAACTAGAGCCCGGATTATACGCAATTGTATATGCGCATATGCAATCGCATATTTTAGCTGTTTTTAGTGTTTTTGCATATAAATGCACAAAAACCATGAATTTCCAGAATAAATGCATATTTTAAGGGTTTTAGTAATTTTAAGAATTTTATTATTCTCTCATCTGAAAAATTTCGCCACAACGCTAAAGTTAAACTTTCTTCTTACTTCTTATCTGAGTGGAAAGGCAATGGAATTCGTAAATGTACACGTTTAAGTATGTCCTAGGCCAGTGGTGTGTAAACCGTGGGTCGCGACCCCCAAAGTGGACCAGGAAAAATTTTTGTGGGTCGCCAAATTTAAAGAAATTTATTTGACAATAAAAAATATAAGGCTTTTCTTCAACAAGTATCAGGTACCAGTGAAATGAGATACATGCTTCACCATGTACGGTTAAATGAGCGAAATTAAAATTGGATTAAATTATAATGGCGAAACCCTGTTCTCAATGACGGCATTTTTTTTATAAAAAGCTGAGAAGAAGAACGACTTTGATTTGACCTCTATGCATGAGCTTAGTGCTTATCCCGTATATATATATATATATGTGTGTGTGTGTGTGTGTGTGTGTGTGTGTGTGTGGCCTGCAAAAGGGTTGCTGGTATCTAACTGGAAGGAGACCCACACGCTGAACGTATGTGACGATGTGTGGAACCGGCCAGGCCAGTAACCTAGTGTCCTACCCCGCCTTCAAGTGGTGCAGGCTGAGCTTTCTATTTATGTGGCAAATTAATATTTGCTACACGGATAGAAAGGCGGAAGGGGAGGGCTAATTCACCAACCCGTTTAGCCAGCGTGGTGAAATTATGGCTAATTCCTCCATTATGTTGACACACCAGAAACCATGGCCCCTAGTCTCCAGGTGCTGGAGTGCTCCTGATCAAGGCAGCGGTCAGTGTGGCATGAAAGCAGGGGGTGCTAAGAATCACTGGAATGGCCCAGGCTGCCGTTTGTTATTGACCTTGGCTACGTTTAATGGACGATCCCTTGCTTCTGAAGCAAAACTTCAGGAATTGGAAGAGGAACTAGACAAGATCAAATGGGACATTGTAGGACTCAGTGAAATTAGAAGAAAAGGTGAAGAGTTGGTGGAACTGAAAAGCGGACATTTGTTTTACTATAGAGGAACGGAAACTGGAAGAACAAGTGGTGTTGGCTTCTTAATCAACAAAAGAATTAAAGACTGTCTTCTGGAAGTTGAAAGTACATCAGATCGAGCAGCGAGGCTTGTTGTTCAACTAACCCAGCGATACCAACTTCAAATAGTACAGGTATATGCACCAACATCAAGCCATACCGACGAAGAGGTTGAAGAATTTTATGAAGAAATCAAAGAGTTACACACCAAAGGGAAACAACATATCAAGCTCATCATGGGGGATTTCAATGCAAGAATTGGACAACAGGAACAAGGAGAGACATCGGTTGGTAAATACGGATATGGGGAAAGGAATGAACGTGGCGATCAACTCATCGAATTTGCAGAAGCTGAAAACCTTAGCATCATGAATTCATTTTTTAAGAAGAAACCGCAAAGAAAATGGACATGGAAACACCCAAATGGGGGAACTAGTGAAATTGACTATATCCTGGCAAACAAGAAATCAATTATTGAAGATTGCAGTGTACTGAACAGATTTAATACTGGAAGTGATCATCGAATGGTGAGATGTAAAGTGCACTTAAATACTAAATTAGAACGACAGAAGCTCATTAGGAAACAAGTAAGTAAGAGGGTGGATCTAATGAAACTGAAAGTAAATACCGAGGCATTCAAGTTGGAATTAAAAAATCGCTTTTCTGCACTGGAAGGACTTATTGATGAAAGTGATATCTCAGAAGCAAATGAAAACATTGTTAAGACAATAGTTGAAACTGCTGGGGAAATTGGTGGTGTAACCTGTAAAAAGCACAATAGCAAATTATCTGAGAAGACGAAACAGCTCATGAAAAGGCGAAGAGATATGAAGGTGGACAATCGAAATACCAGTTCCAGGATTGAGTACATAGAACTTTGTAAAACTCTGCGCAAAAGCATGAAAGAAGACATAAGAAAATTCAACTGTGAGCTAGTAAGGAAAGCCATTGAAAATAACAAGAGCCTTAGGGTTGTTAAAGGAAGTTTATCTGTTGGGAAGAAACACATCATTGCATTAAAAGGAGAGGATGGCACCGTAACAAGAAATAGGGAAGAAATACTTAGAAGAGTTGAAGAATTCTACAAAAATCTATACGAAAGTAACAGTGAATTAAACGAAGACATTGAAATAGTCGAAGGAACAGCTCCTAAAATCTTAAAAGAAGAAGTTTCATTTGCAATAAAAAATATGAAGAAAGGAAGAGCCCCTGGTGATGATGGTATTACATTAGATATCCTAAAAGAAGCTGGAGAATATGTAGAAGACATACTTGCAAAATTCTTTACCAAATGTCTTAACAGCGGTAACATACCAAACCAATGGGATTCTGCAACAGTAATTCTTTTGCATAAAAAAGGTGATAAAGAGGATTTGAAAAATTACCGACCAATTAGCTTGTTACCTGCTATTTATAAAATCTTCACAAAAGTTCTAACACATCGCCTGCAGAAAAAATTAGATGCAGCTCAACCAAGAGAACAAGCTGGATTTCGAAGTGGATTCAGTACAGTGGACCATATTCAAGTATTAAGAGAATTAATTGAAAGAACACATGAATATGAACTTCCATTGTGTGTTGCATTTATTGACTATGAGAAGGCCTTTGACTCTATAAAAACATCAGCAGTCATCAACTCTTTAAGATCAACAGACATTGAGGATGTGTACATTGACATGGTGAAACGTGTGTATAAAAATGCAAGTGCAAAATTTCGGTTACATAAAGATACCAAAACTATCAAACTTGGCAAAGGGGTGAGGCAGGGAGATACCATTTCTCCAAAACTTTTTACTTCTGCTTTACAGATGATTTTTCAGCTGATAAATTGGAATAACAAGGGAATAAAAATAAATGGTGAATATTTAAATCATCTGCGGTTTGCTGATGACATTGTTATTTTTTCAACGGACCCATTAGAACTCCAAGACATGGTACAAGAGCTCTCAACTAGAAGTGAAGAAGTTGGACTCAAGATGAACCTACAAAAAACTAAGATCATGTTCAATAATTTTGTAGAGGAAACAAAAATACAAGTTGACAACACTGAGCTAGAAATTGCTGATTCATATATTTACCTTGGCCAGCTGATTTCAATGGATGGCAACATTATGAAAGAACTCAACAGACGTATTAAACTTGGCTGGAGTGCATTTGGAAGAAACAGTTTTATCCTGAAGGGGAAATTGCCTTTATGTCTAAAAAGAAAAGTCTTCAACCAGTGTGTATTGCCAGTCCTCTCTTATGGATCAGAGACATGGAGTCTAACAGTTGGAGCAATACGAAAGTTACAGACAACGCAAAGGAGCATGGAGAGGTGCATGCTTGGAATAACTAGGAGAGATCGAAAAAGAAACACTTGGGTGAGAGAGCAAACTAGAGTAGAGGACATCATTGTTAAAGTAAAAGGACTGAAATGGCGATGGGCTGGGCATATTGCAAGAAGAACTGATCAACGATGGACAACAGAAATTCTGAACTGGATTCCAAGAGACCACCGAAGACCTAGAAAACGTCCTCAAACTAGATGGGTGGATGAAATAAGAAAAGAGGTTGGGGTGACGTGGAAACGAATGGCCCAGGATAGACTTGTGTGGAAAGCATTTGGAGAGACCTTCATCCAGCAGTGGATAGATAATGGTTGAATATGATGATGATGATATATATATATATACACACACACACACACACGTACTTGAGCGCTAGAATGCTGAAAGGTTATTGGACGTCATTGGATCGTTGTTTAAAAAATATTTCCGCGCGAAAATCGGAGCTTCTGTTCAAATCTTCGAGAACAAGAGCACGTTTATGTCCTGTTCCGATCGTATGAATTTTCCTGAAATTCCCTTTTAAGTATTATTATTTTTACTGTTATTATCATTTTAAAGAGATAATAGTTATTATATAATAAATGAAACTTGAAAAGGAAAGAAAGTGTTTGCGTATTATGGGGTACGCAATCAATGGGATTATTGGTGCACCATTATTATTGAAGTATTTATCAGTGAGTAGTTATCGCTTGGATATATATACCAGGACATAAAGTGTCCAATCGATTAAAAGTACTGTTTATTCTATTTTTGTAGAATTTATGAAAAATAATAATTATATAGATGAATGATGGTAAAAAATTTATGTTTGGAAGCCCGATATAATATCTCAAGTGATATTAAAAAGTTATAAATGATAAAGGAAGTTTGCAAGAACATTTGCAAAGAATATTAATATATATGTTGTTAATCATCAACATATGTTG
>QLNU02015360.1:14053609-14114959 GCA_006491805.2 Dysdera silvatica
CCCCCAATAATTTTTCAAGTCGGCGCCTATGTCTCAGGCCCTTTGTAAAGTCCCGATATTACAGGAATATATCCAGTCGTCGAATTCGAGATGAGCTGTACGATCATATAATAATAATGTATGGTTCGTTTTTTTTGTCCACAGATGGCAGCACTCTATGCTTATAATTAAAGTCCGGATTATATGCACTAAAAAAATATGCATGCAAATATGCACTAAAAAACCTCGAACTATGCACTAAAGAACGTCAAAATATCAATATCTATGCACTTAAAATGAATAAACATGAATTTAAATTTTTTTTAACGCTTGAAAATCTTATGTCCTGCATTTTAAAACAAATAGATTTATTATAAACTGCCGAGTAGAAAATTCGATAGACATTGAATCATATGTTTTATACAGCACAACTTCTATGACAGTATATCACAATATGCTTCTCGATGTTCTAAATAATTGATCATTACCTTCAATCATGTAATAACATTTTTATGGCTAAAAGGGACTTTCCAAAGCTACAAAAGATGTTGGACAGCACTTATAAATTTTTGCGAGTTATCTATTACGGATAGTTTATCGATGATAGACTCATGTCTATCGCTGAGAGAAAATGATGTGGAATTTTAGAATAAGTGTTTGTTTTAATCTGACAATTGCCAGTCTAGCACTATAAAACTAATCTTCTGTTTCCCTAACAAGGATGGTGACTATAATTCAGCTATGACAACACTTTTAGCGCCCTAGGGCATAATTAAACGCAGAGGCGGATTTGCGATTTTGCCGCTTATCGGCTGATGTATTTTGCCACCTAATCTTAAACGTAATTAGAGGCGTGACAAAAATTTTAGAGCTTTGTTGTTTTGACAGAAAATTCTTAATCTGACGCCCCTGACGGTTATTTCAAATTCGTCTTTTCGTACTACTGTTTAAGTATGGAGCTTAACTAGTGAATATATTAGTAAAATAAACACATTCCACACTATTTTTGGGTCACGTTTGTATTATATTAATGTAGTAAAACCAAGGGCGTAGCAATTCAAAACTTATGTGGAGCTCAAACAGCTTTGAAAAGGATCGAGTGATTTGGAGTTAAAGATAACAATGTATTTTGTTATCCAATTGGGGGCTTGATCCCCCCCAAGTCCCTCCCTCTCCTACGCGATTGGATATAACGTAGTCATTACTATAAATTATCCCAAAATAGTGGCCCGCAATTCAATCTTGTACCAGGCCCGACATTCAAATCGGGATCGGTATTTTAGTGTATGCTACGATCTACACTTGAGAGTTTGAACGAATAGACGATGCGAAGCGTGTCCTTTCGCCTTAAGCGAATAGGTCGTAAGTAGGGGGAAAAGGAGAGTTCTACGCCACTGGCACGCCTGGCACAGACAGGTTGCACGGGTGTGGTTACACAAATGTTTGGCGCGTTTTTTCTCTCCCAAGGATATTTTGCGCTTTTTCTTTCTTTTTTTTATTTAACTTTACATTTTTTCAAATTAATTACAAATTTTTACCTTTTTTTTAAAAACATTTTATAATTTTCTTTAAATTTAAATTTTCTAGTTCCCTATTTAGCTACTTTATAACCAGAATTTTTATCATTTGTATGATTCCCTGTAGAGTCTAATACCTTAAAAAATAGCTAGATAATTTTTCGTCATAGCTAAATCCCCACTCTGAATTGGAAATACTAATTTTACCTTTGTCAAAGCTCAGAAACCTTATCCACTCTACCTTCATCACCTGTAGCGTGAAGACATTTTTAATTGTACGGGTTTTTTTTTTCTCAACACCTGTCTTGTGCTATCTTTCTAAACACATCGAAATGAATGCTTCTGAAGTAAGTTCTCGCTTTCTATATAATTATTACTTTCCGTATCTTTATTCTAATTTTCTTAAATTTAACGTTTATATTTTTTTCTCAATCCATCGATTTATTCCTCACATATAATTATTCTAATTTTACTGATTTTTTAAAAGTTCGCGCTTCTATTTTAGTTCTTTTGATTAAATTTCTATTTTTTTAAAGTCTGTTTTAACGATTCTATTTTAATTCTCTCGAATAAATTTTCTAATTTTGTCGATTTTTAAAAGTTCCCGCTTCTATTTTAGTCCTTTTTTTCATCCTTCCAAATGAATTTTCTAAGATTTTTAAAAGCTCGTTTCATCGTTTCTTTTAATCCTTCCAAATGAAATTTCTAATTTTTTTAAAAGTTTCTTATAACGCTTCTCTATTCGTCTTCTAGACCATATTATACGCCAACATCTTGTCAGCCTCTGAAATCGAGAGGGCTGTAGTCGACTCCGCTGATGTGGAGTTGTCCCCCTGGGAGTATGAAGAATCGGTAAGTGATCTTTTATTGTATTATTGTTTTATGTGATTTATGTAGGCTATAGTTTCTATGCAAAAAAAATAAATAAATAAATAACTCATAGGTAAGGATTTCCCAAAAAATCTTTTATTTATACGAAACCCATTTTTTTTTTTTACAAATCGTCTTCTGCGCTTTTTACGTATCAGGAGAGATTACGGTGTAGGTATTTTCTCAGTACCCGCTAATCCTCTAACGTTTACGTTTTTTATACGAGCTAACATTTGCTCATTTTTAACATAATTTAGAGGCATATTTGCTTCTCCAACACCCTCTACAAATTCTTCTTCTGCAGGAAGTGTATGAGAAATCTTCTTTTTCCTTAATATATCATCAATTAAATCCACTATGTTGGATGATGGTACTGTACGCGACTCATATATAATTTCAGCATTCTCCGTCCACGAAATAATATCTTTATGATTCTTTAAATAATCCAGAATACTCTGGGCGGTAGTCCGTGAAGTCTTCGGCACGCTTCGCATCACCATTTGTCCCATATCCTCTGTGTTCTCTTTCGGGAGAAATTCAGACGCATCATCCTTCTCTCGCACAAGTTGTGGTGGATTAAACATATCCGTGTTAATTTTTTTCTGAAACACTTGGTTATAACGTTGGATTTTCACATGATCCTCGTCCGTGCTTTCAAGAATTTTTTTCATCTGTATATCTGTTTCAGAGTATTGTAGATCGCTAGGAGTATGTCTCGAGAATCGCTCCTGCAGAATGAGCACCATTTTTCAGGTATATTCCATCCTATTTTGGAAAGTAGTGTTGTCAACACATTTAGAGCCGCAGAAATAATTAGCCCTATAAAACCACTTTTTTGTACTAATATACGTCGTTTCTTGAATAGTGGTATTTTTATCAGCGATTTTGCGAAGCGTGATTCTATGTTTTCGTAACTTTTCTTTCTGTCCTTTGGTTAATGGTACATTTCCCTTCATAGTGTTCAAAACACACTCACAGATTGTTTTCTGCCAGTAATGGGAATTTTTTTCAATAAGCTAGTACAAGATTTTTCCGGACATATACAGAGGAGACGTGGTTGTTTAAGCTTCGACCTCATCAGCGTCATTTTTCCAAATACTACCTCTTCTTCCAAATCTTCTTCTTAGGTACTTTATCAGAAACGGCTTTGATAGAGGGCTTGCACTTGGTGAGGGAGAATGTTCGCGCGTAACCGCAAAGCTTCTTGTGTTTCTGGTCGCAAATCCACGAGAAGATATGAAAATGGGGTCTTTGTACTTGAGACGCTTCCTGAAATTTTTTATCTTTGTCGGATATAGTTGACGTCCTAAACACATGATTTGTGTTAGATCACGACGCGACTTAAATAGGAATAGATAATGTGCGTTGAGGGATATTTCTCTCATTTGAGATCCCTTGTAAAATATATTCTGAGAAAGGAACATCACTGTTAAGTATGATGGTGACTACCTTTAGTGAACAAGTTTGTTATCCTCTTATCATTCCCACGTTCTACCATCAAATCATGGATAACGATTAGAGTAGGGCCATTTAGATAATCTTTAAAATCTCAAGGTAATCCTTCAACAAACGCGCCAAACATTCGTGCAACCTGTCTGGCGCCAGGCGTGCCAGTGTCGTACGAAGTAGGCCCAGTGCCAGTTAACAAATGGGAAGCTTCCCCAACGTTGTGCAGTTTTCCTTTATAGGACAAGAAGAAGACATTTCAAGCGATTTGAAACATTTTTTATCCTCCGAGAAGGGGCAAGTGTCCCTTCTTGGAAAATAAAAATATGCTAAATCGCTTGAAAGGTCTTGCTGTTGGGGAGAGTTAAAAAGTCGATGCAATGACCCGTCCCAGTGCAACCATTTACGAGATATGGGCAAATTTCTGCTAATACAAAAAGGTAAGAGAAAAATAAAGAAAATAGTTAAGCTAATGCTCTTAACAGATGAAGAGACGTAAATGTAGGGTTAGAATGCAGTGGATAATGTATAACAACAGAAACATCAGTAAATTGGGAGGAAATATAGAGGTTGTATTCCTTCCTCCCAACTCTACGATATACCACCAACCACTAAATGTGAAGCCTTTCCATGACTATAAGAACATAATTAACAGTATGCTTAAGTATTCTACTCACCGGATTATATATGGTGAACAAAATTTGACAAAAAGGAAAAGCATCGAAAAATTGAATTACCTGCTTCATAACCAAATCTTTTTGACATTTGCCATGTGCCATTTGACACTATGCGCTAGTATGCCTTTCAAAAGGCGATGATAGAAATAACATTTTCCACTTCAGATCTATGAAATAGGTTTGCTTCACAATAATAGAGAATGAGAAATACAGGTGGTGATAATAGAGAAGGTGAAAGAAATTGTTACACAAAATTTATATTGGTGTAATTAACAAAAAACGTTAACAGCTGTTTCGAAAACGCGTGGCTATTATGAGAATATGACGACTTCGGACGGAACTAAAGTTTTCTTCATCGCATTTCAAGAGCAGAGCTTTCCAAATATAAAGAAAAGTATACAAAAATAAACATTTCACGTCTTAATGTAAGTTATGTTTCATGTCGAAAAATAAAATTTACGAAACAGGATACCTAATGCAGTCAATTTGATAATCATTAACGTCAAAAGTGGGCTTACGACAAAATATGGGATCCGAATCTCAGAATTGCAAACATCTTTTTTAATTAATAGTTTTACCATAGAAATTGAAACTATTTCCTAAAGAAAACAGTAGAATACGTATTAACTGGGAAATACCTAAGGACTATTTAAATAAGGTACAGGATTCTTAAGGACTATCAGTTTTATAATTATTAACGTCGAAAATAGTCTTTCGAAAAAGAATATGGTCCCGAGTTCGATCTCGGAATTGCTTACATGGTCTTATTAAAAAAAAAACACTAGTTTTTCAGTGGCAAATAGAACCATTCACCATAAGAAGACAGCAAAGCGCGTATTAACTGGGATACACCCGAAGAGTACTTAAAGGAGCAAAAATCATAATAGTTGTCAGTTTTATAGTTTATAATTATTAGTCATTACACGCCCTGTTTTTTTATTGCATATAGTTGCGTTTACCAGAGCAAAATCAAAAATTTTAATAAGAAAAAGCAACATATTCCCATTTCTGAGGTCGAACTCAGTTATGGCACTTTTTCTTTTTACGGTATATGGTTTCATTTGCCGGGATAAAACTAAAATTTTTATTGGGGAATAAAAAGAAAATACACTAAAAAAAATGCTCACTGTAGTCCGGGGTTTGGTTCCCTAGGCCTTAAGAGGTTCGGATTCCTCGGAAAACAGTAGGTCCAAGAGGTTCGGATTCCTCGGAAAACAGTAGGTCCCGGCGCAGCATGACCACTGTAGTCTTTGAGCCGTAAAACCACAAACAAACACACCGAAAAAACTTGCGTTCCAGGGATTAGAGTTTTAACCATATGTTGTGAAGAAATTCAATTTCGGGTGATAATCGATAATTCATCAGTTGATTTTCAGTTACTATATGTTCTGCTTTCTTTTTATGGTGCGTAGTTTCAATTATAAGGGCAAAATTTGTTTGACAAAAGGAATAAAAAAACACGTTCAAATTCCCGAGTTTAAACCCAGGACCATAGGTAGAAAAGAAACACGGCTTTGAACGATAACTGATAATTCTTCAGCTGTTTTTCTGTTGCTACATGCTCTCCTCTCTTTTTATAGTACACACTTTTGTAAAGGCCATAAAGGAATTATCTGTTTTTATTGAAATTAAATGTACATCCAGCACATACACGGGTAAGGATATGGTAAACAATTCAAGGCCGTGGGACCCATCAATGGCTAGGAATTGCACATTAAATGTTCAAATCAATAGTTGGTGACCCTCCCTCCCTGGCGGTGATGCATGCTTCTATATGTCTAGGTAATGTCATCCTGCAACACATTCTGCCAGGCATTCCTCACTTGTTGCACCAGATCTGCGATATTTTGCGGTGCCCAAATCTGGCAGCCTACCATGTCCCATACATGTTCGATTGGCGAAAGGTCTGGTGACCTTGCTTGCCAAGGAAAAGTACCAACAGTACAGAGGCAATACATAAATATGCAAGTCGTATGGGGCCTGGCATTATCTTGTTGGGAAATGACTCCAGTCTGTCGTGTCATGAAGAGTAACGCAAATGGCCGCAAGATGTCGTTAACATATCGTTGAGCTGTTAAAGTTGCACGCAGGACTATTAAGGGCGTTCTGCTGTCGTATGAGATAGCACCCCACATTATCGCACTAGGGGTAAGGCCTGTGTGCCTGTGTAAAACAAAGGGTAGTTGGGACTGCTATCCCTGCCATCTCCACACACACGGATCCGATGGTCATCTGCTCCAAGACTGAAGCGGGATTCATCGCTGAACACTATGCGATACCAATCTGCTGGCAGCTATGATGATCGGCTACGACACCACTCCAGACGACTCTGTAAATGGTGTGGGGTTAAAGGCAAACGTCTTAAAAGCCGCTGTGAGGGTAACCCCAACTCAGCCAAGCATCGTAAGATGGTAGAAGGTGCCACGGGTGGTATGGAATAGACTGTAGCACGCTGGATGGCGGACAATGATGCAGTTGAGTTGGCTCAGGGCTGTTGCACAACCAACCGACCTTGCCTCGAATTCGTGCACCTTGGCCTTCCAGAGCCTTCATTCTGCCGATAAGTTCCTCGCAGCAACCATTACTGCCAACACCTTTTTGCACAGCAGTGTCCGTACGGTGCAGGTGGCGGCCTATTGCTCAGTAGGACCAGCCAGCTTCACGCATCCCGACTATGCGACCGCGTTTGAAGTCGTTCAATTGGCTATAAGGTCTTTGACAACGTCGTAACGGCAAAATACTGATTGCGTTTTCAGTGAACTGTAACACAGACAACGAGAAAAATAAACCGTCCGCAATTTTTACCTCTTATACGATGATAGTTGCGCAGTAGAAATGCGCGCTATGATCGAAGTTAACACTCATTGGCTTTGAAAATTTAATCATTTGCATACTTGGTCTAAAAGAATTCGCATGCTAAATTTCGTGATGATAGGATTGTTTTTTTAGAAGTGGTTTTTTTTTTGTAAAAGAGTGTGTATAGCTTCATTTGTAAGGCCAAAATTGATTTGATTAAAGGGAATGTGAAAAAATACATGTTCACATTGTTAGGATCGAACAAAAGACCCTGTATAGTAAGGAAACTCGACTTTCGGCGATAATTCTTCAGGGTTTGGGGTTGTTTTTCAATTAGTGGACATTCTACTATCCTTTCACAGTATATTCTAAATAATGGTCAACACACAAAACCTCCTGGGTGAGTTTTAGATGGGGATTTATTAAATAATTTTTGACATCCACATTTTGAATTCAACTAGAGCTTTTTGGTATGGGAGAAAGAGAAACATCGTCCCAAACCTAGATTCGAACTAGCATCTCTCCGTTAAGACCGGAGTGCCTTAACTGCTAGGCCATCGAGGACAGGAACAAAGCTCTTTTTCTCCTTATTTAAGGTTATAAGGCATGATTACCCTTCTCAAGGCTAACACAATTGCCAAATAATGGTCAACACACAAAGCCACCGGGGCAAGTTTTTTGTGAGTTTTCGTGGTGGAATTTATTATACAATAATTTTCGATATCCACATTTCGAGCTAAACTATTTGAGTTAACCCTGAGAAGGGTAATACCTTATAACCTTCAGTAAGAAGAAAAGGAGCTTCGTTCCGATCCTCGATGGCCTAGCGGTTAAGACTGTCCAGACTCAATGGAGAGACCTTAGTTCGAATCTAGGTCGGGGATAATGTCTTTTTTTCTCCCATACCAAAAAAGCTATAGTTAAGCTCCAAACGTGGGTGTAAAAAATTATTCAATAAATCCCCCACAAAAAGTTCTCCCCAAGGCTTTGTGTGTTGACCATTATTTGACAATTGTGTTATCCCTGTGAAGGGTAATAATATCTTACAAACTTATATACGGAGAAAAAGAGCTTCGTTCCTGTCTTCGATGATTCAGTGGTTAAGGCACTCCAGGCTCAACAGAGAGTAGACCCTAGTTTGAATTTAGGTTTGGGATGATGCCTTTTCTCCTATACCAAAAAAGCTTTAGTTAAGCTCAAAACATGGGTGTCAAAAATTGTTTGATATACTTCTTATTTTTAAAGCTTTGACATTTATGTTCAATATTATAAAATCCTCAGCACATCCTAATCGCATTCCTCTTCATTTGCCCAATCATGCATATCTACAAGGAACATAACCTTATTCCAGATTTCTCTAGAACTAATCAAGAGTTGGTGCTTATTGACTGCTTTGGCCCTAGAGTATGGAACTCTCTTCCCATTACTCTACAGTCATTGAACTCATTCTCTTCATTTACAAAACACCTTTGTCATTTACCAAACTAACACACATCCAATAAAATCCTTATCTTAGGAAGCATGGGCTTTGTCAAACCCAGCAGTGTTTACCCATTGCTGCCCAGACAGATCAATTTAGTATTTCAAAATATAACGATGTATACTTTTTTGCAACATATAATTGATTCTCTTGAACGAAGTTTTGTATTTACATTGTTTTATTAAATCAAGTCAATTTTATTAAATGAAATTAGTTTTATTAAATTAAATCAGTTTTATTAAATCAAATTAGTTTTATTAATCAAATCAATTTTATTAAATCAAGTCAGTTTAATTAAAAATAAGAATTAAACATGTCATATTAAGGACACAACTACCAATATTATTACACATTGCTTATGTAAATTTGGAACAGAAAAAAGTGTACACGTTGCATAGTTACACTATATTCACAAATAAATGCGAAGATTTTTCTTTTATAAAGTTACACATAAAAATACTGTCATTTGAAAAATGCTAATATATTCACATAAAATCACAATACTCACTAATATTGTAATCTTATATAAGCTTGCATCAATTACAAATATTATAGAATCACATTTAACAGTAACAACAAAATAAATGGAAAATACTGCATATATTAAATAAACTAAATAAGCAGATGTGTCAGAACACTTGAATAATTTAAAAAACGTTTAACTATATATGCATATGCATGCATGCACATGTATATATATACAAACAAAATAGTCTAAAAATAAAAAAAAATAATAAAACTTGCTCATAAAGTAAAGACCCTGGAAAGCAAGTACTTTCACATAAAATAAATATCACAAGATACAAATAAATAATAAATTTTTGATAAAGAACTTCAATAAATTCTTAAAACAAAATCAACATTAAAAGGAGCACCCTCCATATAAAGCATAAGCGCAACTTGCTTTTATGAAATCTACCTATGTGGAATTAAATTGACGCAGAAAAAAGAAACAAAATGATGCTTTCCTTAGATTTCAATGAGTTCTAAAAATATAGCGACATTGGTAAGGGGTCACTATAATGAAATATAAAGGTGGTGTTTTTGAACATCCTACCTATAAAAAATTATCCACTAAAAAACACATTACAAGTAAAATTTTCAAGATTTAAAATGAAACTAACTTCAGCAGCAAATAATTATGCAAGAGCAACTTGCTCTTGAAATTAAACATTTAAATGCCACTAACAAAAATAATGTTCTGAAATAAATTCTCAAAATGAAGTAATCAACACAGAAAGCCCTGCCCATATGGCACATAATTATCTTCCTAAAAAAAAAATAAGTGTACTCATATAGAAATTAAACTATTAAATAAACTACAAACATAAAATATTCATAAATAAGAGTAATGATCAAGAACTTTTAGCGCAAAGGCTAATTTTTAAGATGAAATGTCTTACATAGAAATCAAACTAAAAAATTTTAACTAAAAGTGTAATAAATAAAATTACAAAAAAATCTCAAAATAAGGAAAGTAATCTTGTACGACAGTGAATACTTGTACAAAAGCTGCATGTTTGTAACATTAAACATCCAAACCAATAGCAACAAAAAACTTGCAATAAATTCTTAAAGCAAAAACATTAGTTAAGTCTGAACGAAGCGCATGAGCAAAACTCTGTCATAAAATGAAACAACTTGAATCCATACAAAACCAACTCTTACAATATCTCCATATAGAAAGTAAATAATCAGAACTTTAAGCTTACAAATAATAAGATGACATAGTATAAATAATAATAAAGATTGTAATCACAAAATGGCAAATAACTCAATTATTTGTTTCATTGAAAGTTGCATCATCTGCAATGCACTTTAATAAGTCATCAGCTGAGTTCTCAGAATATAAAGAAACAGAAGAAAAGTCGTCATCCGAATCAGAATGTTCATTTACAGCTACACCATACAAGTCTTTTAAATGATCGATAGAACAATCGAATTCTATTTCCCCATTTTCAGATGTAAAATTTTCTGATACCTTTACATTAACTTTAACATCATATTTCCATGCATCGAGTAGAAGACCAAGAACCACAGCTCGTTGATTAGCACCATTTGAAATTAATGGCAGTAATTGCCCACACATGTCAAAATACTTTTGAAAATTGCTTTCTATGTAATGTTTGTAACCACTTTCTAAATAGTTTTGTCTCATGAATAGAGCATGGAGTATAACAAATATATTTTGGTAACATCTAGCTATCCAACGTGTTGAACACATCGTTTCTAAAAACATCGGCAACGAAAGAAATTTTCTCACGGCAAAAATATGGCAACATGGCAGAGATAATGTTTTATAGAAATCACAAGAACAGCTTGTAGTGCTTAAATTTACAGTAGTCGATTGGTAACTTACTCTGTATTTTCCTACAGATAATTTTTGTATATTTTTTACCTCTGAAGCAAGGTTTAATTGACAAAGAACAATTTTCCCTGCATACTGGGTTAAGGATTTTGCATATTTATACTGAGGAGTTTTAGAATGATTTGTAACAGTCATCATTTGAAACACTGTACTTAAAGTCTTAAACTTATCTTTGCGGAAATTTAAAATAATCATAAAGAATGATCTAAAGAGGCTCTCTAAACATTTTTTCGTATTTAATGTACTCTTCATTTTTTTTCCAATTGAGCCTAAAAATTTATTCATAGGTTCTAAAAATGAATTAGAAGTAAACTTTGAAGCTATTCGCCAAGTATTTTTAGAATGCCAGTTTTGTTCAAAATATAAGATAATCTCACTAGATATTTGTTTCATCTCATTATATAACCTTGCATATTCAGATTCACTTGTAGAATTAATCATATTGTCAAATACTTTGAGTGCACTCACTTTTGCTGTTTTATCAATACCTAGATTAGATAAAGCAGTTTTAAAGGACTGTGTGGCATGGAATGATGAGACCAAAAGTGTAGAACTTGAAAAACCACTTTGAAATACTTCAAAATTTTGTATTTGTTTATCAACAAGGATAATTTTCGTTTTTTTCCATTTAGGATTATTTTTTTTAAAAGTATCACAGAGCCATTTTAGAGTGTATCTGTCATCTGATTTAAGTAAACTAGCAGAAATTATTTCACAATTTCCATTAGAGTCCTCACTAATAAACAAATACAGAATATATTCAAGTTCTACAATTTCACAAGGCACATCCACAGAAATAAATTCTGGATAATAACTGAAAAAATCTTTCATTTGTTTATCCTGAAAAAATATACAATCTAATGTTTCATTAGAATAAAATTCAACTCCAGTTTTTTCAAACTCTCTCTGCAAACTGCTTAACATTTTTGTCAAAGTACTTTTCACTGCTAAATTACTTTTTTTCTTGGCATCAAAGACAACTTCGTCATGTTCTATATTATCATTGTTATGAACTGTAAACATTTCTCCAGCGTCAGATATTACTATTTCATCACTTGGGGCACAATTGACACAAAAGCTTCTGAAAATATAAAAACACACATTTATACACTAATCATAAGTATTTTGCTTAAAATAAATATCTTCTAATAACCAGAGAAAAAGGGGCATATTCATATAAAACAGGGTTGGCTTTCTGCCGGCAGAAACTAGTTTTTGCCATGCCAGTGGTAGAAAGTGGGAGATTTTTTCTATGCAAGAAAAGCTTTTTTAAACAAAGAATGAACGAATTAGAGGGATTTCACTACGTGTTTTGTGGTCCACCAATGTGATAGGTGGCTCGCTGGCGCTCGGGTGCTCTGTGGTTATTTTTTTATGCAAGCCCCAAACAAGCAATAACAATAGGTAGTCTTATAGACATAGATAGAAAGTTCGCAAAGTTATATAGACTCAATACGTGAGAGTTACTCGCTCAATGAGGAGTTATGAACTCAATGAGGGGGTTAGGGGTTACAGAGCTACAACTCATATATTCCTATGTTAAATATACAAAATTTCATTGCAATGGGAGGTTACAACCCCCAAAACCACCCCCTAGCTACGCCTATGGGTAGTGCGTTTGTAAACAATGGCGACGACCGGAAATAAAACAAACACGCAAAACTACAAATCATGACGTAATCCGGGAAGGAGGTTGCCATAAACTGGGAAGGTTTCTGCACCTTGGCAACAAAGCAAGCATGGGATACATCTGTATTATGGTCAAGGGTTGAAACTTGTGAATTTTTGTGTTAAAGTTAAGTTTGTTGCCCTAAGTTATTTATTGTACAAAATGAGAAATTTTGTTGACGGTCATTACAATGATATAATATTTATTCATAAAATTGCCATATTCGCTTGCATATTAAGGAGTATAAATAGGAATAGAGGATTTACCCATGATGCAATTCTTTTAATCATCATCTGTTGTACAGCTATGGTCTGTACAATTATCACTCTATGAGACAAGCGAATCTTCTGGCAAAAGAAGTGACTGTTTTCGACTTTTATATAGTTTCTGGTATGGTTTTCTCTGTTTTGCACTTAACCACACGTTAATGACTTCATTTGATTCAAAATCTTCGCTACGTGCAGATGATAGTGTTATTTGTATTAAGTCTGTTGTAACGAAAACATGCAGTTTGCTTTGCCAATTACCTTTTACCCTTTTCATGACAGAAAAACCTTGTTCACAATCCACACTCTGAGTTGGAAGACTGAGAAGCAAGTCTATTAACAATGAAAAATTCTTTATAGTATTCGGTTCATTCATAAAATTCCACTCATACTTGCAGACATTCTTGCGTTTTATGTACAAAAAATGTTTAAAATCAATCCATTTGCATATGATGCTTTCCACACAACAGATGTTTTCTGACATAACATCATTAAATATTGTAATGCATTTAGTAATTTCTCTGTCCCCACATGTTTTTTCAAACTTTCCGAGCCAAATTTTGAAATTGAAAAAGTTCATAGAATTTATGATTGAAACATCTTCAAATCTATTTTTCAGTGATTGAAGAAAAGATTTTGTTACCGATGAAGCAGCAAAATCTTTGTAAGCTTGGAGTTTTATTTTTACATTATGAAATAGTTTTGAAGACAGAATACTACTAGATTTGATTCCTGGGCTTGATTCTAGTTTTTCCGTGTACATAAGGAATTGTGTAATGTAGAAAATACTTCAAGGAGGGGCAAATTTTGTAGTTGAAAATCTAATGGTAACTGACTGAGAATAGGCAAAATGTCCATCAGAAAACATAAGTATAAATGAAGTTCTCTGATGTAATCACTTTCAAAATCTGTTTTGACTTAACCTTCGCTTCAGCAGTGTTCACTTACAGAAACCTTTTCAAAGTGTTTAATATGAGTTGGATATAACTGATGAACTGCAGTTGCAGCTTCAAGGGAGTAAGTAATCCACCTCGTTTCATCAGCATGCCTGGGTTTCACAAATCTTGTTTTTAACGCACTGTGTGTTGTTTTGAGACCGGCCATACTTAGAGCACTTCTTGAATAGAAACAATACCTTCTTTGAAGCATTTGTTGGAAAGTTTTATGATAGTGATAAGTATTAAAAACTTCTTTATCAAACTGGTGGCGGCCACAAAACATGTGTTGAAAATCTGATTATATATTGCATTTTAGCGATATTTTCAATATTATAAATATCGAGATTAAAAAAAAGGAAAATTTTAATTGCCCCAGGGGCAACTGCTTTTTTTTGTTTAACTTGCCCTTCTAAAAATTTAATTGCCAGGGCAGACAGACAACCGCAAGTTTCGACCCTTGATTATGGCTGACTACCTATTTGTATTATACCTTTCGGTTACTTAGATATAATGCCGATACTGAGAGTTTTTTTTTATTATTGTTTTTGATTAAAAACACAAACAGAGCTGCTGAGTGCTCGTGAAGCCGCCACCACACATTGATGGACCGTATAACGGCACACTGTACCTACCCTTTCGGTTACTTAATTAGATATAATACTAATATTGAGCCTTCCATGAGTTTTTTGTTGTATTTTATGAATAAATAAGGTGCTTAAAATAATGGTAAGGCGCTACTGCACAAGACGTTACCTCCCTAAATCTAGTCGGTGCTTCCAAAAACTGGAAATCGGCACAAGGTGACTAGCCGCCATGTTGTTTATGTCATTCTTTGGGATTTTCATCCCTTTCCTACTCTGAATCCTGAAAGAGGTTGTTTATGGTTTTTTTTGGGGTTTTCATCCTCCTCTTTCCTCCCTCTTAACAGTAAAAAATTTGTTTATGATGTTTTTTAAAGTTTTCTTCCCTCTTAACTGGAAAATACTACTTTCGGCATTTTTGCAATTTCCTGATTTCTTCCTCCCCTCTTCAACCCTAAATAAAAGAGGATAATTATCCTCTTCCTTTCCTCTCACCATGCTGTTCACAGCATTTTTTGGCATTTTCCTGTTGTTCAAAGCGATGAAAACTCGCCAAATCACTTTATTGGCGGTAGTACCGTGTTCTAATGTTACCAAAAATAAAATTAAACTAACCACTTATCAATTAATAAACAAATTAACCGAATAAATTGTCAACTAATATTACCTTAAAGATTCCAGCATACGTTCTTTATGGTGTACATCGTAGCAATTCAGACAACATGTTATATTACATGTCAAACAACAAAATCTTGTCATGTTCTCCTGTTTTGATTGAGAACACGGCTCACAGAATGACCATGTTTTATTCTCAGTCAAACAGCAACAGTCAAAGTCTGTGATAGAGCCATGAAAATTCGTATTTTTCGATCTTCGCTTTTTAACGCCATAACTTGAAGTTGGGCTTGAGAAATAGTCATCTATAGCCACTTCACTATAATTTTTTCGAACTTTTTTCCGTAAATTTCTAGGAGAATTTGACTCTGCGGTCATTTTTTATACTATTCTAGTTCTCAGCTTCTTTAATGCTGCATAAGAAGTTCAAAAATGTCTCCAAAAGCAAATTTTTCAATTCCGTAGGATTATAAGGACCGTAACACGTTTCCCCGCATTTTCAAACACGTGCATGCCTTTTTTTTCCCTTCTTCTTCTTCTCTTTAGCTGAGAAACAATTCGGCTGTATGAGACAGTTATCCGTATGAAAACTATTTATCGGTCTAGTGACGTTCTTAAGTTCTTTGAATTAGTTTGTAATAAAAATAAGCACATTTTTCTTATTTTCACGCAGATTCCTACTTTTTTGGTGTTTTTCAAAATGAAAACGAGCGTTTGAAAAGTATTTATTCTTCATAGTATTTTTTTTTTCATTTATTCAAAACTAAAGTGAAAATCTTACCAACTCTTTCAGAAGTGTCCGAACATAAATAAATTAACAGAAATTAAATAACATTGGCCTAGACGAAGTAACCTCTGTAGCAGAGATTCGCCCCGATGAGACATCCGCACCTCATGGTTTTCGGACCACCGCCAATGGAACCACGGCAAATGGTGGAACTATTTTTTTATCCTTCATTTATAGAACGTACGCGAAAAGATCCGTGAAAATGGAGCTTATCCTATGCGAACCATCATGTAAAAAAGTCATCTCCAATACCAGGCAAGAAAGTTTAAAATAAAAAGCTAGGATGCAACGATTTGTTTGTATATATAACCAGCAAGCCAGTAGCTAGACTCTTGTTACAGGGGGAGCTCAGAAAACTACATACGGCCGGAAGTGCATTTTAAAGAGTCGTAGAGATTAAATGTAAGTTTTTTAGATTTATAGAGTTTAAGAAGGAGAGAGTTCATTTTGGATTGAATTGTTTGTGTAGGGTCTTTTGTGATGCGGGTGTATGTATTTGTATCAGATAAGAGTGTAGTAATTTTATGTATTATCTCTCCAAAGCTTCTTCCATTACCTTAATAACTTAAACTCACATATAAAATTCACATACGAAACAGAACAGAACAATAAACTCCCTTTCCTAGACGTTCTTGTACACAGATCTCACGATAACTCAATCTTCACCTCAGTTTACCGTAAACCCACACATACAGACAGATATCTCGATTTTAAATCGCATCATCCAACATGCCACAAAGCTTCCGTTGTTAAAACATTAAGTCTTAGAGCGAATTCTCACTGCAGTAATGAAACACTTTCAAACACAGAAACAAAACACATACACACGGCACTTAAAAATAATGGATACCCTAAACGATTCATTCTCAGAAACTGTAGACCCAATAGTACATCTTTAAACAATACATCTCACACCCGCATATCTATTCCATATATTCACGGCATTTCCGAAACAATCTCTCGCATCCTTAAAGAGGCAAATATCAAAACATTCTATTCCCCTGTCACAACACTTCGCAAACAACTTACAAAAGTTAAAGACCCAGTTCCACCAGAAGATCTCACAGGCGCCATATACCAAATACCATGCAAAGACTGCAACAAACATTACATAGGACAAACAAAAAGAATGATCAAAACAAGAAAAAAAGAACACAAACAAGCACTCGCGAAAGGAGACATAGCCTCACGTCTGGCAGAACACGCTTTACAACACGGACACGAACCCGACTGGGACTCAACAAAAATACTACACCGTCACATCACAAACAAGAATAGTAGACTCTTCTTAGAATCTTGGGAAACTTACAAACTACACGGGAAAGCCATTAATACATCACAACCACTTCCAGAAACTTATAAACAACTCTTACTCTGAAATGTATGAGACATCCCCAACATTAGGTAACCCGCAGTACAGGTTTCTCATTGGTCCCTATTGGGGTTCTTCCATGATTCTATTGGAGGCCTCCCATTGGTTCTCATTGGGTTTTCCCATTCTGCGGGACTACTCTGATGAAGGGTTTTCCAGAAATTTCAAGTATAAAAAAGAGACAGAAACATAACATCGTCATTACTCCTGATGAAGGACTGCTGCTGATGCGTCCGAAAGCTTGAGTGATCTTTTTCATTGCTATTTTACCAGTGTTTAACCTTTTTATGTAATTTCCTCCCTGGTACCCTGTATTTTATTTCTATTGCATATGTCGTCAAATATAAGGCATCATGAGATCACAACTTTCCACGAATCTAACCAGTCCAAAAATAAAAAATATCATCACTTTCATTAGTTAAGGACATTTGTCTTTTAAACCTTTGAATATAGCTTTCATGATAAAGAAATAATTTTTATAAATTCTGCAGTACCGTCGGAGCATTTTGCGTCCACTCTTAATACCTATCTAGTGTCAACTATTCTTTTTATACGTTGAGGCCAAGGGCGCATCCAGGATGTTATTACGTACGGGGCGGTTTCGGAGGCCCCTCACTTGGAAAATTTTTAGTTTTGGACTGTTAAATAGTTTAGGTAAATATTATTAACCTTCCTTTGTACTTACGAAAATATTTAATTTAAGACAATGAATTAAAGATGGGCTTTTCTTTAATTAAACTATATGGTTTAGGGTAGATTATAGTCAAGTATGACAGAAGGATAACCTAGTAAAGGAGACATATACAATAACCAAAAACGATAATTTACAATGTAATTAATAGAACAAGTTAAAATTTAAACTGCAAAAGCATTGTAATTATTTTACTTTTTTTTATAACAAGCAACTTTTTAAAAAATTTGAAGTTTATAGTGCAAAGTCGAGCCATCTTGGTTTCTTTGAAAATTTGTCAATCACTTTATTTACATCAATATGAATGTCTCTGTGGGTGTGTATTAAAAGTCTCTTCTGTCATCCGCGTTCGAAGCCAAGTTTGACGGCGCTTCAACGATAAAAAACTACGTTATGCTGAAGTAACCCTTACTGAAAACCATGAACGTCGGCAGAATTTTTTGTAGGGGTGGGCAAAGATTACTTCAGCAGAATAAAAAAAAGTCCATTCAAAAATATCACAATTAAATAAGTATTTAATTTGTTTAACTAAATAATAAGACAATTTAGTTCAAATAGAATAGAGAGGTTGCATATTTTTGCCCGTGAAAAAAAAAATCAATTTTTTTTTTTTAAATCCAGAGGAGGGCAAGTTCCCACTCTTGCCCTATGCTGCCGAAGCCCATGCTGGAAACGTAGTTTGAAGGGCGAGAAGCTTGTAGATTCGTGGAAAAACGTCTGGATTGCATATTTTCAAGACTTGAAGACTTTGGACGCCAATGTAAGACTTTTGTTTATTACAGTCATAACAAATAACATAAAATATTCTTCATCGTCTTTATTTTTTTCTATTTAACCCTTTACGGGGCGATCTCCCTCTCCGCCCCTCGCTGGATCCGCCCTTGGTTGAGATTCAGTATTTGGCAAACCATTTATAAGTACGCGCATTGCCGAGTGGACGTCGAGAAATATACATTTAAATTTTGAATAAAATCTAAACAACGCAATGCGCCCGAACAGGATTCTGTAGCAAAATTTCCTAGTAAATTTAAAGCATGGCTAGCACACATGGTATGTAGGTTGCTGTATTAATGTGATATTATTGCGTGCAGTGCACTGTATTTACCAGCCATGTTTTCTGCGTTATCGTGAGTTTGGCACCTACAGTTTTTTATATCTACCGATGAATCTTTTAAAAATTCTAATACCACCCCTTCCAAATATTCGGAATCATGATTTTTGATATTAAGAAAACGAAAAAAAAGTTCTTTTATGTTTCTGTTTTTATCAAGAAATTTCAAGATAAAAGTTTATTGATACATACATATGTGTGCGATATCGGTGTAGAGTCAACAATAATGGAGCAATAAATTGCTTCTTGAACTTCAGAAATTAAATATTTTTTAATTTCGCCACCCATTAAATTTATAAATTCGTCACATACCATGTGTGATAAATAGTTAACATTGCTATTACCTGGATTACAAAATTTTTCCAAGTGAATTTTCAAAAAACTCTAGAATTTGGCAAGATAATACATCTTAAAAAAATTTCCCCTTCGATTTGAATTTGTGATTTCACTGTAACCACGAAATGCTACTCCCAAACTCGCCAATAATTTAAATAAGACGATATCGTACTTTTCTTTTGGTGGCCTTTGAGGTTTTGAGGCCCCAGGCGTACGCCTCTTACGCCTGTGCGGAAATCCGCCACTGATTACAACCGCCGATAAAATTTGCTTTGTCGTTTGGTAATAAAAGTAGGTATTATGTATAAGTAGGGATCGACCTATAGCAAATTTTGACCGATAAATCAATACCGATTTTTTACCGATTGTCTAATTTCATGCCATCGTCGATGCCTGTTGAAAAACCCATTTATTTTTTAATATTCCATTGGCCGATTACTGATGCCAATGTTTTCAATTATTATTAATGAATAAAATGTTTAAAGATTACATTATACAAACATCAATATTTAAGAAATATTTATTTTCTTGTAATTAATTAATTTTTTTTACATATTCATTGGATTTCCGCTTTAGATTATTTTTTCTTCTCGATTTCTCGCTATCCGACAACCCAAAACTTCACAGTTCAGGCGTTTGCGTAGGTATAGAAAAAAAGAACAATTTCGCGTTTAGTATATAAAATGGGAAATAAAATCTAATGAAAATTAAACAACCGAGAACCAACAATCGCATTCAAAGGACAGATGTAACAGACGCAACAGCTACTAGGAAAATGAAGGCGGGAAACCGTGTAATCCCTTAACGTACTGTGAACTTCAAACCGAAACTAAAATGGGAAATTCTCTTCGGACTACTCTAGAAACGAATTCAAAATTTAATTTCATCACACGTAAGCAGTGGCAATTCTAGACAAAAATATTTGAGGGGCACAAATTCCTGCCTATGTGCTCGGGCGCCACAGCAGGCATAGGCAAGATAATAAAATCCGGTTATATTTGGGGGGCATGGCCAAGGCCGACTCGAAAATAGGAGGCCATGACACCTAGTTTATGACGTCACGAAAGGAGAGAAGACGTTTACGCTTCGGAATAACGTTTATCACACTGCGGATACCGCCAGCAAAAGAAAATTAGTTCTTCTCGAAGCAAAGAATATTTTAAATTCACAAACTTTACGCTAAATTTTTGGAAATATATTTGGAATCATCGGTAGTATATATAAAAAAATATTATTAAATATCTTTTACCTATACATGAAAATAGATTTCAGTGTTGTCCTTATTGGAATCTGCTCTGAATTAGTTTATTTTAACAACATATTATATACTTTTTACACTTTTTGTAATATTGAAATATAAATAATTTATTAAATATTTATATATTTCTTTTGAAAGTTTTCAATAAACTTTCCCAATGTAATTAGAAATTTTACAAGTGTTTTATTAATAATTATATAAAAAATCAATTACACCATATTTCCATATTACTTACGTTTTGTTAAACTTCATTGATGTATTGTGTATTGCTATCAGAAACAGAAAGAAAAACAGCAAATGCAAACGAAAGAATGAGAAAAATATACCAATGTATTAAATTTTTCGAACTATTTTAAAAAGCAATAATATAACCATACAGTTCCAATTTTTAAATGAATTTTTAACCGCATTACCATGTATATATGAGGAAAATGCGTACATGGAAACGGAAAGTATCCAAATATTTTTAATACAATGTTTATAGAAGTTAGAAACCCGTTTTTATTTATTTTTAAATTTTTTCAGCTTCCTGTTACCTTTTCTCTGGGCAACATATCATTTCTCTGTTTTGCATAATTATTTAAACAAATGTTTGCAAAAGTATGAATTATTTTTTCAGTATATTTATACACTACTTTATTACATGATGAACACGAATATATTGTATTTTCAGTTAAATCGTGTTGTTCAAGATAAAGCTGCACAATTTGTACAAAAAGTTTAAATAGGGCCTTGCTCTTAAGAAAATAATCCTCATACTCATTTAGAATCAGTAATTTAAAAATTAAATATGCGGAAGTTAGAATTTCTACCACCACGTTAGTTGGCATTTTAAGACCACCCCTGTCCAAAAGACATAAATATGCAGTATCGAATGATACACCAGCTTCCAGATGCATTTCTTTATCTAAAATAAATAAGGTTCTACAACGTTCACACTGATTACGTAAAGCATGAGCACAACACCCAGCATTATAAGTTAACACTTGTATTTCTTCAACAGAAAGATTATCAAAATCAAGTTCTTCATTTACAATATCATTAAATTTTTCATTGAAGATAACATCTGAAGCAACAATATCAAATGAGTGTAATTCAACAAGGTCTTTAAAAGTTATTGAGCCAAATCGCTCCGAATGAAGCTTTTTTTCTGTTTCTAAAACCTGCTGTACTGTAATGTGGTAGTTGCAACCAGACATTTGTCTGTCATTCGACCGAATCTAGATTTCAGGTTATCGGTTTGAAATTTGTTAGTTAACACATATTTTATTTTTAACTCGGTTAACAGAGATTTAATTAATTGTAATTTTAATTAAACGTACATTGCAGCAACAGTGTGCTCCAGAGCGAAAGGTGTTCCATCTATCAAGCAACCTTCTCGTTTATTTTGCTTGAGATTTTCCCAAGTTTTTAACTACAAAATAAAACTGTTCATAAAAACAAGCCTTTCATCTTCAATAAAAACAGATGGTACACTATTCACCTGCCTATGATAGTACCCTTCCTTAGGATGGCTGATATTCATCATTTGCCAAAAGGTTACAATGTGGCGAATAAAACATGCAGTTGATTGGCATATCTGAGGATTCCCAAGTTTGTCACCGAGCATGCATAATGCAACAGCATTTGTCTCGTCAAATACTTTTAATGAGAGTTTGACATTTTGGCATTCCAAGTTCCTTGGTTTTAAAACTTTTAATGATAATTTAGGGACTAATATCGCTAGTGTGTTGACTTCTATATTGTATATTTTTCTTAAAGAAAGAAAATGAAGCAGTCATTGTTATATCAAAATTTTTGGGATCTGGAAAAGTAAATGTCTTGTCAAAATCTTTTTGATTGAGCCAATTATTTCTGATGGATTTTAAAAGGTGGAGAGAATCAAAAAGTAAAAATAACTTTTTTGATATATTACATGGATTTTATATAAAATACTTCATTTCAACTCCTGACAACTTTGAATACATATTGCGATTTACCCTATTGTTGTCCGAGATGAGTGTTAGAACAGTAAATCCTACCCTTTCCATTAAAGTTAATAACTGTATCGTCATAGCATACAAATCATCTGTAGTCATTTTTGAAACTGAGTTTATTTCTTTATGTTTAGATACAAGTTGACAACATTGAGCTAGAAGTTGATGATTCATGTATTTACCTTGGACAACTGATTTCAATGGAAGGCAACATTATGAAACAACTCAACAGACGTGTTAAACTCGACTGGAGTGCATTCGGACGAAACAGTTTTATCCTGAAGAGAAAATTACCTTTGTGTCTAAAAAGAAAGGTTTTTCCAAAAGTTGTGTATTGCCAGTCCTCTCTTACGGATCAGAGACATGGAGTATAACAATTGCAGCAATACGGAAGTTACAGACAACCCAAAGGAGCATGGAGAGGTGTATGCTTGGAATAACTAGCAGAGATCGAAAAAGAAACACTTGGGTGAGAGAGCAAACTGGAGTAGAGGATATTATTGTTAAAGTAAAAAGACTGAAATGGCGATGGGCTGGGCATATCGCAAGAAGAACTGATCAACGATGGGCAACGCAAATTCTCAACTGGATTCCAAGAGACCACCGAATAGCTAGAAAACTTCCTGAAACTAGATGGGTGGATGAAAGAAGAAAAGAGTTGGGGGGTGACGTGGAAACGAATGGCCCATCATAGACTTATGTGAAAAGCATTTGGAGAGACCTTCATCCAGCAGTGGATAGATAATGGTTGAATGCGATGATACACACACACATATATATATAACATTGCGACAGATAACCTGCGCATAAGCTCAAAAATAAATATATTTATTACTCAGTTATTAAATCGTATTTAAGGCAATCCACTTCATTTGCAAAATCCAATTAATGAAAACGAGTTCATACTCAGTCACAGACACTATCAATCTAAAAAATTCTAGAAATTAAGGCACATACCTCTTATATCGTTTCCCTTTCAGTAAACATCATTTTTTCGATGTTTAATAGAGGAGTAAAAATTATAAACACGTTAAACATACGTCTGCACTGTATATACAGACAGTGATTGTGAGAAAGTGTTCACTCTTTTGCTGGCGTCACATATCCCAGAATGCCCTAGTGTCATGGCCTCCTATTTTCGAGTCGGCATTGGTATGGCCCCCAGCCCTAGCCTAGGATCACCACTGCACGTAAAGCACACGAAAGTCTTTTTAGATAAACAAAAACTCGAAGGATAGAAATTAAGCAGTAAGAATCACAAAGGCGCGAGACAAAGAAAAGGCGAAATTCGACGTTCCTCACACGTCGAAGAGCGACGCCTCGAAGATTTTGAATCTAGAGAAAAATAGGTTCCACGAATAGAAAACTTCTATCCCAGTAGGCCATAGCGAAAAAGTTTAAAATGCGAAAGTGGCATCATTCGATATTTACAAAAATTTAAAAGGCGCTACCTACCGTAATTTTCAGCCCTGTAATTCCCCAGGAAGTTTGTTGTAACTTGATAAAAGACATCCCACACTTTTTCATCACACTGAAGAAGGTCCACGAACTGCGCATTGTGAAATAGCTGTCTGATCTACGGACCCACAAAAATTCCCTCTTTTATTTTTGTTTCGCTCAGTCTAGGAAATTTTTCAAGCAAGTACTTGAACGCTTGTTTAGTTTTGTCCATGGCTTTAACCAATTGCTTCACAAGACCCAGTTTTATGGGCACAGGGGATAGTATGGTTTTATGCAGATTTGTCAGTGGTGTATTCTGAACATTCATTTTTCCAAGTGTCAAAGACGTCATCGAGAGAGACCAGTCTCTCTCGATGTAATGTAAACACATACTTCGACTATCCCATTGACAAAGAAAACAGCAGCACTTTGTATATCATTTCTGAAGGCCCATCAACAGAGACACTACCTTCAGGTCAGCACAGATTAGCTAACCATGCTTTTTGTAATTAACTGTGTCCAACAGCTGTTTCGGGTTTCTTTCATGTACATTGCATGTGCAATTGTAATGGACGGTAGCTGATTCCCATTATACAGTAAAACCATCTTAAGACTGAACTTGGAGGCGTCTATAAATCGACGCCATTCCTGCATAACAAGTGTTAACTTGTTTTTGCGTAACCTAGTACTTGTATTAGGTCGTCAATATTGCAACAGAACACAAAGCCTTCACTTTTTTAGAAGAATTACTCGCATGGTCGGTGACGAAAACGAAACGAAATCGATCGAAAATTTTGTTCAAGAAGACTCTATTGATGACAAAGCCTTGATGCTAATATCTCTGCTTTGACTTTGGTTAAATTCAAATCACGAACAAGGTCGTTCAGTTCCTCTGATGTAATTTTGTGTGGCATAGAGTCAGAAGATACATATTCGTTATCGCATTTATAAATTCGTGACGTTGACAGTTGCGGATTACACACATCGTCTTCCTGGACCTCATCTAAATCGATAACAAAATCTGTCGGAGGTTTTGGAATGGTTAGGTTTTCAGAGTGAGGAACAGGTCGTACAGCAGAAAGTATATTTGGATACCGTATAGTCCATTTTTTTGTGACAACTTCAGCCGCCAATGGCACCATACAGAAATAACAGTGATTTATATTATTTGCGGGCTCCCTCCAAATCATGGGAATAGCTAGGGGCGAACTGGGCCACCAGTCACGGAGAATCCAGACTTCTCACCTAATGGTGCAATATTTATTGGTCTGATGTTGCCTAACGAGTATGGAAAACGCTGTACGAAACAGAAGTTCTTACATTTTTATTTGAGTGTAATTTTAATATAAATTTACTAACATTTATTATATTTATCATAAATTTATTAATAGTAAAAAATATTACTCATCATACCTACTATTTTACTAAAAAATCTCAAATTTCTAACGTTTCATTAGCTGTATATCCGAAACAAGAGCCAATGAAGTTTTTATGGCGATATTCGTGTTTAGTGGGTTAATTTCATGCAGAATTGTATACTTCCCTTTAGAAGCAATTTCATTGTTGTCCCGTATAATCAAAGAGATGTTATGTTTTTAGACTGTAACGGTATGGTACAGCCTGAGTTCGTTCCTCAAGGACAAATAATGAACAAAGAGAATTTTAATATTCTTTGGCAATTGTGTAAAAGTACTTGGAGGAACCAGCCTAAATATGAGGGAACGACATGGGGATGTTCCGTTATGACAATATACCAACCCATGCATTGCTTGATCTGTGACTTTTTGGAAAAACGCAACAGAATTGTTTCTCAGTTACCCTGTTCATTGGATCTTGCTCCCACAGATTTTTTTTATCCCCCACAAGTTGAAAACTTCGCTGAAAAGTGAGCGTTGTCACGTTAGACCAGTGGTTTTCAACGGGAGCCATATGGCCCCTTGTGGGCCATGGCAAAGTTCTGGGGTGCCATGGGTTGAAACAATGAAATTGGGAGCCATAGAATCTGTTAAGGGGGGACACGAACAGATGACCACAAAATGAAGTTACTAATTTGAAAAGTAATAAGGCGGTGTTATTTAATAATTAGCAATTGATTGCTTCATTAGTTTTGGAGAAAATACAAAATGCCTCAAAAAAGCTCCCATCTGGGAAAATTGCTTACGACCAGAGACATCTCCACCAATTTACCGAACCTCTCCTCGATCTAAACAAGTTTCTAACCTGCGCAATGGTAACGTTGGCTAACTGCTGGCGAGCAGAAATCACATGCCTTGAAGAATAAAGAACATGCTATTGAATATAAATATATCATATCATCAACAAGAACCATTTTCAATCCACTGCAGGATGGAGGTTACTCTGTTATTACACATACATGTAATATGGTGAAAGAAATACAGAGGAAGTGGCCTTAAGCTCACCACGTTGGCCAGACGGGTTGGCAAGTTGAACCTGCAGTTTAATGAACATTCCGAACTTTGGTCACAACAACCAAAGTCACGCGCTAAGGTGGGACTCCTTGTGTTGCCCTCCTACGGAATAACCGCTATCGGCGCTGCTTCAAAGCGTCGCTCTGACGAATGATGGTATTCTTGAGTGGACTGTTGTGAGACAGGTACACGATATATATATACATACTTCATATACCTGATTATAAAACTTATAAGGCAAATAAAATTAAATGAACTTCAAAGTCATTTGTTTTAACAATTTTGCAAAGAAAAGAAATTTAAAAATCTATTAATACATATAAAAATCCAATAGTTATCAAAAGGGAATTGTCTCCGCCATTTTGTTACTCCTTTGCATAGTATTGTATCATTTCTAAATAATAAGCCGCTTGAAGATCAGGCAATTGCTGTTAAGTGTGACATACTTTATTTAGCATCAGAAAGTTAAATTGTTTAAATAAAATGTTGCAATAAACAAACTACAATCTCATATCTTTCAAAGCAGTCATTACTGCTTCCCTTGGAAAACTAAAACTTTCTGGAGCAATAATTGTGAATTAATACAACTTCCTTCATTTGCTATTTTTGACAAAATCGTAAGATGATTGTTTTGCATGTATTGAGAATTTGTATAATAATATGCAATTTTGGTTTAATGAGGTGCTGCAAATGACTACCTCAGACTGGGTGGTGAATCCATTCGAGGTAAACACAATTGATGTGGGCATTGTTTGACAAGATTGTCTCATTGAATTGCAATGTGATGTCGCAGCCCAAGCTCTATTCAAAAAAGACATTTCTGGATAAGCAGTGAAATTGCAAATAACTTTCCATAGCTTTGGGAGAACACATTTTTTTATCGGGATTTCCCACTTCATATCTTGTTGAATGTGGATTTAGTAGGGTTCATCTGTTATCAAAAGCTCGTAATTGTCTTGATATTGTGAGGGGTGGTGAAATTTGATTGTCTAATAAAGCTGCAGCCAGATATACAAAAACTTGCTTGTTCTCATCAACCACAAAGATATCACTAAATTAAAATACAATGTTGTAATATTTGATTATGAAATATTTTTATTATATTTCTTCTATAATAAAGTGTTGATAAAGCACAGTAATTTGAAATACACCGGGGGGAGGGTTACTGTTGTGAATGAAGTTCAAAAAAGGGACCCTGACCAGAAGAAGGTTGAGAAACACCATGTTCGACGACATCATGTTGGCGCAATCCCAAAACAAGCCTGCAAGTAGTGTTTCATGAATTGGAAAAACCGCTGACAGCGATGTATCAACTACAGAGGAACACCCTTTGAAGGAAAGTGACTAGCACAGTAGTTCTCAACTGGGGGTCCCTGTAACCTGCTCAGGAGGTCCGTGACACCATTCACATAGCAAAAACTAAAAACTGAGTAGATAAGTAACGGAATTAACTTAAATCCAATTTCCAGATCTTTTTGTTTCGACAATGACGTCATGCGTGAAAGTCGTAAACTATTGAATTCTAGGATCTTCTCAAAATTGCATGAAGAAATGGAAAGCCAACATATGCAGTTACTTTTGTATATAGAAGTGGGTTGGCTGGCAAAGGGAAAAGTGTTGATGCGATTTTTTGAGTTACGTGATAAAGTATGAGTTTTTCTGACAGACTCAAAATTTCCATGTGATCAGTTGAACAATTTTACGTGGTTGTGTACATAGGCGCGGAGTTATATGGAGCCCAAGCCCCCAAAAATAATTTGAAATAAATTGCAATTTTACATATACTGTAATGTATAAATGTACAAAATATGTGCTCGCCCCCTCCCCCCTAATAATTTTAAAAACTCCATGGTGATGGTTGTGTAGTAGGAACTGACCGATGGACCAATGTCCATTTTTTACCGATTGTTCAATTTCATACCATCGCCGATTGAAAAATCGATTTTTTTTTTATATTCCATCGGTCGACTGCCGATGTTTTCAATTACGATTGACTAGTAAAATTTTTAAAGATTACATTATGATATGAACATCAATATTTATGAAGGAAAATTAGCATTGAGAAGTGTTTGGTATCATTGAAAAGCGCCTGAAAGACGAAAACAGCACAAAAACTTGTCAATTAATTAATTACACCAATGTTTTCGGTTACGAAATGGGAAATCGTTTAACCGTTGTATACCTCCCCACAACCTTAGAATACTATGAACTTTTTTTTTTTTAAAAAGGCAAACCAAAATGGGAAATTCCCTTTGAAGTGCTTTGGAAACGTATTCAAAATTCAACTTCATCACACGTAAAGCATACAAAAGTCTTTTTAGACAAACAAAAACTCGAAAGATAGAAACTACACAGTAAGTATCACAAAGAAAAGGTGAAATCAGACGCTCCTCACACATCGAAGAGCGATGCCCGAAACCAAATTTATCATTGCTCAAACAATTTTAGATTTAGAGAAAAATAGGTTCTACGAATAGCAAACTTCTCTCCCAGTAGCCATAGAGAAAAAGTTTAAAATGCGAAAGTGGCATAATTCGATGTTTACAAAAATTTAAAAGGCACTTGCGGATTAAAGTTGAGAAGTTGGCGGCGGTAAGGCCGAAAATCGCGATCAGTTTCCCCGATTTTTATAAAGTGGGAAAAATGTAACACTGGCCAATGGCTAATATAGTCGGCCGATTGACCAATAATTTGCAGTTGTTTTAATTGGCTGCCGAGGCCAATTTACGGAAACATGAATAAATCGGTCGCGACTGGTTGGCAAGCCGATCTATTCCTGTGTAGAATAGCCTTAGCAGATGTTTTTGCATATTCGAACATTTTCAACACAAGCCTTCAAGGTAATGGTGTAAATACTTTTTATGCTGATTGTAAGATTGAGGCAGTAATTAAAAAATTGCTATTATGGGCAAGCCGAATAGTAGGTGATAACTACGCTAACATTGGAGACATTTCTGGGCTCCGCTGACGAAAATTGGCACCAGAAGTAAAACATGATACCACTGAGCACCAGCATGATTTAGCGACTAGTTTCAGTGATTACTGCACCAAATCCTGAAAATCCATGGATAAGGAACCCTTTTGAATGTGGTTATGTGCAACTAATCCTGTCTGAGGAAAAGCAAGATGGATGCACTCATTGACTTAAATTGTGATTATAGGCGTAGAGTTATATGGACCCGAGCCCCCAATGATTCGAAATAAAGGGCAATTTTATATATACTATAATGTATAAATGTACATATTATGTGCTTGCTAATAATCTTAAAACTCTCGTTGATGGTTGTAACGGTTCATTGAAATCATTTTTCAAAGAATGTAGATTGGATCAATTTTGGGTAATGATTTTACCTGATTATAAGAAGTTGGATGAAAAGGCTTTAAAACATCTCATTCCTTTCTGTTCTACATACCTTTGCAAACAAATATTTGCGATGCTTTTTTACAACCCCCTCCCCACGAAAAAAACAAAAAAAAAAAAATAAAAATCGGCTGAACGTTGGTACAGATTTGAGACTAAAAGTAGAAAATATCGACCGAATGTGGAAAGAATTGTTCAAAAGAAGAAAAAAAAGAGGCATGATTTCTTCCATTGCACTGATGTTTAGCTGCTAGACATGTTAATTACAACATATAGAATCTGTTCCCTTGTAATAAACGTTAGTAAAATTCAATACACATTTCTTTCCATAACCAAATCATTGTTATTTTTGGGTGATAATACTCATCTTATGATCCGTTTTTTGAGTTTACTTAAAATTATACATTATAGAGCTTTGCGGGTTATTCCGCAACGTCTGTTTATTAAAAACACTTAACGTTTCACTCCGTTCTATGCTAAGCATCCTCAGAAGTAATTGCCGGCCAAGTTTCCCTCTGCAAAATGCAAGACTTTCGCTTGGTTGCTTGGCAGAAAATGAGTGAGTAAAAAATATGAGACGTATTTTATAGTACCCTTTCTCTGGCTACCCCCTGATCGGATGATTTCCGGGTTATATGCTCTGATTGGTTGTTGGATGAAGGTCGTTGCTCACTGGCCCAGAGGGTGGCAAGTTTAGATTGATTGAATCATGCCTGACTTCCCGAATTTTTAGGCAGGAATTCCAAATTGATGGAACATTAACAGAGTCTTCTCTATTAAAATTATGCCAGTTTTTAATGGCCAAGGTTCCATGTATAAGCGTGTCCACAATGCACTAGTTTTTGCCGTAACCGAGATGTCGTGAAAAAGAATTTGATGTTTATAATCAATGGCGTGTTGAGCGACCACCCACTTATTAGGTTGTTGCAAGCGAACATGGCATTCATGTTCCATAAGTCGAGTATAAATTGAATGACCAGTTTGTCCAATGTAAACTTCACCGCACTAACATGGAATTTTACATACGCGGGTGTTTTAAGGGGATCTCTGGATTGTTTTGGATTTATTGAAATATAACGGAGTTTGTTGGTGGAACGAAAGACAGGTCTAATACCCTGTTTGGCCAAAATGCGTCCAATTTTGTCTGTAGTATTACTTAAGCATTAGCTGAAGTATTACTTAAAATTATTTGCTTATTAGGGGTTACCACACATTTTACTCAAAAAATTACATCGCATAGGTAGAGATTAAAATTCTCAAATGTTGGAGGTCCACAGCTTGGGTTTTGTAAAATAGGGGGTCTGTGGCACTTAGCTAATTGGGAACCACTGGATTAGTATATACATAAAAGGAAGGGAGAGGGGAAGAGAAAAGCTGTTCCGTAACTTTTTGATCAGCTCTCATGTTAGATTGGTATTCAGAATAGGGGATTTTAAGTTTTTAACTACAAAAAATGCAACTTAAACATTATGAAACATTTAAAAGATCATACATGTATAATCCATAGCTTTTAGTTTGAAAGTTGTGATTAAAATAAAAATAAATATAATGGGCATATTTAAAAAAAAAGAAAAATATGCACAATTTTCTTTTTTAAAATGAATTACAAACATACATGTAAAGTCAACATAATATATGTGTATTTATTGTATAAGAAACATTTTTTTTATATAACAAATATTACATAGCTCATTCTCTTCATCATAGTTAATGCTTGAAAAATGTGCAGAAACAAAGATTCTATTTTATACAAAGATATGTTTGTAACAGGATTTTTTTTTTTTAAAATTCAAAATATTCTGTAAGCATTCTAAGTAAAAAATATGAACACTTTACAAAAAATTTAAAATGGACTACAATATACACAAACCAAATACTAAAAGGGCAGGAGCAGTTCAGTTTCTATATGTTTCACCTTGAAACGCCTATTTGGTACTTTTTGTAAATATATTTTCAGCAAGTCATACTTTCCTCAATCTACAATCTTGAAAGAAGCATTTACTTTAGCATAAACAATGTAGAAAACAACAAATATTGCTCCTTGCTTATTGAAAATAGTATTTTTTTTGTTTTTCAATGAAAACATTGTTTTCTATAAAATCCTCTTTCCAGAAGTTTTAAAAATGTGAAAATGCACAATTGGTCCATAAGAAAATTAAACGAAGATGTCAATTTCTTTAAAAATATACATGAAAAGAACAAAGAAAAATGTTCTATTACATATAAGTATATTAGGCATGTTTTGTTTATCACATTTAAAACAATTCAAAATATTCCAAAAATCGAAAAAACACGACTGGAGAACGATCTCAGAAAATGCCAATATAAATTTCTTACTGATCATTCTGCTTTTAATCTTGTGAAATGATCATGTTATTCACTTCTACTCTGAATCATTCATATATATCATCTGCAGAAATTTAATAGTCTTTGTTTTTCATGCCTCTATGATATTTTATTCTGGGTAGGGCAATTTTAATGTTCAGAAGTATATGTATGTAGTATACAAATATATATACAGTAATCCCTCTCAATAACGTCCTCCTAAATTAACAGAACTTTTCATCTAACTATATAATTTTGAGGTCCTGGCAAAAGCTCCATAGAAAATAATATAATTGAACTCCTGCAAAAACATCCTTCTAAATAAGTATTTCCATTTAATGACCATATTTTGTGTTCCCGTTAAATACTTCAATGCGTTAATGTACTTCTGATTAATGACCCCCATTTTTTTTACCAGCATTTAGCCTGCTTTCCTTGTCATTTCCTGTTGTTAAATGCAAAAATGCCGATTGATTGTCTGAACTCATAAAGAGTTCCTTTGTATATAAAGATAAGGGGTTCAGGTAACTTTCGTTGAGAAATAGTCACGATAAGAAAGCATCTCATGCTTCAGGATGAAGTAAAAAAAAAAAACTAGAGCTGGCTAAGCAATTATAGTTGCTAAGTCTGCTTTTCGAGATACTTTAGTACCTCACAAAAAGAAACTACGAGGCTGTGTAAAAATGCAGATGATCATGGAATAAACATCTGAAAAGTCATTGTTCTAGAAGAGAAGCATTTGACAAATCTCTTATACAACAGTTTAATGAAGCAAGATCATCCACCATTCCAATTTCTGATGTATTGCTAAGAAAAAAAAAACCTTCATTACAATAATGTACTATATGTAGTTTTATTAAATTGTAAGGTGTAATTCAAATAATAATTTCTAAACACATCAACGCATTTATTAATGTATTGACATTCCTAAAACCGTGATGGTGAAAGGAAATCAAATAAAACATTAGAGTCAATCCTCACTTAGTAAATTATTCAGATTAACAATTTTTTTGGTTCCTTGGGATTCATTAATGGGAGAGATTACTATAGTTGAAGAAATGTCACTTTTGCTTCTGTGAGTAGTATGTTTAGTTAAGTAAGATCATATATTGCAAGCAATTTATATTTTTATATTCAAAACAATTATATATTCTTAAAATAGATGAAGCTGCAAAACACCTAAGGTATTTTAAATTCACTCCCTCAATATCAACCTCAACGTTTATTTTCTTCTATTTTTTAGATTTAAGATTCATTAATGAAGAAGATTACTGTATATCAGTGGCGTAGTGTGACATCAAAAGTAGGTCATCTGAAAATGTTTAATATCCCACTCTTGAATAAAAAAGTTTTTCACAATTCACACACAAATATATTATATATATCATGATGGGAATGATATATGCATGAATTGGCACTTTTTTACTCAAGGGGTCATGTTGAACAATTGGAGATAGCCCACTTTTCAAGTAATGTTATGCAAGTGGTATATACATACATATATAAACTGACCGGGAGGGGAGGAAATTAGATTGGTGTCACAGCGATTCTCCTTTTGACTTAATCGCAGAAGCATATTTAAAAAAAAGTGTTCAAATACTGTGACAATGTTGTGTATGAAATTTATTTTACAAGGGGTTATGTATAAAAATATAAAATTTAACATTTTATACAAGGTCCACTACCAAGGAATGTCCAATTAGAAAAATATTTTCCTATATGTAATTAGTCAAATAATAAAAAAAAAATCCGTTTCCAAGTACAATATTGGCAGAGTTAATAAAAATGAAATTTGATCAAATACACACCTTCATCTCTGCATTGGTAAACCGCCCCCCACCCCAACTTTCTAGCAAAATAATTGCTACTTTTGGTGACTATATATAATAAAAATGACAAAGATCCGCTTCGTTATAAAAATATTTAAACTATGAAATAAACAGGTTTCTCAAAACTTTTCTTGAATCTCACATGAACCAAGAATTTTAAAATCGAAGTATTACCTCAATGTTTAACTTTTGAGATGCCCAGTAACAACTTGGTAATAAATGCTAAAATATTAAATGTTCAACATCTTAGCAAATATTGTATTTAGAAATATAGAATCTTTCTTATTTCACTAATTAGATATAAAAAGATATTTTTACAATTGGAAAGTTTTTGGTAGAGGGTCAGTATAAAAATTTAAATTTCATATTTTTATACATATATAATCTTTTCTAATATAAATGACACATCCAATTTTGTTACATGATTTGAGTACTTTTTATATTTAAAAGCATGTTACTTTGACTACTGGTAAAAAAGATAATCATTGAAACATCAATTTTGAATTATCCAGCATACATTGAAAAACAAATGATTATAATGATGTTCATGTTCTGTCATATCCTGAGAAAAACTAAATTATCCGTTATGACTTCTATAGTAAAAGCACATACATATAATTGGAATATATATTTTCAGCAATGTACATGGTGTCTGGCCAAATACATTTTCAAACAACAGGTTTACCAGACCAAACAATAACCTATTTCAGGTCGCTAATTAAAGCAATTACATCACAACACATTCAAATTTTCATTATCAAACAAATTTCAAGACCATAACATTCATTAAGTGAAATCAAAATTGCTTATAAATTGATTAATGAATTTACAAAGATAATGATCATATTTAAGAATATATATATATATATATTTATATACTTTTATATTTTGTGCAAAACACCCAAGGAAATTTCATTAATCACAATATTTACAACATTTTCACTGAGCTCATTTGAATTCATTATAAACGGCAGTGTTCCCACTCACATTGGAGAAAAAAATCTCTTGACCAATCACAAGCAACTTTGAACTGAACTTTGGCTGTAGGAAAAATGGTTGCACGTTGGTGGAAGATTTAGTTATTCAAAACAGAGGTTAAGATTATTTTCGCCAGACCTTTAGGGATGATTTTAAATTTCCTGACAATTTCAAGTTCTCCAGGTACATGGTGCCATCCAGAAATGGGTTCAACTATATATATATATATACAGGAAAGGGAACTGGAATGAGCCCTTTGCACTTTGCAGATGAGAAAATTTATCTAAAATCACTGTTTTACGTTTGGCAAACCTACTTTTCTAAGAAATATAGGCTTAATAATTTTATACGTTATTATTATTTTTATGTGCAAAAAGTTAACTATTTGGAGGAAGTTTAGTTAAACATATATAAGTTTCTAAAAAATTTCACAACATGCAATACAGTATGAAAAGATCAAAAGTACAGTTCGGGAAAATTACTTTAATAAACTATTAATTATAATACTGAATTTTAAATTTCCATAACTTAAGCCTTTGAATTTTAAATTTCCCTGACTTAAACCTTTGAACTTTAAATTTCCCTGACTTTTCCAGTCAGAAAAAACTTGACTTTCCCAGATTTTCCAGATGGCTAGACACCCTGAAATCTTTTAGGACAACTTTGTATAAATTTACAGGCAAACTTCAGCCATTTACAGCTTTCACATATCATTATTATATTTTAGCATAAATTTTAATAGGTTGGTTGATAAATTTTAATTATATAGATGTTTGAAGAGCATAGTAACAATCATTTCCTTCTTTATATTATATGCAAAGAGAATTACAAAAAGTGATTTTCATAGTAATCAAAACCACAATATTCTGCTATTGTTATTGAAGTGCAAATACGAATTTTTTTACTTAAGCAATTAAATATAAAGATGGAATTGTTTTTATATTTTAATAATTAAACATACATATAAACACACATAAACAAATATGTAAATAATCAAAACAATATTGAATACCAGATCAAAATACAATAAGCAATTTCACAATATATCTATAATTCACTTTACACAAATCTATAAAGCAAGTTCTGCCTTAGCTATATTCCAATGATGCTTAAAACATGATATTTCCATTTGGTTAAATATCAAGGTAATTATATTGCACAAATTAAAGTAACAATAATAATAAAAAAAAAAAGTTCAATTCAAAATATTTTTTTTACTCATACTCCCACAATATATATATATACAGACTAGAAAATTTCGAGCACAAACACTTTAAAACCTCATAAATATGCTGACCACAATAAAATGCCCAAAATTTGAGTCATTAACAGATGTGCAACTTATATATTTCTTTTCAATCAAATTTCAAAATAAGGGTAAAAAAATTCCAAATTTTAATTAGTCACTTGTTTTACAGCATGAGGATGAAGAAGGTCATGCTGTGATGGAACCTACAGTTTCCCTGAGGAACCCATACCTCATAAGACCTAGGGAACCAAGCTCTGAACCACAGTGAATAGTTTACAGGTAAGCATTTTATGTTGGCACCATTGAGAGTCAAATCCGGGTTAACGGCACACTAGGCGAACATGTCACTCTGCACCATTGCAGGGCCAATTATAGTCAGTATTTGGAGGAAAAGGAACTTGTACAATTACATTACATGTATAAATATAGTGTGCAACTAGATTGCACATAACAAACAACATTTCATACAGAAACTATGACTGATCGTATAGAACACAGAAAATAAATTTCATTGAATTTTAGCCTAAATTTTTAGACTAAAATTTAAATACAATATAAAATCTATAACTATGAACAATGTTTATACAAGCAGTGGTTGGTGGCTGGTTGATAGATGTAAACCTTTGTAACGCGAACTAACAAAAATATGACACTATTGAGCTGCTCATTTAGAGCTCTCTTTTTTTACATGTGTGGACTCAGTATAAATACAATAACATATTTGTGTTCTTTCTTTACCTAATACAAACTAAGCATATATATATGCTCAATTTGTAGTAACAAAAGAGAAAACATCAGGACTAATGAAACTACATACAAGAGAGTTTAAGCAAAAATTTAATGGATTTTGTAAAATTTGGATAATCTGCAAAATTATTAGGTCCACTGGAAAGTCCTGTCCGATAATGTTATCTCAAGTTTGAACATGCATGCACGTGTTTATTTGAGACATACATGACTGTCTCTCTTTATTATTGCATTTATACACATCTGTTGTTCTAAATTAACCGAAACTAAAGGTCTCATTTCAATATCAAGTGAGACGCAATCATGTGAACATGGTTACCGATAAAGTTTATTTACAACACTGTATTTTATACGAATTCTAACAAGGCAGAAATGCTAGAGAAAGGTGTCGAAATTTAGTGGAAGTTTTTGATGGAGATGTAGTTTCGGATAAATCGTGCAGAAGATGGTTCAAAAAATTTGAAGCAGGTGATTTCGACCTTAATGATAAGCCACGCTTTGGGCCTTTGATCAATGACGATATTGTCAAGACCATGATAGCGCAAGATCCTTTTTCGACAACATCGGAGATTACAGAAAAGCTTAACTCAGCTCAACAAACCATTTCAGACCATATTTGGAAACTAGGATTGGTCTATAAATATTCTAGATGGGTGCCTCATGAGTTAAGTGAGAAAAATGTGCATGATCGAGTCGCCATATGCACATCTCTGCCTGCTCGGAACAAAAACAAACCCTTCTTGGACCAGATGATAACTGGTGATGAAAAGTGGATTAACTAAGAAAACATTGTTAGGAAAAGAGCATATTTTGAGCCCGGACAAAATCCCCCCCTCCACTTTTAAACCGAACTTGAGCCTGAATAAGAGAATGCTGTGTATATGGTGGGACATCTAAGGACCCATATAGTATAAGCTTTTGAACCCTAACAAAAAGCTCAATTCAGAGAGACACTGTCAGCAAATAGATGTTTTAAACAAAGAAGTCAAAGAAAAGAGGCCGGCGATATTCAATAAGAAGCACATCATACTGCACCATGATAATGCTAGACCACATGCTGCTTTGGTGACTCGTCAGAAACTTACAGAGCTAGGCTGGGAAATTCTGCCACATACACCATTTATACTCCACAGGCCTAGCACCCCCCGATTATCACTTGTTTCTCTCCTTCCAAAATTTTTTGAAGGGGAAAAAATTCCAAAACTGAAGCAGGTGTCAGTCAAGCACTACTTGAATTCGTCGCCTGTAAGAAAAAGACATTTAAAAAAAATGGTATTTACAAATCACCATCAAGTTGGCAAGAGGTCATAAGTAACGACAGAAATTATAGTGTACAATAAATATTATTAAAGATATGAACAATTCATTATTTCCTTTCACTTCCCAAATGGATAGAACTTTCCGGTAGACCTAATAGTAAATACCAGAATAGAGTTCTGTCCTTTATCTTTTACTTTACATAAAAACAATCACACCACTGTTTCTTTTCTAATTAACGATGTTATGTAAAATAGCAGACTTCAAAAATAAAAACACACAAACAAACTTGTATATAAACTACCAGTTGTAACAAAACACAATAACATAAAAGTTAGTTGTCAAATAGGAGCTAACATAAATTCACATTTTTATTATTTATATAATATAAAATACCCACTACTCATAACTTATCAAAAGCTCATGAAATTACCTGGAACATGAAAGTGAATGCCAATCGCATTAATGTCCTATTAAATTAAGTGGAAAAATCAGATCCACCATTTTTGGCACATTAAGGACATGTATTTAAAAACAATGTACATTAATATACTTATTTCATCACTTGTGCACAAATAAAAGCTTTTGAAATTCATTTCAAAACATGTTCAGAGAAATGTGATTATATATTTCCACAGTAGGTTATTAAGTCTTGTTCTGATATTTTTCTTCAGTTGCCTATAAACATATTAATATTACATAATTCATTAGTTTTTAGATGGTTATTTAAAGTATATACCAAACCATATAAAAACTATCACACATAACAGATACAAGATCTAACATACAAACTTCCATTTAACGAGGGTCTGTTTTGTGAATTTCTTTATTTAGCAATTTTTTTTGTGGGACGCTGAACTATTTTTGAATTTCCTTATAAAATATTTCCAAATAACAAAATCCATTCTCTATTTAATGAATTTTTTTACTTTTGATCTTTTCAAGACTGTTCCATAATATGTTTTTCCTGTCTTACAAATATGTGAAACATACTATGACAAAAAGAACTGCTTCAAACTTGGAATCCACAAGAACAGACTTCCCCACTCCCCATATAACTTATAGTACTTTTGTAGTAAAATGGATGCCCACATGTATGTAATTCATATACTAAAATTCCACTTAAAATAGACACATTTAGAATTAAATAACTGTCTAAATAAGTTCAGAAACAGTAATTTAGCATATTTTTCCATTTTGCTTTTAAACCAGGCAACTTAGTTAAATAGAGATTTGACTGTATTTTAGTGTAGTATGTGAAAATAATTTACAAGTTTGAAATTTTTTGTATAATATTTTTAGTTAATTTTAGATCTTATGTCAAAAAAAAAGAACTTCAATTTCTTTAATGTACAATAAAACATTCCATCAATAAATCTGAGTTCATCTTTTCTATAAAAACCATACGATACAAGTCTCTGCACATGATGGGAAATACATTTCAACCTTTATTTACTGGAGGGACTATAAAAACTTAATATATTTATTACAAAATTTAATAAGAAAAAAATTACTTACCCTCTATTTAATGACAACTGATGAACACTATGTTATTAAGGTAATACAATCATCACCTAATTACGTAGTCAAAATTTTAACAAAATATTTAAAAACTTCTTAAAAGTCCAGTAAATAAAGGGTCAACTAATTTTCTAAATATTCTCAAATTGTATGTAAAACAAAAATTTACAATAGTTTTATTTATATTTCACAGCGCAAGAGGACAGCAGAGGTCACAATGCATCAGGAATTACCATGAGTAATTAGTAAGCTTCCTTTTCTTTGGCACAGGTTAAGAGTCAAACCTGAATTAATGGCATGCTAGGAAAATATGCTACCACTGCACGGTCCAATACAAACAGTTTTAATCGATTTATATTTTAAGTTCAAATCTATACACAGAAGATAAAATTCAAATGTTTTTTATTATGCAAAAAACAAGAAAATATGTTTTTTACTTACGCTTGAAAGACATGACATTGGATTTCTATTACTTGTTACACCTTTCTTTACTTTTAAGTAGACATATTTTCTGTAAGAAGCATTTGTATTTTAAACTTATTTCTTTATTATAATTAAAACTGAAGTTAATTTTTTGTTATCCTATCAGTTTAACAGTGTAAACCAAGAAAATTTATAAGATTATTAAAAACATTACAAATTTCTGAAACAAAATTAGTTCATTAGAAGAATTTTTTTTCTTTTAAACAGTTTGCCATGGAAAGATTTACTTTTCACCTAAAACTTCAAATACATATCTTAAAATTTAGAAGACTAATATTTAGCTTGACAAACCTGGGGAGGTGTTTGTGTGCCACCTACCATTTATGTTTGTGTCCATCTACTATTTAAGGCATTAAACCTAGTCATTTTATCGAATGACTTCGTGTCTGACTCACATAAAGCATTACAGAAATAAATTGTTAAAAAACCACACTAAACATTTCATACAAAATATGTACATGCTATAAAACTTAAGATATAAAATACATAATTAAAAACTTTACAACACATGCTTGAACCATAAAATACAAAATTCCTTTGTTCATAAATTTCAAATATAACACATACATTCTAAACGATGACCATAGTTCAATCTTAGTTTTACAAGAATGAATTTGCTTATATAATCTAAGCATTAATTTTATGACTTAATATAGTAACAGATACAACTGAATGAAGACTATAAAAGTCAGCCTTGAGCATTTTTAGTATTCTCACTATCTATACACAACCACTTAATCTTTTATATATATGTATGTATGAGTAAAATAAGGAAGTAAATGGAAATTGTACATGAGGAATAGATTTTTCAGAGCAAGTATTATATTATGAACTATTGTAAGTAAGAAAAAAAAAATCATATTGCTGAAAAAATTGGTGATATTATTACAAAGAAGTGTATAAAGGTATTATTTACCGTTATACTAATAGACGAAGATAAAACTGAGTAGAATCAAATAAACAAATTCCACACACAAATACCTTAAAGTAACTTGAAACCACAATTTTTAACATATCATGCCATACAATATTAACATAGAATACATAAACATATATGTATTATACATTAAAAAAATTAAGACGATTTTAAAAAATCGCCGGAGAGAGCCCGACGTCTGTTGACATTAAATAATTTGAAAAATTCTTGAAATGGCGCATTGTAGCCATTTGTGAAAACCTTGAATGTGGTGGATGCAAATACTAAATTCACTGTAGTGCCCGAACGGCTAATTTTTGGAAAAAAATTCACTGAACAAAAAATGTTTATTTTGATGTGCTTCACCTGTTACACATACTTGGCAGTTCCCAACTCTTTTCCAGTGTGTTAAAAAAGGCATTTTTAGGCTTATTTTCACTAAACAGTAACACAGATCAAAATCAGAAAACGGAATTCCGGATTTTTTTGTCTCTGCTGTATTATTAGCTCAATCACTTAAATTATGTATAAAAAATTGCATTTAATTCATGCAATTGGCTACGTAGCAACGTGATGGGCATAAACTGTAGTTACGCTCTACAGCCAAACCGTCCCCTTTGCGGACACGGGGATATGGACAAACATGCCTTATTTGGTGTCCCCTACCACCCCTTAAAGTTTTGCCAGATATTTTCCAAACACCCTGTATATAAAAGATAATATTTTTACAATATAGATTAACAAAATACACAATGACCCTAGCAAACTCTTCATCAGGGGAGACGTTAACTACCCACTATTGAGACCTTTAGTGAACATCTCCCCTGATGAAGAGTTTGCTAGAATAGATTAATCTATATTATAAAATATTGATATCTTTATATATATATATATATATATATATATATATATATATATTGTGACTAATACAAGATTGATGAAAGTTAAGTCTTGATTTTTAATGTATAATGCATATGTTTATGTATTCTATAATAATATTATTTTTATACATTAATATGTTAAAAATGCGGTTTTTGAGTTACTTTAAGGTATTTATGTGTGAGATTTGATTTATTTGATTCTACTCAGTTTTATCTTCATCTATTGGTATATCGGTAAATAATACTTTTATACACTGCTTTGTAATAATATCACCAATTTTTTCAGCAATATAATTATTTTTTTTTACTTACAATAGTTCATAAATTAATACTTGCTCTGAAAATTCTCTTCCTCATGTACAAATTTTCATTTACTTCCTTATTTTACTCATATATTTTCTAATGTTGATTATTTGCAGCTGTAAGCGCATTATCATCTATAGACTGGATGTTAAAATTCCTATTAATTACAAACGAGGTTTTTCTACAAACTCTTTTTCAATGCTTTTACCATTCTAATTAGAATGTTTACCTATTATATATATATATACTTCTTGAACTCTGTCACTAGAATTTCTATATTTTGAAGGGGGGGAAAAATTCATATATTTAAACAAAATTTAATCTAATTTTATGTTCTAGTATATGTTATACCCTATTGCACAAAAATTTGTAGAAATGTTTATGGATTTTTTAGTAAATTGTGATGTAAGAAAAGTAGCAAATTTGAAGACATTTCTTCCAGTTTGAATAATGAATGGTAAAATTGACTACTGTCCAATAAGAAAAATGACAGATAAAGCGCCAAGTCATATTAAAAGAAGTATCTAATTTTGTGTAAAAAATCAAAAGCATATATATCTATTAACCTTTTTTCAGCATATGAGACTAATTAAATCTTATACATGTAAATGTGCATAATTTTACAGTTTGCTTTAAACATGTATTTTGTTTAGATGATATATGTGAAATACTATTTTGTAAATTGAACATTCATTGATAATAAACCAGTAATACAACAGTGATACTTCAAAGACAAAATTTTTTTCCACCCCAAACATCAATAATACAGGCATTATTAAAAAATTAATGCTTATTCAATTTGTTTTGTGGGAAAGGTGTTTTGAATACCACTTTCCTACATGTCCATATAAAAGCATGCATTCTTTAATGTGCTAAATGCATTATGTTAATAAATTTATGTTGCATACATTGCATTTTAAATTTTTTGATTATTAATTATCAACAGATTTAATAACCTAGATGGACAAATTATGCTTATGGATTTTGATACGGTAAAGCCCCTCATAACAGACACACTATTTTTATGGTCAGATAAAAATCCTGGGCAAGTAATGCCTTCACATTAATACCCCTCTTTAAAAAAGAATTTTTCATGTGAGTGTCTGATATTAAGGGGTTTTACTGTAAATATACATATTAACTTCTATTATATATATATGATGTAATCATGGTAACTGAAAGGAGTTTACATGGGATAAATACTGTGAAAATAGCAAGGTTATTTCATCATCTTTATCAAATATGAAGAAAATGGTACAACAGTTTAAAGACGGCAAAAAAATGAGCAAGCGTGCAAACAATGAATTTATGATCTATAATATAAAACTTCTCGATACTCATAAAAATGGAAGCTAAAAAGTGTAAATTCCATCATGAATAGGATAGACATACAAATAAGATGATTTTAGGCACAAAGTTTAGACTTTTGAAGTACCGACAGAATTTCCAATAACTTCTTCATATGAAGGTGGGGGATCACAATCTTCGTCTGAACTCTACATGGAGAAATAAAGAAACACTAAAAGTTCTAACAGTGTAGAGTTTTGTGATACATACCTATATTATTTTTAATTATAATTTAACTAAATATATAAAAATTCAAAAGTAAATTCAAGATGTTAAAAAAACCTTACGCATAACGTAAGAAAAACTCTTTTTTTGAAAAATCAAAATTTTTTTATCAGCATAATCTCCTCACCCTTCTTTTTACATATTCTAAACATTACATTTATTTCCTTCTAAAACAAAGCAAATTACAACTAATGAAAAGCCTGTTCAAGAATATGCTTAATTTTGTAAATATATTATTTTAAGAAAAAGATCAATTATTTTTTAGGACAGGGATTTCCGCTTATTTCTCATGGAAGTAGAGTTGGATTTATGATTTTGCCACTTAGTTTAACTAAACATAACAAGAGATGTAACTAAGATTTCAACATCCGTATCGAATTCTTAATCTGACACTCTCAGCGGTTATTCTAAACTTGTCTTTTAGCAAGCATTTGCGAATTTTGAGCTTCTCTTGAGGCGACGTCGTTGGAAACTCTCACAACTCAGCACACTCATGACTAGCGACATTTTGCGAAGTGCACAGGGAGTTTTGGATGTTCCGATATGAACATAGGCATTGTCACATTGATTGCCTGTGGCATGTTGTCCTGCTGTCAGTTATGAAGGCGATTTTTAACAGCAAGCAATCATCATCATTACTTAGAATGATGTTGCACTAGAGCTGCATGGGACACAGAATGGAACAGTGTAGTGTTCAGCAAATGAATTCTGTTTCTGTCTAATCAATGATTACAGTGTGAGAGTCTGGAGGAGATGCGGCTATTGGGCAGATTCCTTTACTGTTTTTGAACACTACACAGTTTGTCAACATGAGATTATGGTTTGGGGTGCTATCAGCACTAACAACCACTCACCCTTTGTATGCATTACAAGCACATTAAGGGCACAATGCTATGCTGATAAGGTACTATAGCCAGTAACACTACCATATCAGCAAGGTGTCCTAAATGCCATTTCTCAACAGGATAATGCCTGGTCACAGACAGCTCAGATCAGCCTAAATACTTTGTAAGGTGTGCAGATGCTTCCTTGGTCAGCCTGATCCCCAAATCTCTCGCCAACTGAGAATTTGTGGGACACGACTGGCAATCAGTTGAATATCTTCTCACTTCCACAAAATCAAGATAAACTATAGATTCGGATCAATAGTTATGTAATAATTACATGGTCAATGGTACCTCAGGACATTATTCAGACACTCATCAAATCGATGCTATGCCAGGTTCATCAATGTATCACTCAAAATGGATGTCCCATTTCTTAATGATCCTGTATTTTAGGTCACTGGAGTCTTGTCTGTATGTGAGAATTCAAGTATTTGTTTTGCACATGTTTAGCTATCTATGCACACAGTTTGTTTTGTTTTTGGACATTCCTTCATGGTGTGGAATTTTCTGCCAGGTAGTGTATATACATAAAAAAATGTAACGTACAAGGCAGAAATAAAAATATCAGAAACTTTTATTCACCTGCTTCCCCCCATCCCCCACACACTTCACCTACCTGTATATTCAATATTTGCAGCATCCAACTATGGAGCCAAAATTTTAGCCAAAAGTTTAAAAAAGAATTCCAATTTTGGAGTAATAATTTTCTAAAAATGGTACCCTAGACTTTAATAAATATTTTGTACTTGCTAGTAATTTAGGATAAAGGCATTCACAATATCCGCAACCAGTACAAACATTGAATGGCTTATGACATTGTAAATAACATGACATAACACATTTTAGGTGACAAAAATTGAATTATATTCTATATTTTTCAACTAATGGCTTTATTTATGAGTAGCCCTCAAAACATTTAATTTACAGTATGAAAAGAATGACTGAAAGTATTTTCATGAAATTACAAGCAGATCAAATAATCTACATAGTTGATTTTATTTAGGCATGCATTACGATCTGCCTTTATAAATTTCATATGTAGGGTGTGTACGGTATTTGAAGACATAACAAGTTCAATGTATAAAAAACTTACAATGTAATAATGTTTCACTTTTGTTGCAGATCTTCGATGAAGGAACGTAAGTAACTCACCAAATGAAAACAAAATCCTGCTGTAATTGTTGCCTTATAACAAAAACAGTGATTTAGAAATTGCTAGGTTTCTGAATTTTGGCAGATTATTTTTCTACAAAGCGTGAAAAGAGTTGAAAGAATTTGGTTGGAGTTTTTCACAAGTTTCTAAGTGAAAAAGGCATTCCCGATGTTCTGACATTATCAGATCACAAGAGTTCATTCAAAAGGTTCAGAAAATTATCAATGACTGGAATGTCAATGAGGGTCATTGACCTCAAGGTGTCAGAGGGCACAATTCGAACACTGGTGCATGAAGACATTCGATACAAGTCGCATGCGATGAGGAAAGGCCAATTCATGTCTGTACGAACAAAAGAGAATCGTCTGATCTGTTCAAAATGGTTACTCAACAAAGTCAAAAATCCTGAAGAACATGGTATGCTTTCGTTTTTCTCTGATGATTGATCAATACCAAAAGTTCAATAGCCAAAATGACAAATGGTTATGTCTAAATCCATCTGAAGTTCCCAGAGTTATGCATGCCAAATTTTCAGCAGCTGTGATGGTTTTAGGAGTTGTAAATAATGAAAGACACATCATGCCACCCCACTTCTTTATACAGGGATTTTGAGTTAATGCTACAACCTACCTTGCGGTGCTGCAGAATGTTGTTAAGCTCTAGACATACAGTGTTTGCAATGGCAGGCCATATGTATTTCAACAGGACTCTGCTCCAGCATATAAGGCTCAAATTACCCATGAATGGAGGTCAAAAAATCCCTGTGATCATATGACACCCAACTTGTGGCCTCCTAACCCACCAGATCTTAATTCCTTAGACTATTAAGTGTGGAGTGTTGTTAAGACAGACTAATAAACATCCACACAATACCAAAGACTTTTTGAAAGCAGTTATTGTCATGGTGATGTCAGAAACTAATAAAAACCAATTGATTTTATCGAGTTTTACAAGGTGATTTTATCGAATAAACTTATTATTAATGGTTTTGTATATATTATATATACCAAGGCAGCGTGAATAAAGTTTTTTGATTTCGGACAGGTTATTTTTCTAAATTGACATAAATGTCCTCAAATACTCTAAACACCCTGTATATACTTTGACTATAAAGTCAAAAGTTTATTATAAGCACATGCTTTCAAACAAGTTTACTGTATTATTTAAATAACATTTCAAAACATGCCTGAAAATATATGCTTGTACTATGTGTTTTATGATGCAAGGACAACTATGGTTATATTAATCCGGAACCTATAGTTTTCTGAGAAATACAAACCTTTGTGTTACCTAGGGAACCAAATCCCAGACTAAAGTGGGAAAGAAAAATGGTATGCATTCTATGGGGTATTTGTCATCAAACTCAGTTTAACATCATGATAGATGAATATATTACTACTACGACCATAGAAGGGCTTATGCCTTTTCTACTTTTTGTAGTGAGAGACATTGTGAATTATCTATCACAAAAAATATTAAATTACATAAAAAGAATCCCCAACTTTTTTTTTTTAATTTCTCAAAATTACACATGGGTCATCTGGATGAGGGTTAACAGCTTCCTATAACCTCCAAATCAAGATATGTTTATACATAACTAAGCTTAATGGAAATCCAATCCAACCTAGTTAGCACAAAGGTGGTGATTGTAAACACTAGACGCTAAGGAATCAAACAAAACACAATACTATACTCACCTTCAATGTTAAAGCTGTATCATAATTTGGTAAAGTTTCATCTGTACCCAAAAAAGCATTTTGGCTTTCTACCTGAGTTTGGTGATGTGATGGTGACTGAGCAGACAATGTATTACGAGATAGAAAACTCCAATGTCCCAAAGTTTGTCTGGAGAAAGAATGATTACTATGTATTATATTATAACGTGTTCCCATGCACATTGGAGAAAAAAATTCCTTAACTTTTTCAGTTTTTCCCCTAACTTTCCCAGCAAACTTCTCTGGCCAGAGAAATCACAAACAATTTTCAACTGAACTTTGGCTTTAAAATTCAGAATGAAAATGGCTTCACACTTAGGGGAGATTTAGCTATTCAAAATGGAAGGTAAGACAGTTTTCCGTAACAATTCCAGGTTCTTCAGGTGCATGGGAACCCTATATAATACCTAGGTGGTTTGTGTAACATTGAAGTACATCATACTGAAAAACACCATCATGCAAAAGGTACATGATTTAAACAATAATTACTCTGAATGCTATTGTGGCTTTGGTTTGTAGAATTGTTGTAAAGCGTATAATTTTACATGGTGTGTAACTAAGTAGGTTTTTCATTATCTTTTAATGTTCAATTTTGATTTGAATTATGTGACCAAATTTTCTTCTTGGAAAAAAACAAACAAAAACAATATTGACAAAAATAATTGCCCATTGTATCTAGTACTAAGACACCTGCTGATTGTTTAACTACGAAAAAACTTACCTTGGGAAAAAATTCTGATTTTTGCAACAAGACAAAATTGGTAGTCATCGTTTACAGATTGATTTGTATTTAGAAATATTCAATTTGTTTTTTAATACATTCCATTGTTTAAAAAACTACCTTAACTCCTTGAACCTCATTTAACGGTCCACTCGTCACGCATTTTCCATGTTAAACTGCGCAATGACGAGCCATAGCCATCATGCAATTTGAAGAGGCTACTGTTCCGTCTGATTATAGCAATAATCAGGGTCGTTTGAAAGGAAATCACAGAGGTATGCCTTCAAAAATTTCGACATCACAATACTTTTGAAAATGGTGGCAAATTAATAATTTTGGTATTAATTTTGATTAAAATCTATCGGTTTACATCAGTGGTGCACAACCCGCATCTGAACTGACAGAATACGGTCTACCAACACAGTACCTCAGAGGTAACCCCCCCTCCCCCACCAAAAAAAACCCATTAAAAATGAAAGAGATGAAAATTGCATGGACGGCAGGTGCTCTTGAACTTTACTTGTTATGGTCACCTATTTGCATGATGCATTAAAAAAAGCTTATTACATGTTTAGTCAGAGAAAATATTTATCAGAAAGTGTTACCAGATGGAAGCAGCAACATAGAGGATTTCTAATTATTAAATTCATTATTGTATTTTTTTTTCGTTTGGTTATAAAATTTATTAAAAATATCGTGTTATGGGTCATTCCCCTCCCCGTTGGTCGCTCATCATTAAATGCCCACTGTTGTTCAATCTATGTGAAATTAGCCCACCATTACATTGGTGCACCACTGGTTTACATTATTAGGCAGGCTTTTTTTTTTACACACTAGCCCAGTGGTTCCCAAACTTTTTGTTCTGAGAAGCCCTTTTTAAGAAAAAATTTGATCGTGGAGCCATTGATTTTACTTTCAATACATGTTCTTTAGGTAGGGCCTATATCTAAGTTAGTAATAATAACAAAATGTAGTAACTAATGACAGCTTTGCATAACTCATCAATGTATGTATTTTCAAAGCTCTGTCTAACGTAATGTCTATGAGGCATTCATAATCAGTTGATGTCAGGCAGGTTGGCTCTTTAAAGTAACGGAAATGCATTCATCACCCAGTTATATTCCTTCAGTGTTAGTTGCTAGGCCGTTGGGTGATTTTTTAATATGTTTAAAATATGATATTAAGATAATGTAGTAAAATCGTAATATGATGAAAAATAATTTTCTAAAAATTAGGATCATCCAGTTATATTTTACTGGACAAGTGGATTAATTTTTCTGAAAGTATCCTTCAATTTTCAATGCTTCCATGGAGTTCATGGGCAAGCACAGCGGAGTCCTTAGGACTCTGGGGATCACCGTTTATGAACCTCTGCTCCTGCTTATCACAACAAAACTTCAACACCCATTCTTTTGAAAAAATTACTTATAAATCAAGGCATTAAGCCTGCCCCCTACAGTAAAAGTATAGGTCTATACAATTTTAAAGAATTTCACTTTAAGTAAAAAAAAAAGAATAAATTCTGATGCCATAATCTATATTCTTTACACAAATTAAGGGACGTCAGAGTTGGCAATTTTTCCTACTATAATCCCACTGGCAAATTCCAAAAAACGTTCTGAAAAATATAATTTTATTAGCAAGTATTTGTCTTTGCACGTTTTGATCTTTTAGAGGACATAATCTAAATCTGTTAATTTGGAAAATGTATTTATAAACAGGTATTTTGTATGAAACTAATATGAAATATCACGTACATATTTAATACCGCAATATGTGCTTTATTTTGGGAAATACATGATAATATAAAAGTTAAGTAACACTAGATTCTTCAGAATGTATTATTTTCATTAGATTATATTTTGATGTAATTAATTCTGTGATCCTGTTCAAAAATTGATTTTTTATAGTATTTTTTTTTAACATCTTTTTTTTATACTCAAAGATATTTTGTTCAGGGTATTATAACATTTGCTTATATATGTTTCTACCATTTTTTTTTTCATGGTAAGTAATGTAGCAAAATCCCTTTAAATCCTCTGAACTGTACCAACTTGTATTTTAGCTTTCCATTTACTGAATTTTTAAAAAGTTTTTAAACATTCAAAACAATTCTTGAATTACATAATTTGGTAAGAATTATATTAATTCACAAGAACAGTTATTTCAACACTGGTGTAATTTTATGTCAGTATTGAAATAATTGTTATGGAATCTCCTAGTGAAATTTTGTATTGTTTTCTTATATTAACTCAATACAATAATGTTCATTAAATATTATCATCAAACACAGGATAAGCGATTTTCATTAAATATACCAATAAATCTACTAGGCATTCAATATCCTGCAGTTACATAATTTATATTACATGCTAAAATTGCACATATAATATGAGAAAATAAAAAAAAAATTGCAAATTATTTTAAAATGACCCTTCTTGTTATCAATTTAATTACATTTGGCGATGGTGAGTTAGTGTTGTGGATTGCAACATCTTATAAATAATAATTTTATGCATGTGCATTGGCTTTCGAAGTAAAATAATCCAATAAAAAGTCAACCCTTTTATAACACGCCTTTGCAGGAAAGTCTTTTACATAATTCATTTTAACCTGATTGTGAAGACATCAACAAATGAAACCTGTATGATGATTGGTTAGACATAAATGGCAATTATCATAAAAAATATTTATTTGTGGTAAATATCAATGTGACTTTTCTATATCAAAATTCTTCAAGGAATACAACTATGTGATTCGTTTTAGAGGATTATAAAAATATGTGTACATCTAAATCAAATAACCTAGTCTGGCAAATTGTTTAAAATTTAAATCGTACATCATGGGACTTCTGGCGCAGTATAGCCCAGATGCTCTTGCGCCATAAAAAAGCCAAACAATCAATCAATCAACATTATGGGATTAATAATAAAAATAATAATGCCTATAACAGAAGTAATGACATCCAAAATTTTTTTATGGTAGCTCTGCATAAAGCATATTAGCCCATAAGAAACATTTTAAAGTTGTATTTTTTTGTGCATACACATACTAAATATATACACTACCAATAACACTGAATGAGAATTTTAAGGACTAAGCCAACAGGCTGCATTGTAGCAGATCTGGCAACAGCCAGACTAGTTCCAAGAAGAAGGAACTCAGTACCCAAACAGGACGGAAGGAAAGCAGCAGAAACGTGCTAAGTTTTAAAATGCAAAGAAAATTGCTTTTTCTCAAGAGTATATTATTAGTGCAACGTTGTTCACAGAAGTGTAAAGTAGTGGAACATAGTTTCCACAGATGTGAGGTAGCAGAACGTAGTTCCCAACATTCTATTGTGGCTGTATTCTAGGAATAATAAATCGTGTTTTAAGTATTACCCGTGTGAAGGGAGCAATTATCCCGGGAACACTACCATTTTAGTGCTTCATCTTCACAGAGTGGGAAACAGCACAGCCTAGTAATTCAACAGCGAGTAGCACTAAACATTAAAAGCATACACTCACTTTTAAATATGCATTTATAGACCAATGGGATAACTTTGGACTGAATATTTCCAATTCATAGAGTACATAGACTTTATGCATCCTCCTTTGGATTAGTTAGCAGTTTCTTGTAATTTAGAGGGCAATGTGAGGGAGGGGGAGACTTAATTATTATTTTTGTTTGTTTCATAGTGCAAAGAAAGCAAAGGTCACGCTGCACCGGGACGTACAGCTTTTCGAGAAATTCAAACCTCTCATGGCATAGGGAATCAACCTCCAGAACTACAGTGAGCAGTTAATCGGTAAACGTTTTTTAAAAATTATTTTGACACCGTTGGGAGGCAAATCAGAGATAATGGTGCACTAGGTGAACACTACCACGGCACCATCAGGAGACTTCTCTAATGCACGTGGATGCAGTATCCTGAAATTAGCATGACGATGACACATCATGTAAGAATTACGGGGAATGCAAAAGCTGGAATTTCCCTAATTATGGAGCTGTTTTAGCAGAATTCCCCGATATTTCCTCCATTTTTTTATACTGGTAAAATTCTTTAAGAATTCCCTTATTTTCCTGGGGAAAAAAAACGCCATTTAACCAATGCTGTTGGGTGTTTCTCAAGGTGTTTTTTTTTAAATAAAAAATATGAAGTTAAAACACAGTTTCTAGAAATAAAAGTATAAGAGGAAAAACATTGGTCGAAATTCATTTCCTTATATTTTTTAAAATTTCTTTATATTCCTCTAATTTCTCTCTCTCTAAAATCCCTGTATGCCTTAAACATTTTATTCGAATTTCTAAACAGTATCACAGTTTTACTCTACAATTAAAGAGATATCAACAAAATTCACTTACTGATATAAAGCCAGAATTGGGAGATTATATTTTAAGCAAACTTAATTTAAGTTGTTTGTAATGCCTTAGGAAACTTTTTTTTTTGTTTGGTAGTAGTAGACATAACCGCTGTTCAAATTGTGATAAATTTGAGTGTTTATGGCAAAAATTAGCTATTAGCTTACTTTACAATTATTTTATATGATGAAAATAGTAAAAAGCTTCATTAGTTATTTGGAATTTAAATGAGAAAATGTAATTATAAAAAATTACCTTCTACAAAGGTGCCATAACACCATAAAGCAACATAGTATACCAGCAAATGCCAATGACAAGCCAATTGCAGTCGGGAGGACAATACCAGAAGATCTAGGAGTATTTGAAACAACTATAAAGAAAATAAACTTGTTACAAAAATATAAGGAAATAAAAATATATTTATAATGTAAAAATAAATAAGATTCTTCGTTGCAGATTTGCTCACTTTTTTTTTAAAGGAAAAGAAGTTTATAAAGGGAACTAAAACCAAAAAAGGATGCTTTTATATAGTAATCATCCTATTTATATCCTCACAACTTATGTCACCATCTACTTAGGTTTTTTTTTTTTAAATTAGGGCTCCCACCAGGTTGATAAAAAAAAAAAGGACCTTCGTTATGTCGACATTAGCACTCATAACGGAAGGCAGGGGCGGGGGCTTAAGCCAGCCCCAGCCATTGTTAAAAATTTGATTTACCCGATTCTGCTATGTTTGCTTTCAAACGTACAACAATGAATTTTAGATGAGAGTTTCAACACATCTTATTATGAACCAATGAAACAGTAATGTTTTTAGAAGTGGGAGAAAGGAGTGTATTATGTTACAGGGTTGGCTTTCTGCGGCAGAAACTGGTTATAATTGGCAGAAACAACAAGTACTTAAAGATGATCGCATCATTTAGTAAATGAAAGATTACAAAATATATGTTTATTACAATAATTTAGTATATTATAAAGCTTTATAGTAATTGTTTCAATAATTAAAATATTTTAAAATAATTAAAAAATACTAGAGTACATCAAAGATTTGTTACAAAAACCATCTTTCGCAGGCCATATTATTTAACTTATGGGGCCTATTTCGTCTTATTTATCTTCCCTACCTCATTAGACTTTTGGCTATAAAATAAAAAGCAACAACCTGTGTGTGTGTTGACAGACTGGCCGTAAAAAGGCCTCAGTGATTCATGACCAATCGGATAAGCTGTATTATAGCCAATGAATCACACATTTTTTTTCAAGTCTGTTTTAAAGCATAGGGTATCTGTTTAGAAATATTTTAGAAATCATTACAGACAGGGTGCTTGGCTAAAGGAATACATAAACACTGTGAAGCCAATACCCAGCAATATAGGGTGATTCAGAACTAATGGAACATACTGAAAGAGGTGGTAAAGGATGTCAAATAAGCCATACTTAGTGAAATCTCCATGTCTACAAACAAGACAGTTCGGCTGTGGAGCAAAACTATCGTTTACGTCCATCGTTGCAACATAGATGGAAATAGAAAGATTTTTTTTTAATGCATAAATTAAGTGATTGGCCTAATAATACAGCAGGGACAAAGAAATCCGGAATTCCCTTTTCTGATCCTGATCTGTGTTACGATTTAGTGAAAATAAGCATAAAACTATCAAGTATGTGCAACAGGTGAAGAACATCGAAATACAAATTTTTTGTTCAATGCCTTTTTTTGTCTAAAATTAGCCGTTCAGGCACTACAGTGAATTTAGTATTTGCATCCACCGCATTTAAGGTTTCCACAAATGGCTACAATGCGCCATTTCAAGAATTTTTAAAATTATTTAATGTCAACGGACCTTGGGCTCTATTTGGCGACTTTCTAAAATCTGTTAAATTCACTGGAATTGTATGCGTAGAATCCATGGTCGCAACTGAAGCGGTGGATCCTACACATAGAATTCCGGTGAATTTAACTGATTTTAAAAAGTCACCAAATAGAGATTGCCCGACGTCCTTCGACATAATAATTTGAAAAATTCTTAAAATGGTGCATTGTAGCCATTTGTGAAAACCTTGACTGCAGTGGACCCAAATACTAAATTCACAGTAGTAAATAAGCAGTAGGCACTAAATAAAAATTGTTTGATATCCTTCACCTGTTACACATACTTGGCAATTGCCAACTCTTTTCCAGTGTGTTAAGAAAGCCATTTTTAGGCTTATTTTCACTACTTGGTAACATAGATTAGGATAAGAAAAGGAAATTCTGGATTTATTTTTGTCTGTTGTATTATTAGGTCAATCACTTAACTTACGCATTAATTTTTTTTTATTGCCGTAATGGTCTACATAGCAACGAGATGGATGTGAACAGTAGTTACGCTCAACAGCCAAACTGGCTTGCATGCAGACATAGAGATTTCACCAAATATGGCTTATTTGACGTCCTTTACCACCCCTTTCAGTTTGTTCCATTAGTTGCGGATCACCCTATATAAGGTGGTGAAAAGTCAGGTAGATTGCTCGGAATCATTCATAGAGAATCATCCGTATTACTTGCAGATCATGAAAATGATATGGGTGATAAAGGAGCTGTTCAAGTTATAAATAATCGGATGATTAATAAAGACGTAAAAAGACTTGTTGCAGCTTTTAAAATCTATTGCTATTGCCCTGTATATGATCGGAAAAGGTGACTTTCTATTGCAGATTCTTGTCAAATTTTGTTGACACTAATGGATGATGATAATCTCATGGAAATGAATCAAAAAAGGGTAAAAAGTAAACTTTATCAGGCAATAACTCAACATCATATATGCCAGTTTATATCTTCACCCAAAGTACATGTGATCTAAATTGTCACAGGAGCAGGAAGAAAACACTATGAAATTCTTTAATGTCATTAACCTAAATTTTGTGCTTTACTTTATAGCTTTTTGAGCAAAATCAGCTCCTTTTCCTGAAACATATTACTATAGTAAAATCTTGGAAAATGTCCCAGTTCCTATATGGTGGTCTAGTTTAAAGGAAACAATTATTTGTAACTCTTGTTTACGCAGTGAAGTTGCCTGCAGTACTGCTGGGTTAAAAGAATATTTTTCTTAAGCTATTGGTCTATTCCTAATAAATTAAGAAATTGTTTGAATTAGGAAATAGCAGGAAAACTGATCTTTTGCTATAGACTGCTTTATCGAAAAGATCAGCCTGAACTTAAATGCTAGTGAATTTGCTATGATGTAACCTTTGAATAAATACTATAAACGTTGCAACTAAACCTATTTTACTTTAAAATACATTCCCTTTTGCAAGTTGGGGTATTCTGATAAGTTTTTAACGCATGAAATAATTATTTTCTGGGTCCCTGCCGGTTATTGCCACTTTTGTGGCAGAAACTAGTTTCTGCCATGCCGGTTTTAACTGCCTCGGCTTAAAACTTGCCACTCCTGGTTATGTAATGGTGTTTCACAGAACTTTCTACCCCTCCCCCCACCAAAAGTATTCACAGGGACTCCCATGAACGTCGATAAATAAAATTACTATTACATAATATTTTGTTTAAAGCTACATGGGGACCCTCCCAGATTCCACACACATTCAGTGTAATGTTTACCAGTCCAATAATACATTTTAAAGCTAGGTCCGGTTTACACTTATTAGCATAGAAATCAGTTCACGTAAGGTAATTTTACATTCTGGAAATGAACTGCATATGTGTCTTCGCTCTTTTGTTCTTCTTTCGAAAATACAAAGCCTACAAAAGTAGCACTTTAAAATATGTTATTGCAATACTAAAAATTCAAATTTTTCCTTTTTCTGTGAACTTGTCATTAATTTTTTTTCGGTCTTTTGGTAGCTATGTCAATCATATCAGATGCAAGAGGTGATTCACTAAAATTTTTTATTTTCAGTGCTTGGTGCAACCTTTTCTCCCCCTGATCCAATAGTTTTAGTGCAGTAGTTTTTTTTTTCAGTGCATCTTCGTTATCAAAACTTTGTTCTTTTTCAGCTTGAGATTTTTGAGAAACTTTTGCTTCTTTTTTGCTTTTATCTTCACACCTTTGCTTTTCCAAAGATGCTTTGTATGTTCCATTAGATGCCCTAGCTGCCTTTAACATCTTTTTGGTGATAGATAGGTTTTAAATGTTAACATGAACTCTCAAATATTCTTTTATTACTCTTACACTTTTGACAATATTTTCTGCCAAAGCATTTCTTCCAGATGTCAGCAATGCACTGTTCGGAGAAAAACCTCTTTCTATATCTGAATTACCATATGCTAGTATCAAAATGAAAGGACTATATTTATCCAGAAGAGGGTACCTGCATTCATCCTTAGATTCAATCTTGAACATTAGTGCCAATAATAGTCAGCTCTATGGTACTAAATTTCACCCTCATTTTTTAGTTTGGTAAACAACTGTTCAATAATTTCATCACCAGTAGGACAAGTAGGAGCCCTGATTTTTACAAACTTCATTCCCGTTCTGTGCAGCTCTTTCTTTTCTAACAATATAATCAATAATTAAACTTTGGGAAGATGATTTCACAAATTCTCACATATAAATCTTTTGTTGGCAAATATTACACATAAGAATGCATCAAACTGTATACAGTAAAATCTCTTAATTTTAATCTACATGCAGGGTGGTTATAATTAAACCTGGCTCATTTGGAGCACCCTAGAGTTTGAACCATTCTGTAGATTGACACCAAAATTGGTGTATATAGACCATCCAAAGGATGCAGAAAAGGAATCTGTAAAATTTTTTTTTTTCAAAAACGTCCGCTATGGGGCTCTTTTTAATGCAGTATGGCAAAAGCAACCCATGAAATGACTAACACGCAAGACAAATCACATTTTCATCATTTATTAGCACTTACTGTATAGAAATATTTCAAGTGCACGGTGTGCAAGCAATAAGAGTGCGCTGGCATTGCAGACATACAATGGAAAAAAAATTATTTTATGCATGCAGACAGCGCATAAAGAAATGTAGCAAGCAAGTAGCTATTAATAATGTACAGGATTACGTAATGGAGGTTGCTCAATATGGTCGCTGTCCTTCACTTGTAACAACTTATGGCCCTGTCACATGTTCTGTGATAGCCCTTTGATACCGTGAGTTGCTCCAGACATTTGTTTTGCTGCAACTACAGAAACGACAGTGCCTTACATCTACAATTTACTTGCAAGATGGTGCGCACCCACATGTTGCATGGTCCTTCAAAGCCTTTTTTGCTCCAGCATTTCACCGATGAGTGTGTTACCAGTTGCTTGTTTACTAATCCCTGGCACACGTTTGCCGAATCTCACTGTGTGACTTCTAGTTGTGGGATCATTTAAAGAATTTGGTTTATTGTGGAAGTGTTGCTATGTTAGCAGAATCCAAGAATTCCATAACGCTGCATATGTAAAGCATCACGGAGGATTAGTTGCGATGCGCTGTTGAATACAGTGCATCGGCTTGAACTGTTATAAGTAACTGATGGTGGCCACATTGACGAACATCCATTACATCATCCTGTACACGATTAAAAGATCTTGGTTACAGGGTGTCTACCCAAATTCTATTTCAAACTTCCCTGACTTTTCCAGTTTCCAGACCAAATCTTAATCGATTTTCAGTCCCTAATTACAGTAAACAACACACAATGCACTAAAATTTGCGCAATCACAATAAGTTTCAAGGCCATAAAATCCATTAATGCAAAGCCCAAAGCCATTTATAACTCAATTACAGTGAATTTACAAATTCAAAAGCTGTATTAAAAAGTGTATTTCTTTACACTAAAAACTTGCACTAATTAAATATTTACAGCAACATTTCCATTTGGCCCTTTTCAAGTTCATTATAAAAGAGTTTAACTATATAATCGCAAAGCTGATGTTTTATTTCCATTCAAAGAGTGTATGGCTCTATATACAGGTAAAGGAGATTGGTATGATAGAAATGCCTCACAGATTAGATAATTTAGCTAAAAACACTTTTTTTCCTTTCAAGTTTCAGTTATACATTTGGCAAATGTTTGCCAAATGTATAACTCAATCTATCCAAATGTATAACTTCATATCTGAAAAATATATAGGCTTAATAATTTTATATAAATTATATTAGTTTTGGTGAAAAATGGTAACTTTTGGAAGAAGTTTAGTCAAAAGTACAAGATTTTCAAATTTTTCAGTAGGTAATGTGGTATGAAAAGCACAGTTCAGGAAAATTATTTTAATAAGTTATTTATTATAACAATGAATTTCAAATTTCCCTGACTTTTACAGTCAGAAAAAACTTGGAATGATTTTTCCAGATGAGTAAACACACTGTGATTGTCACATTTCTTTACACGCCGTCTGCATGTGCAAAATCCTTCTTTTTCCATTGTATGCCGGTAGTGCTGGCCTACTGTTATTGCTCGCACAATGTTCATTTGAAATATTCTGAAACAACAAATGCTATTAAATGATGAAAATTTCATTTGTGTTGCATGTTGGTCATTTCATAAGTTGCTTTTGCCATATTGCGCTTAAATGCACCCGCCATTGGAAGATTTTGCGCTTAAATGCACCCCCCATTGGAAGATTTTGAAGTAAAATTTTTTTTGCAGCTTCCTTTGGATAGTTTATAGACCAATTTTTGTGCCAATCCGCTGAACAGTTCAAGCTCCAGGGTGCTCTAAATAGTAAATAAATAAAACACAACACTGTCACAGTTGGAAATTGCATAATTTAATGCCTTAACAGCTTTTTCAATAGCTTCTTCATACTTTTTTCAAACGAAATACATTTACAAACCAAACAAACTGTTGATTGGTAATGCTGGTTATGATTGCCGCTATACGAGTTACAGATAATGCTTTGGAGAAAAATAACTGATTTTTATTAGGGATAGGAGAAACATCTCTGGATACAACGCTGATCACCGAGACGGTGGAAATGTTCAGAAAAGTAGTCAAAATTAAACTGATGAGGATTTTAAATACAGTTAATGGGGCAACAGTTTTTTGTAGCATTCCGCAAAAAATATGCTTTCACTAGGATCGTTGATAGCTCCATTGCCCATTTGAAATATGTGGAAGGCTTTGAAGAAATTAAGGTCCGACAGAAAGTGAACACGTTCAATAATTCGGGCATCATGGAAGGGGAAATGACGGTTTTGATTTCAACAGTGCTAGGCGATAGAAGATTTAAGCAATTCTCGTTTTCATACATGATTTTCGTGTTCCTTGACCTTAAATCACAGTGCCCTTCATGTCTGCCCCACGTAGCAATTTTTGCAGTTTTGACAATCTTGTAAATACCGGAGTTGTTAAAATCTGGAATGGTATTCTTAAGCTGGAAAATTCCAATCTTGTTGATGGGGATGAAGACAACCAGGAAAATAAAAGCCTGTAGGATGGAAGCGATGTTGGATGCTACCCCAGGTACAAACGGGATGTACACTGTCTCTTTTTGAGGCGAGGAGTCCTGCGAAACCGTCGAAGATTGTAAGATGCATTTATTGAGTTTGTTGATCGTGTGGTCGATAACAAAAGTACTGAATCCACGGTGAATGGCAATTTTTTTTTAGATGGGTGATTTCTTTGAGCTCTGGAAGTGAGCCAGAAGAATGAACTCATTTTTTGAGAAAATGGATGGGCTGAGGCCACATGCGAAGGCGAGCAAACAGAACCAGGCTTTCGAAATACACTTGTTCGAAAACCAGTGGATGAACACGTTATGAGGACATCTAAAAAGGCTATTTGTACGTCCCATTCCGCTTCAAACGTAAATTGTATGTTTGGATCAACAGAATTGAGCGAAGCGACTGCATAGTCTATGTTGATATGTTCATCCGTGGGGATGACGAGTATGTCATTAACGTATCGAAACCAACAATGGAACGGAATGATGTTATGGATATTTTCTTCCACATAGTGGATGTAAACATCACAAAGAAGAGGAGAAAGTGGACTGCACATTGCGAGACCATTAGTCTGTTTAAATAACTTGTTTTGGAAGGAGAAACAGGTGTGGAGGATGAAAAGCTCGGTGAGATGTGTTAGTTCATTGATTTCAAACTCCGGATAGTGAAATTCTTGAATGCGTTTAGTCAGAGAGAGGACCCTCCGCTCTGGTTATGGGTACGTTGGTGAAAAGGCTTTTCACATTAAACAAGACCATTTTACAAGTGCCAGAAGTGATGGTTTTGAGGCAGGAGATAAAGTCCGCCGAGTTTTTAATAGTGAACGTATTGCCTTGGAGGAGGGGGAGAAAAACTATTGACTAAATGTTTGCATAACGAATGAGTAGGAGTGCCAATGTTGGAAACAATAGGTCGGAAAGGCATATTCGCCTTGTGAACCTTGGGCAAGGCATATAGGCGAGCAGCATTGGCTATGGGGGTGTAATTAACAACTTCGTTTTGGTATCGATTAACCGGCATGATTGGATAGCTTTCCTCGTTTTAACTAGAAAGGAATGGGTAGGGTCCCTTGTAACTGCAGTATAAGGGCCACCTTGGATAAGAGAACTGACCGTGTCAAT
>QLNU02015360.1:14122189-14134937 GCA_006491805.2 Dysdera silvatica
AATTCTATTAATGTGAAAACGTATGTGTTTCATGCTAAAAATAAAATTTAAAATTACGTTTTTAATTCAAAACTGTAAAATACATAAAACTAAATTGCCTTAAAAAAATATTATGAGGAAAATTACATGAAGCATACATACACAAATGATAATAAAAATCTGTAATATTAAACAGAATATTAGGAACAAATAAATTAAAATGGAAATAAAAATTTAATTAGAAGAAATTCTCAAATGTAATTAATAGATATTATGCTGACCTGTAGAGGGAAAAGATTGATAGAAGTCAAAGCACAATAATGGAACTGTTAGAGAATTCTTTAGAATAGTTAACGAAAATCATTACTTGTTGAAAGAACAAATGTCACTAAACTACTCCAAAACCTCAATAACTTAAATATGAATAAAGGAGCTAGTTATTAGCGGAATATACCCTAAAATAGTAAAGGATTGTATCGATTTATTAATTAAACCAGCGGTTCATAAAATTAGTATGTAGCTGGGCATTTTTCAGGAGAGAAATTCGTTACATGGCACTACTGTCGGCAAAGCCACGTATGCGCATTTTTGGCTATTTATACCCAAATATATTTTTTTAGCTGTTAGTCGATATCCTATTGTATAGCAAAAGCTTCTAATTTTCGCTTTTTAATAGCTAAAATTTTGACCTAAACTTATTTTTTCCAATTAAAAAAAAACCTTTAAATTTCGTTTTCTCAAAACATTAATTTTGCACATCTTTGGCATAAGAATTGATTAATTTGAATGAATTAATTTTGCATATCTTTAGCATAAAGGCGACGATATTTTCACCTAGCACCTGCGTAAGTATTAAACTGCATGAGAGAAACATTGGCAACAATGTAAGGTAATTTTAAGTATTTGAATATGTTTTAACATGCTCAATGTTGATGTTTAAATGCTTGATTTCGTTTCGAATGTTTCACTTCTTGATGTTTAAAAACATCAAGTTTTATTCATTCGAAATGTTACTTCCACCACTAATTTTGAAGAAATAAAGAATTCTCTTAACTACATAAATGAAAGACAATAACAAAAGCAATACACGCAGTACTAAAGCAAAACGTTTAAAAACAAATTCAAACCAAGTAATGTAAATCTACAGTATGTTACCCAGATGGCTACAGTATTTAAAAACATTTTTTATTCTTGTTTCAGAATTAAAAATGTTTCTTGACATCGAATTAGAACGATAAAGCACAGCACGGGAATTTAAATTCCAATGAGAAGGATGGGGCTGTTTTGTGATTTGCATAGTTTAGCTAGTATATCTGGCTGATTTTGGAATAGCTGCAACCGAATATCTGGCTCTGCATTGAGTGTGGGGTGGTGTCGGCATTTCGTTTAATAGCCACACAGGCCAAGAACTCAGATTCACTTATATAAGTTAATGTAAATGCCAGACGGGTGATTTTCGTTATATCTGACAAAATTTTAATTCGTCTTTTAGCTGACATCAAAATAAAGGAACAAGACATTTAATAGCTGGTAGTTTGATGGTTATTAACAATGAAAGTGTATTGTCGTCATTATATAGCAGGAGTTTTCAAATCTTTTGATCCACTACTCTCTTCACCTCTCAGAAATCGTATCCAATATGCAAAAAAGTGCAAAAGGCACATTCTAAATATTTTCATATAGCATGTCATGTAAAATGTTAGCCAATGTCGTGACGCCCTTGACCGAAATCTGCGACGCTCCAAGGAGCACTGGCGAGCAATTTAAAAAATCCTGATGTAAACAAATATGTGTATTGTCAGTCTTCGCCAAAATATTTGAAAAACTGTTTCATAAAAGGCTGATGATGGAATTTATAAATAAATATCGCATTCTATACATATATCAGTATGGTTTTAGGACTGGAAAATCTACAGAGGAGGGTCACTACTAAGGACAGTGAGTATTAGAAAAATCACTTGAAAATAAAAAGCATATGATAACTTTTTTTCTGAAGAAACCGTTTTATATAGGTAGTAGAGACATATTATTAGAAAAGGTGAAAAATTATGGTGAAAGTGGTAAGATAAATAATTTAATAAAAAATTGTTTAACCAATTGAACAAATTGTTCATAAGTGTAAGTAAGGAAAGTTTATATACTTATTACTGAATATGCACTTGCACGGATCACGACAATTCTATGTGGGTGGACCTTTATCGTAACTCCTCTTTTTGAATGATTATCTATTCAATATGCCATTGCAAATATGTTGTTGTTTGCTGATGTTACACTAGTATTATAATATCGCGTAGAAATTTAATAACAGCAATGGATAAAATGAAAAGTGAAGGCAAAAACTGTATTAAATGATTCTCTGATATAGTGAAGGCAAATGTGGATGAGATAAAGCTAATTATATTTTCAAATAAAAATAAACACATGAGCATAAAATTAGACAATATATAAAATTGAAATTGAATTAAAGAAAATCAAGGGATCATCATCTCGTGTATGGGTTATGTACATTCGACTCTTTTTTCTGTTGTGATGTCTTCTCTGTCATTTCTAACGAATTTATGATAATAGAAATGTTTTTCAGTTGTTATCGCATGTAAACGCCAACAGGAAACGTTTGTTATGCAATTGTATATAAAAGTCGCCATTCCCGCATGTTTAGTCTGACAATCACATTCTGTTGAAATTATCAATAAGAAGATTTGATCCTATAAAGCGCGTTTTGTTCGCATTAAGTGGAGGACATTTTACAAGGGCCATTGATTATCAATCAGGTCGTGGTAAACGGTATTTCGCCTTAACCGAGTTTAAACCGGGGTCACACCCATATGGCCTCCGCGATTTTTCCTTATTTAAAAAAATCTAAAATTCTTTTTTTTTCTAGACAGCTATCGGAGGGTCGGATTGTGGCCCGCGGGTCGTATGTTGGACAACCCTGGTGTAGACAGTCCCTTTAATTTATGTCGTTGATAATGAGCGTAGAGGGCCAAAAATTTCCTTGAGCTTGCGAAATTAAAATTGGGAAAATGTAGTTGTGGTTGTAACGTTATTAAAAACGTTCCACTTGAAAGTTGAAATAATAACATGTCAATAAAAACGCTGCCATGCAGCAAAAACAAAAAAACCTAGCCATATAATACGCTTTCGCTTTCTTTTTGGTTTTACGGCTCAAAGACTACAGTGGTCATGCTGCGCCGGGACCTACTGTTTTCCGAGGAATCCGAACCTCTTAAGGCCTAGGGAACCAAACCCCGGACTACAGTGAGCAGTGCGATCTTTATGAGATCTCTGAGTAAGCGTTCTTTTTGCACTGCTGGGAGTCGAACCCGGATTAGCCGCGCAATAGGAGAACGCGTTACCACACTGCGCCACCGCAGGGCCTATATAATACAATCCAACAAAAGGTATAATTACATCAAATAAATGACAAAGTGCATTTTTTTTTATTTCGAACTAAATACACTACGCCGAAAAATATAACCACATTCCTTAGATTAAAAAAAAAAGAAAAGAAAATATTTTAAACTTTGAACGACGTTACCTATTATGAAATTTTTGCTTGAAATTGGGGGGGACGGGTCCACCTGTCCCCCCCCCCTCCAGCTAACGTTGCCCGTGAACAGAAGACTGCGGGCCTTTTTGTTATATTTGCGGATATTTATGACACTAATAAATTTCAAAATGGGTCAATTGCCTATGATTTGCTATCTTAAAATATACCCTGTTCTATTGACTAAAGCAAATTGATTTTTCTGGAAAATTATCCTTTTAACCGATATCGAACCATTACTACTAAGTAGACTCTCGGTGACATAAAAAGTTTAAAATTTGGTTTAGTTTGTTAGTTTTACGTCCCAAAGCTACACTTTGGGCTGTCTTAGATGGGACCGCTGTCTTTACATGACCTCCGAAACACAATACGTTTCCAAAGAAACAAACAGCACGCGGGGATTCGAACTGCCATTCGAGTAAGTTGCCAGGCTAACGCTTTAAACAACCAAGCCACTGGATTCCCCAACAGATTAAAAAAAAATTGCCGAAAGAAATTGACGCTAATTTGCTTATTCGCTTATTAGGGGCCGTTCAAGTATTACGTAAGCATCTTTGGGGTAAGGGTTTTAAGATTTGCTTACTTTTGCTGACAACGGGGAGGGGGTGGGAGTCTGAACCATGCTTACTTAAGACATAGAAAATATTAAAGGCAACACATAGTCACGAAGTAACAGCCGCCCTGACAGAACTACAATACTGGGATGCACGACACACTACGTGTAAAAGATATAAAATACACGTAATCACAGTTAAATATTTAATTATTTAAACCAGTGGCTGGCTGTCAACCTTTTTCTGCTCAGTGGGGGGGGGGGGCACATTCTAGACTTCCCGTGGACTCTGATATTTTTAAATTATAACGAATATATTATTTTTAATAAATGCATTTTATCAAATCCACTTCTTATTTATCCACTATTTGCTTACAATATATGAAATATTAATATATGTAATAAAAATGTCACAAAATTCTTTATAATAAAATATTATATTATATATAAATATATTGTTATCCTTTATAGTTTAATATGTATAATATATGTAGTTTAATAATATATGTACACATATATATTTTATAAATATATATATTTAAAATAGTGCGTAGCATGAAGTGGGTGAGTCAGGCATTTGCTTATTTTTTCTTACAAGGTGGAGGGGGAGTATAAAATGGCCAGAAATGTGCTTACGTAATACTTGAACAGCCCCTTACCTATTTACCCGTTTCAAATTATTCGCTAATTCAAATACTGCATGCAACTGAAAAAAGAAGTAGAAACTGCAACTGTTACTTTTGCAATATTCGAATAACGAAACCTTCGGAAAACAGAAACCTCCGAATAACGGCTGTGCATTATTTCTACGTAATTCTTCGCTTTATTTTTGTTTGAAGCCCCAGCGCTGTGGGATTTTGCGGGCGATAGATCCGGCCCTGAATGTATTATACAAATAAACGTTTTTCAAAATTTTTAAATCTATACTTAAATTGAATGGAATACTTTCATAATAGATGCATAAGTAATAAACTACATTCTGATATATAATAATAATCATATTTTTCTAAATTCTATTTCAAACATTTTGTTATTCCGATCACTAAAACTATTTCTAATAAATTTACATTATACAATTAATAATATTATTTTCAAAATAATACTTAATATATACTAATGTATAGTTGTATATTTAGTAGTTCTCTGATTTCGCCAAAAGAGCACTACGGTTCACGATGTGGGCGACTGACAAAAGCGTAGCGTCAAAATCAAAAGTCAATGTAGGGAAGTATTTGAAGACCTAAACTCTATGTGAGTACATCTATTGCACACTATATTATTTTATGTTTTTTACTAACTGCTATTATATAACTTTATTAACTGGAATTTGAATTTAACCTAAGCGTACTCCAACCTGAACGAGCATTGCTCGAATTTGTGCTTTAGCACAAAACATGAGTCAACCTAGCGCATTACCAGTAGGACTAAACTTTAACTCTGGAGTTCTTACTGAGAACCTAAGCATCCTGCAGAAGGTATATAACATAGAAATGCTTATCAAAAACAAAAAAGTAACCGAAAATCCATCGACTAACACAATACGTGATCTTCTATCAAAACGCCTTAATCTATGCCAAACGTTAATGGCCGCTGTGGATGGAGAGTTAAATGCATCAGATGGTGATGATGATTTGAAATTCATCAATCCGAAAAAAGCGAAACGAATTAAGTACTGTCGGGATAGAGATACCTCTAAACAACTTCCAACGACGAACACCTTTGAGGTATTAAACGAAGAATGCATGGAGACTATTAATAGTGAGGCGTCAACCTCTGGCTTCCATCTTCCAACTGGCTCTACTAGCAAAAAAATCCCCAAATATACCAAAAGTTAAAATCCCACCTATATGTATAACTGACTAAAAATTTGACTGGATATCATTCCAAAAGAAGTTGTCATGTGACCTAAAATTTAACATGACTGCAAAAATAACAATGGAGGCTATTCGGGTACAATTAATTTCATCTGATGACTTCCGCCTAGTAACCCAAATGCTAGATGAAAACAAAGTGGAATTTTTTACATATCAGACACAAGACGAAAAATCTCTAAAGGTGGTTGTAAAAGGTCTTCCTAACCATGTAAGCGAACTGGAAATTGCAAATGAAATCAAAAACCGAGGTCTGCCTGTCCTTAGTGTCAGACAAATGAGCGGCATTAGAAATGGCCTAAGGGTAAGCATTCCGTACTACATAGTTTGAGCTGGAAAGGACCGTAAAAGGCAAAGAAATCTTTTTGCTTAGTGATTTATTTTATTTTAAAATTAGAATTGAGTCTTTACATAGGAAAAAAGGCTTAGTTCAATGCCACAAATGTCAGGGATTTAACCACACCCAAAAGAGTTGTCACGGACTCACAAGGTGCCTCAAATGTACGGGTGATAATTTTTCATACCAATGTGAAAGAAACAGAAATTCCAAAGAATCGCCAAAATGCGCCAACTGTGGTGGAAAACATGTTAGAAGTTATAGAAACTGCCCGGATCGCCCGGGGGTTAGGAGTCCTCTCCCAAATTTTATGACGTCGTTAGTGCCTAACGTAAGAAGTAGAGAAATGCAAGTCGTAAATCAGCCAGCTTCAGATGCAATTCATTATAATCCCCCCTCCAAATCGTACGCTTCTGCACTTCTTAATGAAATGGAATTCGTCCCAAAATGTAATAAGGCGGATCAACATCCTGCTAATGAAAATAATCTGTCTACAAACGAACTCTTACAATCTATCCTTATACAAATGGTTCAACAGCAAAAAACTTTGACATTGCTCGTTGAACTTATTACCCAAAGAAATTAATCTTCCTCCATGGTCTTACTAAATAACACTATTCGTACATTTAAAGTTTTAAATTGGAATACTAATGGTCTTAAATACAACATTAATGAGTTTCGTATGTTTCTGAAGGAAAATAATATCGATATTGCTCTGGTAACAAAAACACATTGGTCATCCAAACATAAATTCAAAGTTGTAAATTATGAAGTCTATGGAACTGACAGAGTTTTCAGGTTAGGCGGGGGTACCGCAATATATATCAAGCGGAACATCAACCATTCGCAAATTTTAATCGCTACTATTGCAGGTCAACTTGAAGTAACCGCTATAAAAATGATTACAGGGAGTTCAGAAACTGTTTTTGTAGCAGCTTATAATCCACGAAATGAAGAACTTCAAGAAATGGATCTCCACTCTCTCTTCCATTTAAATAATACAATAATAGTTGCCGGTGATCTTAATGCCAAAAGTACTGCATGGGGATGTCGTAAGGAGAATAGGAATGACTGAACACTTAAAAAATTTCTTGATAATTGCAACAACCTTTATATTTCAGCTCCAAATAAATACTCCTATATCCCGAATTTTACAAATCATAATCCAGATATTTTAGATATTCTACTGCATGAAAATATCTACAGTGATATTAAATCCCAGGTAATTACAGCGCTCTCTTCTGATTATCTTTCGGTCATATACTTATTTGGCAGCATTTCAACATCATTGAACAATACAACAAAATATATCTGTTGGGAAAATTACACAAAGTTTGTCGACGAAAAGATCAACTGCTCCATTCACTATCTTGCACTGACGATATCGATACTGCAGTAAATAATCTTAACAATGTCATTAGCAACGCAACTGAAGAAAGCGCGATCACTAAAAACATTACAGGTGATCTCCTTGATCTTCCCCAATGGATTAAAAAACACATTTCAAATAAAAATAAACTTAGACGATAATATCAGAAATCGTGGGATTCGGAAGATAAAAATCAATGGAGGATATGTGCAAATAATACGAAAAATATCATTAGGAGATTTACGCGAAGGAGATGGGACAAATTCATCAAAGATCTCGATCATAAAAATGGCACGGCATGGAAGTTCATATAGAAATTCAAGAAACAGGATAACAAGATTCTTAAGCTTCGGGACGATAATACAAATCGTGTTACGACTGATAAAAATCAAATTACCGATATTTTAGCCAATTCTATTGAAAATCAGCTCAAATCACTAAGTCTAATTAATTCTTCGGTCTCGTATATTGTGTGCAAATCCATAGACATCTTAAAAAACACCTGTACAGAAATAAAATTTCTCTTGCCTATATCACCAACTGAAATAATGAAAATAATTAAGGAGCTGCATACTAAAGAGGCTTGTGGACTAGATAATATCACAAATAAACATATTAAGAATTTACCTATGAAAGCAATAGTCCTTCTTACAAATATTTTTAATGCATCAATCAGACTTGGATATTTTCCAGAAGTGTGGAAAACTGCCAAAATCATTGTTATTCCCCAAAAAGATAACAGGTGTCTTAATCCATCAATGTATAGACCAATTAGTCTTCTCTCATATGTAAGCAAAGTATTTGGAAACATCATTCAGATAAGGTTGAATGACGAGGTAAAAAAGAAAAATTTGCTATATCCTTGCCAGTTTGGATTTAGAGAAAAACATTCTACCTAACATCAAGTCTGGCGGGCAAGGGAGTTTATTCTAGACGGGTTTAATAGAATGGAATGTACTGCCACAATCTTTTTGGATTTGGAAAAGGCGTTTGACAAAGTTTGGATATATGGTCTCGTATACAAACTGCTTAGACAACATCTCGCATTACCATGTCAGGGTGATTTCGTCGTACCTTAGGAATAGGGGATTCGTATATGCCAATGATGGAGAATTCAGCAATAGGAAACCCATTACTGCAGGAGTACCTCAATGATCACTCTTAGGACCATTATTATTCAATCTTTTCATTAGTGATTTTCCAAAAGTTAACAGAGTCATCCTTGCACGTTATGATGACTATACGGCAATTTTATATAAAAGTCAACATATTAACATCGCTGTAAATAACCTTCAAGACAACTTAACGACTATAGAAAGATGGCTTATGGCTTGGGGTCTTACCGTGAATCCAGCGAAAAGTCAATTAGTTATTTTCAGAAACGGTGGGAAAATTGGCTCTTACTCAGTCACAGTAAAAGATAAAAAAATCACCTACACAAACGCAGCAAAGTATTTGGGGATAATGCTAGACGAAAGACTTTGTTTCAAAAGGCATTTTGAAGTAACTAAAAACAAAGCTCGTGCTGCCTTCTCCACACTGTTACCAGTTTTAGGACCTAAATCCAAAATGAGCCTTCCAACAAAAATTCTGGTATATAAATCTTCAATTAGGTCAATTCTTCTTTACTGCTGTGCTGTATTCACCTTTCTCGGTCCAGATAAAATGAGAACACTACAAATAATTCAAAATAAATGTTTACGAACAATGTGTGGAGCCCCCTGGTGTATTAGAAACTTAAATATACACGGAGACTTAAAAGTTGAACTTCTTCACACAGCAGCACGCGACCAACGTTTTACCTTCTTTGGAGAGTTGGAGGACAATCCAATAGCATCACTCATCGAATCCTTAAGGCACTGCCTTCAATGCCTAATCTACTCCAAAAGGGACGGGCCCCGTTCGGTTTTGCGTTTAAGTGGGCTCATGGAACACCTGCAGCAAGGTGAACATTGTGCTTTGCGGATTTTTAATAATTAACTCACCTCGTGCTATCGTCGCTCGTGGTGAGAGCACTTGACTGCTCCCACTTACAGATAGTGGTTTCTTATCACAGAAAACCGGACAATGAACCAGTATGTTTCAGCTTGTTTTTGGACCGTTTCATTTGTGCTAGTGCTGTAGTGGCGCCCAACTTTAACATTAACTTGTAACAAAATGAATATTAATGCGAAATGCATGGGCGCTGCCTGTGTCATTTGTACAAAAGAAATAAATTCTGTATCTGTATCTTCTCGCTTTTTGAAGGTTTCCTGCCTTTTTCAGTTCCCGCCCGAATCCGGAGGGGAGAGGAGATTTAAAACTCAGATAACAATAGGGAGAAGGGGCAATAAAAGTTCGGATGATTCCATTTCAGACGTTGGCCGGTCTCGAGTGTAGGGATCAAGTTTACAAAAAGTCATCAGAAAGCAGAGGATTAAATATATTGTTGCATTTGCGTTGTCCAGTAGAGAGCTATTTCAAATGGCTGGAAAAAGATATTAAAGATGTAAATAAACAAATATTTCTACAATAATAACGCTAGTGTTAATAATAATATTTATTTTAAAATCAGGATTGAAATTAAAAACATTAAAAATAAGTTTATCATTTGTACTGTGGATAAAGCTGGCAATAATTTATGTCGGTTTTGTAAAAAATTCTATAGAGAAAAACTTATATCGTGCCCTGGTGGCTTTGTGTGTTGACCAATATTTGGCAATTGTGTTATCCCTGTGAAGGGTAATAACATATTTCAATATTAAAGAAAGTTCTCTGTACTTGGAAAAGAGGAAAAGGCTTCTATCATAAATAATAATGCTAAGGTAATTAATTTTATTAAAAATCAACCAGAGAATATTCCAACTATCGACACGTATGACTTCAAGAATTTATTTACCAATATCTCTTTAAAAAATATGGGCCAAATTCGAGATCATCTTTTCGATAATTTTCATGAAAGCATTGGCTATAATTAAAACTATTGAAATAATCTGTTTAATTATTGTACTCATAATAATATTTTGTTTAATGGCTCAAGTTACTTTCTACAACTAAATAAAATTTCAATGGGTAGTAATTTTCCGAGTGCAATTGCAAATGATTTATGAAAATGACAATTTATGAGAATGACAATTTATGAGAATGACAATTTATGAGAATGACAATTTATGAAAGAAATTTTTCTTACCTTAAAGCTTTCCTCTATATTTCTAATATAGTGCGTTTTAACTGTTTTGATTTTACTACACTTTACAAAAATATTTATCCAGATAGTTTTTGCCTGAATAATACAAAACTTTGAGATAAAATTAATTTTCTGGACCCATGTATTAATTGCGCTGATAATTCTGATATTGTGATTAATATATGTGATACAAAAACCTTTAAATTTCATGTAATTACTTCATTAAAATTCTTATCAAATTAAGAAACAATTTTCATCGTTATTTTTAGGCCTAGTGATAGTAATGTCGATGTTATGGCATGGTTAGATGGTGAAACGTTCATACAGAAAAGAAATTTTTCTGCGTCTGGTGGGGCACGATCCCACGGCCGTCTGCTATCTCGGCAGGTGCTCTTACCAACTGAACTACAAACGACAAACATTCAATGCCTTACGAATGTTATTAAAACGTATTTTCCGAAACCGGTTATTTCGCGGAATTTCTTATCAAATATCAGTGCTCATATAAATCGTAATATTATAATAAAACAGGTCTCACGTTTAAATAAAATTCGTGAAAATGACTTCGACTTTCACCATGTTATTTGGTCTCTCAAAAATGTATTGCATAATAATTCTATACTTAGCGGATTTATCCACTGAATTTTCGCTAGGTTTTCGAGGTGCGCCTTTTTCGTATGTGTTTTTTGTGGTCTGCCTTGTTGGGATAGGTTTACCTTTTTAAACCAACCGTCTTTCATATTGCAATAAAACCTCCTTTAACGATCACCTCTAAACAACGGTAACCTCCGAAGTCCGGCCACATATCAATGGAACTGAACGTGTTTCATAGGATTAACATTGGTGCTAACGTCCAAACAACGAATTCCGAACAACGGCCACTCAGTGGGCACCACAAAAAAAAAATCTTTGTTCAAATTTTTCAAATATGTCTGCAAGCCAAATTATCAACAATGTAAAGCAAAATTTACTTGATGGCACTTTCTTTCAAGGCACTCCATTGAAACATGCGTTCATTTTGTAGCTTTACACCATTTTTTGTGAACACGTGTCACTATTTATAACCGACTATCCTAATATTTCTTTTGCGCAAACAACCACTGTCCACTGAAAATTGGTTTTTGACAGTTCTGGTTCTAATTAAAGTAATTAAAATATTTATATTAATATAGACTAGCAGAAATGACAAATTTGAAAGCTAGCGAGTTTGTTTGTGTGAACGAAGATTTAAAAGTTTATGCTAATTTTACTACTATTCAAGAATTGTTAGAAAATAGTAGAAGAAGGTGTTAGAAGAAAATGTTGGAAGAAAGGGAAAAAAATTATGAGGAAATGGAAGCGGAAGAGAGTATGGAACTGCCACAAAATTGCAACATCAACATATATTCTTATGTTTTGGCAAATTTGCGGAAGATCTACAACTTTGCTCTGAACAAAAATAATGACGTGTTGTACAAAAGGATGGCAAACAGAGGCGAATCCAGAGAGGAATTTGGGGAGGGGATGAAAACTACACTAGACCCATTTATAATGAGATCGCATTTAGGGAATTTCCAGATATAGCGAGGAAAATATGGATTTTGTTTGGTATAATTTGGTTAAGCTCAATATAATTTACTGCTTTTAACGAACAAGTCTTTTTTTGGACCCCGAAATTAACGAGCAATTTAAAAAATAAAATAAAATGGGAAATCAAACTTTTTGTAAAAATTCCGTCATAATATACAGCTGGTCATTGTAATTGGTGCTCGCTATAATCAATTTTCACCGCATTTCTATGGATTTGGGAGGGTAATTTCCTTAATTCCCACCCGCCCCGTGGATCCGCCACTGCTACAAATATTATTTCCTTAGAAAAAGAACATTTGCTATGAAAAAAGCAAAACAATTACGAATCACTAATTTTTTTAAGGTAAATTAATATAG
>QLNU02015360.1:14135037-14151450 GCA_006491805.2 Dysdera silvatica
TATATTTATAGTCTGTTCCATGTTATCCTCACACGGATAAATAGAATACAAGCGATACTTTGTGACAGAATTTTTAAAATAAAAATAAATGCTTCTATTATAGTATGTAAGGTAGCAACATACAGTAGATCAAAAAAATCATAACGAGTGATCGATGCTTTGCATCACAATAATACAATTATTAATAAACATCAGGATATATCTAATATTATGATTGATAATTTTATTGATTTTCCAATTACTTTAACTAATAATCACATTAATTGAGTTACATTTTTAGAAACTGCTATGACTATTTTGTTAACAATTTCTTTTTTCTTCAAATTATAACTTCATCTGAAATTATTTTAACTATTAAGAAAATTGGAGGTGCTAAGGACTCCGGATTTGCTCCGGTGGTTATTCATTTCGTTGCGAATATTATTGCGAAACCTTTGGAGAAAATCTTTAATCTAATTTTCTCTTCGGGAATAATCCCACGTGAATTTAAAGTTTCAATGATCTCTCCCATTTTTAAAAAGGGTCTTAAAACGGACGTTACCAATTACAGGCCTATTTCCTTATTATCAATTGTTTTCTAAAACATTTGAAAAAATTCATTATACCAGATTATACTCTTTCTTTGCACAAAATAATATTTTACATAAAAATCAATTTGGATTTTTGAAGGGAAGATTCATTGAGCAAGCATTACTGACAGCTACTGGTTTTGTTTATTCTTCACTCGATAAATGATATTCAGTTGTCGGTTGTTTCTTCGATCTATCTAAAGCATTTGACTCAATAAATCATGCAAGACTACTGTATAAACTTTCTCTTGCTGGGTTCCGGGTCATACTCTTAACGTTCTGAGCGATTATTTGTCCTGCAGGAAGCAATTTGTGAAAGTTAATGGATGCATATCTTGTCATAGGATTCTTCGTTGCAGCGTTCCACAAGAGTCGGTCCTTGGACCACTTCTCGTCATATTTTACATCAACGATATTTTCAGTCTTAATATTAATGCAATTACAATATGCTATGCCGATGACACGTCAATCTTTTGTCGTAATACTAACTTATATATACTTTTCAACAATCTTAATATGGATATTGCTACTGTTACTAAATTTTTTTCTTATAATTTTTTAGTACTAAACACAAGTAAAACTAAAATTATGCTCTTCTCTAACAAGAGAAACATTCCGCTTAATTTTACATTTAAGATTAACGTTGAAAATATACCGTACAGAGCTCCCTGCAGAGGTATCATTTCTGGGCATAAAGCTTCAATCAAATCTTTGTTGGGACATGCATATAGCAGAACTGAGATCAAAAATTGGTAGAAATATCGGTGTAATTGGTAAAATTAAACGCTTCTTGACTAATGAAACACTAATCATGCTTTATAATTTTTTAGTTGTATCACACCTTTTATACTGCATTCCTGTTCGGGCTGTTTCAGCTCAAACGCATTTAAATAAACTAATAAAATTACAAGAAAGATTCTGGACTCATGTCGTAAGGACTATGGATAATGAGCTGACTGACCTCAGACGTCGAATGGGACTGCTCAATCTCACTGGCATCTAGGAACAACGTATTTTAACTATTGTGTTTAAGAAAATTAGACCTAATATTTACTCAGATTTAGTACCACTAGGAACACCCTGGCATAGATACCCAACATCTCGATATATGCATTATGTTCCAACATAATCTAGGATTAAATTAGGAAAAAGACGAATTTCATCAATGGCCCCAGTGTTATGGAATAGACTACCTGAGGAATTTAAACGCCCTTGTTCATAAAAGGTGTTTAGGGTTAGATTGACTGCCTATTTGTTTGACCGCTGATCCTGTGCTTGAAACTTTTCAATCAGTTTATTTAATTTGATGTATGATTTAGTGGCAATGGCTAGGGTTCTGTGGGGTGAAATACTCTTATGCTACGGGCATATTATTGTTGGCGCTGAATTGATGGTCTCATTATTTATCTGTATTTTGTTATGTCAATGTATGTCACATGTTTTGTACTCGTTTTAATTATTTGTATAATAGTTGGGTGGCGTGGGCTTTGTCAAACCTCTAGTTTCTTTCCATGTCACCCTGACAAGACGCATTTTACGTTTACTGTTAATTTTGTCTCATGCTCTGAGTGTTCTTGTCAATATTCGTTTTGCAAAAAAAAAATAAAATGAATCAATAAAAATAAAAAATGAATTGCAACTTGCAATGTGATTATAAAAATTAAAGTAAATTGTTTTCTGCTGTGACTTTCAGAAATAGAATTTCAATTTAACGAATAGAAAAAATAAGAACTTTGCATCTACTTCTAAATTTAACATGTTTAAGTCTAACAATTTAACGCAATCACGCTATTACTGGACGTATTCTAAACTTTTAGAATACGACTTCACGTTCGCTTTTCTCCTTTTTAGACCAACTAGCTATCTTGATACGTGTTGCCAAAAGGCTTGCAATTGGCGCTATTTTAACTACATTTTAATATTTAATTTCTCGATTTCCAAGGGTCTATAGCTGCTAATTTTCATACATTAAGGATTTTAATCTGTCCACATTAAGCTCAATTAAATTCGTTAGATTCGGCATGTGGACTCCCGGGCTGGCGGGGGTTCCTTGTTAGAAAACGAAAAGTATCTAGACTGCTGGTTCTGGCTACTTTTGGTGTGACGGAAACGCATTTGGTTACTGTTCGACTAATCCAAGTTTGATTTCAGTAAGCTGCCAGTGCTTGCCGGCTTCTTCGGCAGGTCCGTAGTTTGGGGTTTGATTTCCCTTGGCAAAGGGGTTCAAATTCCTTGAGGAAAATGTAGGTCCTGGCAAATCATGACTTCAGCAGCCCATGAGCCATGAAGCACAAACAAACCAAACTGTATACGAGAAATAATTTTAAATTTAAAACGCGAATCCACAACAACCATAGGCGTACGCAGAAAGTTCATAGAAGGGGTTACAGGCTTATAATTGGGGGGGGGGAAGTACAGAGCTACAACTCCATATATTCCTAGGTATACAGGGTGGTCCTAAACTATATGTCAAAAATGTAAAGGCAGGTAGAGGGGACCTAAATAAGCAGATTTCGTATAGGAATGTGTGTGCGGTAATGACACATTAAAGCGCTAGCTTGTAAAGCAGTATGAATCACAGGAAACTGAAAAGACAAGTAAAGACAAAAGAAAACAAAAATTTATTAATAGTTTACAAGAGGTGCTCGAAAGAGCGGCCACCAACAGCGATACAAGATTCACAGCGACGGCGCATGGATCGGCGTACATTAGAAAAGACGTCAGGCATGTCGATCACATGTCCAGCAGCAACAGAGAAGCGGGCAACAAGATCTTCTTCAGATGTGACGGGACTCTCGTACACCAGGCTTTTAATATGACCCCAGAAGAAAAAATCCAAGCAGGTTAAATCTTAAATCAAGCAGTTTAAAACACTTTGATGGCTCACACCCAACGCACGTCCTACAGCTCTCGAGCTTGTCGAAGGATTATCCTCGACTGTGTTCAGTATTCTTTCTTCCACTGCAGGAGTTCTGCGATATCTTCCAAAGCCAGTTCCACGCCTGGAAGCATAAAATGATCCACTCATGCGTAACTCCCGATGCAGACGCTCGAATGTTCGACGATCCGGCTGATTCCTATCCGGGAATCGCTCCCTGTACATCCTTTGAGCAGCTAATCCATTTCCTTGTGCAGCCCCATACATGAAATGCATGTCGGCCAGCTCCGCATTGGTGAAACGATGCATGCTGCTCGAGATCCGTGCGGGAAATGATGAATCCAGCTAGCGAAGCGCTTTTATACGCCGCAGTCATCAGCGCTCTCTACCGGCTCAAGGCGACATTACCGCACACACAATCCTATACGAAATCTGCTTATTTAGGTCCCCTCTACCTGCCTTTACATTTTTGACATATAGTTTAGGACCACCCTGTATATACAAAATTGCATCTCAATGGGGGTCATGAATCCAATCAGAACCACCCCCCCTTGCGTACGCTAGTGAAAACAACTGACTATCACTTACATCGAAGCAAAAGGAATAAAATCAGAAAAACTATTAAATTGAAACGACGTGTTCTGTACTTTGTAAGTCCATTATAAAAATGCATCTGACATCATATAAAAAATTTTGCCGTTGCTTTACTGTAAGCAAACATACTTAAAAAAGGAGAAAACATACGAACTATCCTACAAATATGCAGTATATCCTGATTAAGTGCAACTTATGCAGGTCTAGGATATTTCATATTAGTTTCCTTTTATTTCAAAGTAAATACATAATTTTTGGTTGCTATTCTTAAGAAATATTTCTTTCAATCTCATGGGCTTTATTTTCGCATATTAGGAAGCTCATTCACTTTGCACGTTTTGTAGTTTTCTTTATTTAAAACCTTTTAATGAGACTAGAGGAATTAAGAAATAATTAAATTAAGTTTCAGTTCCATTACTAATTATCTTTTTACCTATACACCTCATAATATTTTGTTATAATCTTAGAATCCTTTAGCGGCTGTCAACGTTTTTTTACAACAGTATTTATTTTCTGACGTAACTACAACCTAAGTGCTATATGTTTTTATATGTTGGAATATATAATTAGTAAAAGCAACGAATAATGCTATAAAATAAGGACATGCGTTTTCCAAAGATTTATTTTAAGAAATTAGATTTTGTTGCTATAGTATATATTTGGAATAACTTTTTATTCTTCTTTTCAGGTGCATTTGCATAATATTTGCATAGACCAGTCGACACAGCCAGCTTTTCCAAAAGCGTTTACTTATGTTACTGTTTGCTGTTTGATAGCCTTTAGGAAATTGAAAGCTCGCTTTTTCAGATTTCAATCTAAATCGTGGTGTGAGATGATAGGTTTAGCATTAAGCTCTGAAATTAGAGAAAGTAATTTCGAATTTTTCCCATATGCAGTGCAATGGAATAGTGTATTTTAAGATTTTACATATACATGGCTGTTGCAAATATTTTGGATATTATGGGTTACAGCATTTATTCAGTAATTCAAAAATGACCATAGACTCATAATAGAAAACATCATTACTGCATTCTAGCTTGAATTAAATCAATATGGAATTGACCAAAGCAAATAAACTACGGAAAAGTGAAGCTCGTTCTCCGATTTTAACGCATTTGTAGCTTCAAACTAAAATTTTTGATGGCACTTCAAATGTTGCTGAAAGTATTTCTGTCTTGTTAAACAAGTATACACTTCAGATTTGACTAGTACTAGAAATTCCACTTCTCTCTCTCTCTGCAGCAGCGGTTAAGAAAACGCCAAATATCTCTTGTGAGAGCAATCATGAATTAATTTCCATGGGGATGAAGGCACATAAACTTTGCTTCATCGAGCAATTATCCTTCAGGGATAAATATATTAATTTAATCTTTATAAAATTCGATTAAAGGAGGAAGCACGTAAAGATGTACCATATAACCACAGTCTCTTTATTAACTTGATCAGGAGAGCGAACGATTATTTCAACTGTAATATAAAGATATGCATTTAGTCATCAGAGGAAAAAAATTATGCCACAGTTTCTAGTACTTCCTTTTAATGTATATGCATTTAGTACGTATAAGATCGACGAAAAACGACGAACTAACTAAAAATGTTGTAAATCATGTGGTCATGGTAACATAACTTTTGCCATTGAAAGAGAAGAAATGTGATGATTTATAATTTTAAAACGAACTATTAGTTCTCATTTAAAGTTCGCTATTGGTGGCTCAATTGGCAAGTCTTTTACCACTGATCTAGACTGAAAGATGCAAAAATAATAAATCGTTAATATTTGCAAAAAGGTAATTACAAATTTGTAATCAGTGCAAAAAACTGAGCCAGAAATGATTAAAATATCAAGAGGAACATTTTTGTTGTTCCCAGTATAATGGTTGAATATGATGATGATGACATATATATAATATCTAGGCAACTGTAATGTTGAGAAAGGTAGGCATATGTGTGAGTTTGATAGTAGGTAGATAGTCGGTGCGAGTTAGACAAGTTATTTATTCCCAGTAGCAGAAGAACTGTGATTTATTTGCAGTTATGGATCAAGATTATGTGAAATTAGGCATTTTTTTTTCAGCCAGATGAATAAAATAGAAATCTCAGTTTTTGTATGTTTTAGTAGGTATATTCAACATTTCTTTGTTAAAATTGAACATCGCTACAATGATTTACGGGTTGCAACTACAACATTGACGCTCAGTGGCGAAGACTCAAATTATAGTTTGATTGTAGGTGTGTAAATGTATAGATGGTTCGAAGGTGGCGTTAAGCAGCTGGCGTACGCAGGGGGTGTGTTGATGGAGGGTTATAACCCCCACTGAAATGAAATTTCGGTTATTTAACATAGGAATATGTGAGTTGTAGCTCTGTAACCCCCCATTGAGCCTATAATCCCTTACGAAAGTTCTGCGTATGCTTATGCATTAAGCCATCGGTACCTTTTCAGATGGCACATCTATTCGGTGGCGTGGTGGTCTGTCGTGCCGTTAACCAAGGTTCGATTCCAATAGCATTGTAAAACGCATGCCGCTTTTTTGTCCTCCGTAGTCCGTAGTTTGGTTCCAATACGCATTAAAGGTTCGGATTCCTCTGAAAATCCTAGGTCCTGGGGCTGCATGGCGTTAGTTGTCCTTTCACTCTAAACTAAACACTATGTCAGATAGCATATCTTGCAGGTTGGCCCCTTCTAACTCTAAACAATCAAAAATCGATGTAGAACAGTGGTTCCCAACTCAATTTAAGCCGCGGACCACTTTTCCACTTCAATTGTACCCGCGGACCACTTTGAAAAATTCTCACGAGTTGACTGCAAGACCTTAATAAAAAAGGGAGCCGGGTCTTTTTTGGGGGAAATGTGTTCGTAAATTCGTTTTTTCGGAAAAAAAAGAAAGAAATAATAAACAGAAAAAAAGACAAAATCTAATGTTAGTATAGTCGAACCTCATTAAGATGCACACTTTTAAGACGAATTACTTTTAATACGAACCGTTTTCTGAAGTTCCGTCAAATTGTAAAATACTACAAATATACCATCAATTTCATTTTTATATTTAATAACAATAATTTTTGTAAGCACTCTTTTTTTTAATAATGAACCGTCTTGCGGACTTCTTTTAACTCCTTCGTGGACCACCAGTTGGGAACCACTGATTTAAAAGGATAGCTGAATATTCATATTTAAAGTATAAAGTTTTAATAGTTATTTAATACATTTTACGTGTTTAATAATTTATTTAAAACATTTTAATATTTAATAGTTATTCAAAACATTTTACATGTTTTAATAGTTATTTAATACATTTTAATTTTAATAGTTATTTAATACATTTAATATATTTTAATAAGCTATTTAATACATTTTAATAGCTATTTAATGCATTTTAATAGTTATTTAATACATTTAAAAGTTTTAGTAATCATTTAATAGTTTTTACATACAAAAAATACAGAAATACTATAAGTAATGGTGGTTTATATACATTCTTTTATTATTTTATTAGTTCCTTTACAAATTAGCGTGACATACTGCACTCCATACATATTGTAAAAGGAAGGAAATATCCATCTTTGGTTACTGTAAGCACATATTTGAGCACGCAAGTTTTCGTTCCCAAACTTTTTCTTCCCTGCCCCGGTCTTATCAATCACAATTTCATTATAATACATCTCGTCAAATGAAATTAATTTGCTCTTCTAAGAGAAACTGTTCCTTGCTCTCGTCTAATAAACTATTTAACTCTAAGTTTTTCTCAGGTGAATTTTTACAAACGTGGTGTTTCTTTTTAACATGCAGGTTATTTATTTTTACAACTACGCACACTTTTTTAAAATGTTTCTCGAATTCGAAGAAAGGCAATGCCAACGCTTATTTCGCATAAGTGATTGGTTTGGGAAGGTTGTTTTGCAGGAAAAAATACTGAATAAAATGAGAAACTAAGACAAGAAATTCGAAATTCAAACATGCTGAAGAAAATTAAACTAAGCTTTTGATTAAACTAGCATTAATGAAACAATGAGTTATTTTTCTCATAATTGAATTTTTAGTTAACGGGTGAATAACGCTGATTGACCTTAATTTATTAATAATCAGTTTAATTTAATTGCGTTTTTTACTGCTTATAAGTTTCTGAAATGTTCAGAGTTGAACCTTGAAGATTCTGAATAGATACAAAGAGGCAAAAGACGGAGACACACATTTTTTATTAAAATATTTACAAAAATAACTTCAAGTTGTTTTTCTAAATGCTGTTATAAGTTTTATGCAACTATAAAATTGAAAAGTGGTTTAAAAGTTTTACGATGATTAGTAAAGATTTAAGGTTTTAATTGCAGCTTTTATTGTAAGATAGCATGCAGAAAATTGAGTTTTCAATTTGATTGAAACACAAAACTAGATATATCATGCATTTATTTCAACAGCTCAGCAGATATTTTAGTTGTAAAAAAATATAAGGGAAAATATGGTTAGCAGCTCTAGGATTTTTTTTTTGCTGCACACTCAACCTCATTCTGGATCATTCGTATACCTAAGTTTAAAGGTTAGTGGCAAATAATACGCACATGTATACCTTCCAGCAGAAACATCTTAAAGGCTTACTTGTGCTAAAAAATGTAAAGATAGTCTGCTAAAAAGGAATTCATTAAAGAAGACACTTTAATTTTGTACACTTTAGCATATAAACACACATTATTAGTTTAATGATGGAGTAATTGGGCCACATAAAATTTTTATTAAGTTAAAAAAAATGTAAATTCCTTCTGATAGCGGACATGTACCAGGGCTATATTTCATAACCCAAAATGATGAAGTAAATTTTCAAAAGTAAAGAGAAATATTCATTTAACTTACGACTTGAACTTAAAATTTTCCAAAGTAGTACAGCAGGTAATTACATTATTATAACTGCTCAGATTAGTCAAAATGAGTTCAGATGGGAGATTCGGCAATTTGGTGGTAACACTCATACTCTCATATTCAATTTCGAGGGTAGTGCTTCTATCAAAATTGAATGACGATTAAGCTGGCAAAATGCAATTCGGCCCGACTTGCAGAAGCACGTCAAAAAAAGTTGAAGAAATCAGAAAACATGGGAACTTATAAGTTTTCTTGAAAGTTGGCAGTGAGTTTGATGGCCAATATATGTATCGAGAAATCATTCGTGAAAATTTTTTACGCAAATCCTCCTCGTTTCATATATGGCACTTGTGCAGTAATGGGCAAGTGTCAATCATGGGGATTTCTAGGGCGCTACAAATGATACGGAGTTGAGTCGGAGCACTCAGATATTACTTTTTCCAACTCGTTTATTTCCTCTTTGGATTTGACACGTTTGATGGTAGAATGGCAGTGTGGATAGTAAGGGGACACTGGGCGTTTTGCATAACTGGCAGGTCTGGAGTGGGGTGGGGACATGGGGCTGTGGGTGGGGGCTGCAGTCTCCGTGAAACCCTGTCGGCGCGTTTTTTATTTGGTGTTTTTATATCTATACAATTTTTTTTTAAATTGAAAGTTTTTAAATTTTTATTTTAATCAAAAGTTTTTAAATTTTTATTTTAATCAAAAGTTTTTAAATTTTTATTTTAATCAAAAGTTTTTAAATTTTTATTTTAATCAAAGGTGTTTTCTTTTTCTAAACATTATGCAATTTTTTTTTATCTTTTAACGTTTTTATCTTCAAACTTTATTTTAATCGTGTTTTATTTTAGAGAATTTTGGGCTTTTGCCTGCGTATGAGAAGGCATGACACCTAGCGCCTCCCCTTCAGACGGGAATCACGTCCTAGGGGTTTAGTTCCCCTTAAATTTGAGGGGGGGTTTGCACCAAAACTACTAGGTGCCAGCCCTTTCCCTAGGCTCATCCGGAGGATCAACGGCAAGTGCAAACTATTAGGCCAAATTAAGTACCGTTAAGGAAGTGACCGTGGGCCCTCGTATCACAACCACTGGTTAAAATGTACCGCTTATCATCCAGAGGGCATAGCGCAATTTTGTTTAGCTGGATGGTGCTTATTATATGTTTTTTGGCCGAAATTTTCAGGTGGTCTCCCTAGTTCTCTGCCTCAAGAGGAGACACTCCTTATATTTTTGAAACGTTAGTTTCTTTTTCATGATCGTCTTGGAAACCCCTTTAGCAGTTTTCTTTTCCCCCACCTCACTCATCAGACTATATATCTTATTGCGTAGTCCAACGAATTAGGAGGCTGGAACAGAAGCGAGCTCATCTTTCATTTTTCCTAGAACGTTTTTTTTTTGCAGTGCTACATAAGGGGTGGTTAGGATGATAATCAGAGGTGTCGTATTCTTTGATGTTACGGGCCATATCGACATAAACATGGTCTGTGGTGAGCTCGTAGCAAAGACTTTCAGTGTCGGTAAATAAAAGCTTTGCTCATTCTCCATACTTGACTAGAATTTTGCTGTAATGAAAGTTATGCATGAGTATTTTACTAATGTCGAGTATGGAGAACCCGACATAAATTGGTCGATTGAGCTTGAGGGTGATCTTCTTTCGTTGGATGGCGACTAGGTCCTCAGTAATGATGTTGTAGCTATGAAACGCTAGAGAGGCCACCAACTTTTTAACGATGTTATCCTTCTGAACCAGTCGCACATACACCCGGTTCCGGAGATTCTCCATGGTTTTACCTATTAGAAAAATACACACACACACATATATATATATAACTAACTGTCCTCCCCTTTTTATGCATACATCTAACCACCCTAAAAACTTTATCAAAGAATCAAATCAAAATTTTTTTCGGATGATAAAATATATTTACAATACCACAATTTTTAAAAATAAAATTTTCTAAAATCTTACCAAATACGGCATTATTCATGGGTTTGAAGTTGGCCTTCTCAAACTCGTTGTGAGTATTCTTCCGTTTCTCCGTATTGAAATTAATATTGGTCTTCAACCACGGTTCTTGACAGAATTGAAGGCATCTATAAAAAAGAAATACATGTAATATTCTATAAAAATGGGTAATATTCTACAAAAATGGATAATATTCCCTATAATGTGTAGATTACATAGGTTTTTTATACTAATTACCTGTGAACAAACCGCAGCTTCATCCTCAAGGATAGGCATAACTTTAAGTTCCGGCAATGAACTATGTACCGCTCCTTGTTGTTGAGATTCGGAACCAACTTCTCGGTCTTTCCATGGAAAGGCACCCCCAGCTCTTCAACGATGTCCTTGGAATATTAGGAGAGCATCTTCTTGGTAATGGTTACCCTCTCAAGAGACAACGGATAGTCACTGTGGTGATTATGCAGCTCTTGAGGGTATTCCAAGTTGACCTATTAAAAAAACAAAACAAATTATATGTATACTAGCATTGAAATATTCATCTCAATTAGATCTCTTCGCGATATTTACCTCGAAAATGCATCCCAGGTCATCGTTATCCCCTAGGGCCATGATTTCCTCCTCCGTCCACACCTTCTGCTCTAGCCATTTGAAGGCCCTCACCGGGAGATGCTGCACCATCACCCAGCGGTATAAGTTGCTGGCATCTAGATACATAATGTATTTTGACGGCTTGTTTGGGTTGTAGTTCGGAAGGTAACGGTTATTGGTCTCGCTGAAATAGAACAGCAAATAAATATACAAACGTTTTAAATAAATCGTTAATTCCTATGATTTAGGAAGATGACATACCTGTACCGGTTTTAGATCATGGACACCCCGCCTCTTACGCCAGCCTCGATGAATAAGTGCATGTTCAAGTCCGTTAAGAGCTTGAGGCGAACCCCTGTCATGCGCATGCAAGCTTGCCAAGCTAACTCAGGTGCTGTGTAGATATGACAGGGTTCGATCTTGTAGTAATCTAGGCAGAGGTGTCTGAAGTTCTCAAACACGTCAGCGAGTTGGAGAGTATCGCTTAAAACGCAAAGATCGTGATGCTCTCCCAGGCTCAATAATCCGAATTCCTTCCAAACGTTTTGGGCGTGGGCATAGTCTCGGGGAGACAATTCTTCTTCCGTCAATGTGTTGTAGAAATGCTCCGGCGCCGGTAACTCTTTCTCAACAAATTTGGTGAATGTATCCATATAATCATATGGATACACTCCCTTCTTAAGTAGCAGCGAGACTTTATCGGGTGGGAACTGGCTATGTAGATGGTGGAAGCTGGATGGGGTTAAATTTTCCACCAACTTTTCCAGTGAGGACTCTATAAACTGCAGAGAGTCAATAAACTGCAGCTTCCCTACTGAAAAACGGATGTACTTTTCCTTATTGTTCGGGATGCACGTCAAATCCTGGTCCTTCATTTTTCCAAGCCCACGAGTGATGAGGTGCCCGTCATAATTTCTTAAGTTGTGGATTGCAACGGGTATTTTCCCCGAGGGCATTCACTTGAGGTTGCAGGCGTTGTGTGATGCACCTCTGAAGGCAGCTATAAAAGATTAAAATACATATTTTACAACTTAATCACTAGGTTTTTTTTATTACTCATGTTTATAAAATTTATCTAAAATTCCTTTAAATATTTCGAAATTAAAGCTTACCGGATATGTGATTGTGATGCCGAACACTATCTCCTTACAGCGACGTCTCACAGATGTGGCACTTTGTAGCGGCTCTGAAGACCAGCTCATTATCGCTGCTCATCGTTAGAGGTTTCTTGTTAGCCAGCTTGGATGAGATGATGTCACATTCATCTACCAATGCGGATAGAAACTTCTCAATGCATTCATCCCCACGGTATACGCATGGGCTCTTGACCAGCTTCCCATCAGCGCCAATGATGGCGTAGACGTATCCGCAGGGCATATGCGTTGCCTCAGTGGTGGTGTATGATGTCGCTGTACCCCCAATCTTCTGGATGAGGGATTCAAAATCTGCGTATATGGTATAGGGTACTCTCAATTGGTACTCCCCCATATGGAAGGAGAGCCACTTCTTTTGTTCTGTAGGGAGTTTGATTTTCTGCTGTCCATGCTTTTGGCATTCCTCACGGTGCTCCCGCATGTATACTTCCAGCCAGAACCGGTGGAGACAAAAATCACAATAAAAGGATTGCGGGTTGTGTTTGGTGCGGTCCGCCAGCAGCCGATTCAGATGTCTGGTTAAGCAATAATGTTACTTTTCTTCGTGAGATGGGAACCCACTTCCTTACCGGCCATTAGAACCCGACTTTGAGCGAAATTAAACTATTCGCTCTTACAGCAGTCTATTTGTGAGCACCGAGAAATTAAATCAAGACCGGGGAATATACATCGATAGAAATGATTACTCTAAAGGAATATATACGCTGTATGCATTTAATTTATTATCAGATTTATGTGACGGAGGGTACTTGCATCTCATGCAGCAAAGAAACTTACGAATCGAAATAAAATTCGCCACCGCTCTACCAAGCAGCGCATCAATTCTGGTATATTCGTTTAAACGTTATTGAAATCACGAAATCTAGGAATATCATATGTGACTTTTCAAACTAAAATGGATACTACACAAATAAATAGAATATTACAACATGATAAGTTTACTCGGCGTTCGTTTATGGGAGTTTTCGCCAGCGACCAGTTACCTAGAAAAATAGCCTCCTTCCCAGCTTTACTGATTGTGAACGTGGACCCGCAAACGATGGGGTGGCAGCCATTGGCTAGCTATCTACGTGGAAAATCAAGCATCCGCAGACTTTTTCGATTTCTACCGAAACTCACCGAACTTTTTTGGAGGACCGATATCAGTCTTCAGTTATTCTTGTGCTTCCCTTAACTATATTCATATAACCACCTGACTCCAATATATTTAAAAGTTTTTCACTCACCGTCGTCTTTTGGTTTAAATCGATATTCATATTACCCATGATATTGATTTTGTGATTAAATTTATCTAATTTATCTAATGCATTTTCAATTTGATAAAAAAAGTTATTCATGTTAGTATTTGGAGGTCTGTATATTATCATATAGATGTTATTAATCGATTTTATACACATAATTTCTATATCAGTAAGAATATATGTTAAATTTTCAATTATTTCTATTTCAGGACCAGTTATTGCATTAAATATTGTTATTCCTCCTCCCACTTTGTCCTTTCTAATTATTGAGTTTTCGATATAATTTTCTATGTTTGAATTGTCATATTCTGTTTTACAAATCTCAGTTATTGCTATAATTTCTGGGTAATTATTCTCTTTTATTAACCATTTTAATTGATCTAATTTGTTTCTTAAACTTCTTGCGTTTAATAACAATAATCTTATTTTATGCTTGTTCAAATTGTTTACAGTATAGCCTCGATTGATATTTTTCCCTTTATATCCATATTCATAGTCAGATCCCAAATGTATCATTTCATTATTGATAGTATTTATTTTCTCATTTCATATGCAATCGTTATTTCGTAATGTACCAATATTTCCTTCATCATCCTCCGCTTCTGTATAAGTTCCATAATCCAATAATTTTGTTAAGTCCTCTCTGTGTTTAATATCATAGATCTTGGTATTTACATCTTTTCTAATTTTTATATTTCCCTTTATTGTTCAGACAAATTTCCACATATGTTCCTTTCTAAATTTCAATGCTTCATTTAAAACCTAATTGTTGCATGGTGATAATTTTTCATTTATGTATACTCTTCCATTTTCCGTAATAATGTTATTTGTCAAACCTGTAGATTTTCTATTTCTCCATATTTCGTCTCTTGTTTTTGTCTCCCTAAGTCTCAATAATATATTGCTTCCACTTTTATGCCGTCCCATTCTATGCGTTACTTCAGTTTTGTCCCTCAAGTTAATACCAATGTTATTTCCCATTTTCACGATTTTTTTCAGTTAACTCCTCTTCATCTGTTTCCTTTATTCCCTTTATGATCAGACCATTTCTCCTTCCATGTTGATCTAAGTGGTTCATCTGATCGTGTAGTATATTCATATTGTCCTGTATATTTGCATAATCCTTTCCTAGGCTTTCCATTCTCACCATCTCATTCCTTAATTCTCCTATGTATCTCTTTTCATATCTTCTTTCTCCTCCTTTAGTTGCGCTATTGTCTGCATTATTATTGTCTGATCTTTTCTCATTTTCTGTATATTTGTCGTTAATAATTCACACCTGTTCGTCATTTCCATATAGTTCTTGTTCAATATCTCTCTCATTAGTCTCAGTCCTAACTCTCTTATTTCCTTCAATAATTTAATATTTGATACTTCTATGTCAGGTCGTTCCCCTTCAGTGCAATCATCAATAGCTTCCTCATATATTTCATTCATTAGATAATCCATCGATCCTCTCTCCCCACCATTTCTCCTTGTAATATTTACGTTCTTTTCCATTCTCCAATTAGTCTTTAATTTGGCTATAGTATAGCCAGTAATTCGACTATTTATAGTTTCCGTTATATTATAATTAATCTTTTTCGGCATCGCATTTATTTGTAGGTCTGTATTCCCAAGTCCACTGTCAGGTGTTACAACATTGCCTCTATCAGATATAATGCTAAAGGCCAAACCCAGGGAGAAAAATCTATGGCAAAAAGAAGTTACAAACGGAAGTCATCAGAATTAATACGAAAATCTGCGTTTCGGAATCAGTATAGCTGGTTGACTAAAATGTTATCAAATAAGGAACCAAAACAATGTAGTTCCAGTAATTTAACAATAATCTGGTAAATCAGCAACCAGACTGGCAACTCTAGCAAACTGAAGGTACCAAAAGACGATCTCTACATGTCATCCACATTAGTGTTAGCGTATCCAATAAGTTCAAAATATGGTCGTTATAGTCCGATTTCAACAAATTTATGATATCTGATATAATACGATTGAAGACGGAACGTTTATGAGTTAAAATCAATAGTTCACACTCATCAAAGTTGTAAAAAGCCATCACTATCCGAGCAAAATTCACGAGCGAAGCATTTGTTTACTTTCCGAACAGTTGCCGACATGCATTGACGTCCCTTCTAGCTAAATAAGATGGAATATATCCGTAAAATGTTACTTATACCGCAGGAGCAGTTCTCGAAACATATACCTAGCGATAAACAATTATCAGAAATGGACAAGGAGATGAAGAAAATCCTTGAAAGCATGGACGAGGATCATGTAAAAATCCAGCGTTATAATCAAGTGCTACAAAAGAAGATTAATGTTGATAATTTCAACCCACCCGAACTTATTCGACAAGAATAATCTGAACATGCTCCAGTAGAGAAGTCATCGAATATTGAAGAAATCATCTTACGTAGCATCCCGAAGACTACCAGTACTACAGCACTGAGCATTATAGATTACTTCAAGAAATATAGAGAAATTGTATCGTGGGCGGACAATGAGGAACTTATCTACAAAACATCTACAATATCCTCTTCGAATATTATCGATTTAACCGATAGCATGTTAACAA
>QLNU02015360.1:14159871-14174739 GCA_006491805.2 Dysdera silvatica
ATCTAAACATCGAGCCACTGAAAGTTAGGCTGAAAGAAAAGCAAAATTCATTGAAAAGTTAACAGAATTATTATTAAATCTATACTTCTACTTAACTTTCAATCATTTAAACTGCAAAGTGAATAGAATATATGTGCACTATCAGAGATACGTTTATGTAAAATAGAGTGACTCCGTAAAATCATACAGTTTATGCAATTATACCCAAATAAGCAGTCGAAATGTGAGTTATATGTATAATTCTTCTGCTTCGACTTCTTTTCTACTATTTCTTCTTCTACCTTTTCTGCTATTTCTTTTTCTACTTCTTTTCTACTATTTCTTCTTTTACTTTTTCTACTGTTTCTTTTTCTACTTCTTTTCTACTATTCCTTTTCTTCTACTTCTTCTCTACTATTTCTTCTTCTTCTACTCCTTTTCTACTATTTCTTCTTCTATTTTCTTCCTTCCTTAAATCCCTCGGAGGAAAGTAAGGCCTTCACAAAAAATTTCTGTTTTCCCCGGTTTTCTGCTAGTCTCTTGATTTCTCCCCTTGCTTTTCCATTTTCTTAAATTTCGTCCCTTATAATTTTCCTCCATGTGTCTGTGTGTGTGTGCGTGCGTGTGTATGTGTGTGTGTGCGTGTGTTTTTGTATACCCCCTTTCCTTGTAGATTTCAGTCTAGTGTTTTTCTATATAAAAATCATTTATATTATGTTTATTTATTATTTCTTCTATATATTGAACTTGGATTTGTTACTTGCCATTGTTAATTTCAGGAGAAAGTGTAATAGGGTTTCACCTCTCATTGTTAATTTTGTATTAACTTTCGCCCATTTGGTTGTCAGGTTATCTAAATATATTTGGTGTATTGGACTTCGTTAGACCTTTTATTTTGTCTTTTTCTAATACAACCCTGCCGATGTTTTACAAATTGACTACTGTACCATAAATAGTATCTCTTAATTTTAACTTTTTTGTATTATTTAATGTAATAAAAATAATCTTCTATATTTCATTGTGCTGTTGAATAAATAAAGGATGTTATTATTATAGTGTCCCATTTCTTCCTGGGTGCTTTTTTTTTTACCAGCTATATTTCCTTCGTTTTATTGTATTTCTGCCATGGGTTTTTGGTCCGCAAATATTCCAACATTTTATATTGGTTACGTTCTTTGGCCAGTGTAAGTTCAATATTGTACGGAGGCAGTTTTTTGTATAAAAACTTAAATTTTTGATATTGAAAAAAAATACATGGGTTTCAATTTTTCAGGGAACTTATACATTGTGTTTGAAATTTGACAGTGTATGTAAAAATTATTGGTTAATAGAGTGCAGATATTAAATGATAAATGTGAAACGCAACCTGGGATCGAGAAAGACTGTAATGCTTGCTGACTTGCTCTCTTTTTTTTCTTTTTTTTTTTCTTTTTGAAACAGCGGGCGCAGAAACGAATTCTGGAATAGGATAGGTAATAATAAAATGAAGCCGAAATAGACATTTTGAATATATGAGACTGAGAAATCGAGCAGCCTTTCTGAAGAGAATGACGTTTTTCCATCTGGTGGGACTTTAGAAAGGCAAAAATATCTTGAAAGTAATAGACACTTCCAAACTTTTATCTCCCCCTGGAAACTGCGTTTCCTCAGACCTTTCTCAAATGGCATTGCTTGAAATTCTCTGGGTTCATTTGCCTTCAATTGGTATCCGAAAATCTTAACCTCAAATCATACATCAACTGAACACGTGGTAATGTTTATTTATACTGAAGATAAAACTTTGACATGTATTTCATGCGGAAACTAGTTTCTTGTCCAATACCCAATAGTCTTCTAAACTTAAATAAGGTCAGTTTAATATTTTAAATTCTCTGGATCCTAAATATAGAAGAATGTTTCTTTAGAATAGCTTGATGTAGAAGTTCAACTGCGAGCTCGAACTTACCTATGCATCAAATTTCTCAGTCTGTTGCTATAGGTCGATAAAACCCCATGATTCCTAGAATTTCCGGATTTTTTCTTACAGATGCATTTTTCGTGAAATACACCAAGTCGATGAGAAACAGGTGTACAAACACACACCGAGTTTTATTTTCAAAATGAAAAATTTTACAGTACTATAAGAAAGCCAATAAATCTCGAAAAATTTACGTATACTGTGTGAAATTTTAATACACAAAAAATTAATGGTTTCATTTATTCGAAAATTTGCGTGTAAGATGCTTACGATGATTTTCGCCGATAGTTTAGTGGTCATAGAGTGTCATAGTCATTCTCTGAAAAATAAAGCTTATATAAGCCAAAACATAGCGATTTGTAACTGAGCTATCTCTTTATTTTTATCGCCTAACTGATTTTTAAATTTAAGAAACTTATCTCTAATAAAAAAATTGACTTGTTCAGAATGTTCTGAACCCATGTTCACAAGAAACACAACCGGGTAAATAAACTTTAAAGATTATATCTTATAATATGAAAAGAGCATCTGTCGAATTTTGCAAAGTTAGTCTTCGCCAGAAACTATCTAATGGTACCATCAACAGGGCAGAATTTTTCTGATTCAGTCCTCGGAGCACCGACGTTTGATCTCCATCACATAAAAAAAAGTTCTGAAATTCAATTTCGCCATGTCCGTAGCAGTTTGGGATGTCAAGCACTATAAATATAATTCTGACAAGATCATGGAAAACGTAAAGTTATTTTTAAATTTATCTGAAACTGTTTAGAATCGATGTATTTGCAGAGTTTTCAGAAAAGCGGAGAAATAAATAAATATCCAGTTCAAATTGCTTGTATTTCTGAATAATTTCTGGAAACGGTCGAGCCTTTCATACAGTTTATGGACAAATAATCAACGAAGAATTTAATAATTTAGAAATTTACATGCATGTATATTAATTTTCGATAAGTAACTTACTTTTATTGACACTAGCAAAATTGCGAGGCCAAGAAAAATAGTAAATCATTCGTTCATCTTTACTATGAATTGAGACTAATATAAACTTCCTTAAACAACACAGAAAAGAAATTATAACGATTATATCTACGTTTTTATAAAGGAAGATTTTGGACCGACAAAAGCTAGTTACCTTCAGTTTGTTCAAAAATACTTTAATAATTTATTGTAAATGCGACATTAAAGTGGTTTTATTTCTTTTCTATACTCACGGTAGTCTGAAAGCTTTATTTTTCAAACAAGCCGAGCTGTGGTGCTTTTAATTCAAATGAACATTTATGTTTATGCACAATACTTTCGTATATAAAGCTAATTTTAGATTTTTTAAATTATTATTATTGAAAATGTCAGTTGTTTGACTATTTAGTCGCTAGCCTTAAAAAATAAAATGTCAACAACACGTGGATTTCCTGAGTGGCACCCTCCCAAGTACTGACCGGGCGCACTGCTGCTTAATTTCGATAATCGGACATGAATCGGTGTTTTCAGCATGGTACGCCCGTTGACAAAGTTTTTTTCAGTAAAAGAGATGAAAATTTAATTCCTATATCTCTTTATTAACCAAACTCAACTGATTTTATATGTCTTATTTAGACAATTCCAATATATCTATAAAAACGTATTTTAAGGTAGGCGTCGTTTGACTAATTAATTTTGTTAATTCTTGCATTTATTCGTCCCACTTTTGGATTTAAAAAGCTGTTGGCAATTTTATTTAAACGCTAATTATAATAAATATCATTGCTGTAAAAGTTAAGAACCAATTCTTCTAAATACGTTTTTATTATTTTATACGTTTGTGCGAATACCTGAATCTTTCAAGCACAAAGATGTTTACTTTAGAATGAAATTTTAATTCTATAAGTACGCTAAAGCATTTAAAATTACTTTAGTCCAATAACTTCATATACCACCAATCAGTATTTATATAAATCGAACACTACGCAGATTAAATCAAACAACAATATCAATCAACGTTTATTGGCGTAGTGATACCAACGCCGATGTTATGGCGTGATTGAGAGGTGGAATTGAGAATAATATTTTCAGATTTGGTACTGAACGACGATCGCGACGATGGTGGAGGCTACACCCGACGAGTTATACGAAGATCGACTTCATCAGAACGTATGCATAAAGACTGCCACGAAGCGCCAGCAAGATGGAACAGTAGTACGGAGACTGGTCACAAACGTAAAGAGACTGGTATTAAATTGATCGAAATGCCCGTTGCAGCATATGTATTTATATAAATCGAACACTACGCAGATTAAATCAAACAACAATGTCAATCAATCAACGTTTATTGGCGTAGTGATACCAACACCGATGGTATGGCGTGATTAGATGGTGAAATAGTAGTCCATGTACTACACCATTCTGCGAAATAACTGGCAACAATATATATACGTTCGTAAAGAGATTATATATTGTCCTTCGTAGCTCAGTGGGTAGAGCCTCCGCCCGGCAAGTGGAAGGTCGTGGGTTCAGGTCCCACCGAAGGCAGAAATATTTATTTTCTTTCGAACGTTTCACCATCTAATCACGCCATACCATCGGCGTTGGTATCACTACGCCAATAAACGTTGATTGATTGACATTGTTGTTTGATCACCAATCAGTGTTTAATAAAAGAGATCGTAGTTCTCTAATCATGAATATTACCTGCACACAAGGGCGGATCCAGTGAGGGGCAGAGGGGCGGTCGCCCCACCCCCGTCAGTACTAAATAAGAAAAAAAATTAAAGACGATGAAGAATATTTTATATGTTGTTTGTTACAACTGTAATAAATAAAAGTCTTACACAGGCGTCCAAAGTCTCCAAATCTTGGAGAAATGCGATCCAGACGTTTTTCCACGAATCTACAAGCTACTTGCCTTTCAAACTACGTTTTCAGTAAGTCTTGCTTCAGCAGAACGTAGTTTTTTATCCTCGAAGCGCCGTCAAACTTGGCTTCGAACGCGGATGACAGAAGAGACTTTTAATACACACTCACAGAGACATTCATATTGATGTAAAAAAAGGTATTGACAAATTTTCAAAGGAAACAAGATGGCTTGACTTTGCACTATAAACTTCAAATTTTTTAAAAAGTTGCTTGTTATAAAAAAAGTAAAATAATTACAATGTTTTTATAGTTTAAATTTAAACTTGTTCTATTAATTACATTGTAAATTATCGTTTTTGGTTATTGTATATGTCTCCTTTACTAGCTTATCCTTCTGTCATACTTGACTATAATATGCCTTAAACCATATAGTTTAATTAAAGAAAAGCCCATCTTTAATTCATTGTCTTAAATTAAATATTTTGGTGAGTATAAAGGAAGGCTAGTAATATAACAACATTTACCTAAACTATTTAACAGTCCAAAACTAAAAATTTCCCGGTTTTTTAAAAGACTAAAAGTTTTCCTCCGAACTCCCGCAATAACGTCTGGATCCGCCCATACCAGCAGAAGTTTATATTAAGATGCTATTAAATTTCTAATATTTATATAACTTGGGGAGTCACATGTTCAGTTTTGTATCGGAATATCATTAGGAATCATAGCCATATGTGCAACTACTAACTGGTTTGATTTCAAATAGCTTTTCTATGGTGAATCTGGTGTATGCTAGTGTTATCGATAAACTGTGGTGACTGAAAAAATTCAACCAACTAGGATGTGCTTGGACCCTGTCAAATATGAGTAGATATTTAAAACAAAATTCCTTTTCTTCTTTTGTCGCGATGTTTTAGTCAAACCTTATATTTGCATTCTCCAATGATCCTTTACGATGAAGAATTTAAAGAAATAAATTCGAACTAAATTTTCAATCCAGTTGTAGGCAGAAGGGTCCTTCTCTATTATTAAAATCAACGATTTTTAGAGTACCTAACCGGCAATCAGGAGGTCATTAGGTTTCGGGATTCGCAGTTGGAGAATGGCAACGTGTTTAAGCATTATGTACGATTTGGGAACATATAGGGCGTCCATACTTTAACGTTATGGAATATAATTGTTGCATTATGGCTAGTAGAATATATTATGACTATAATTATGGAGTTTTGAAAATGCCTGAAGGATACAGTAGGCTGCTCTTCTAGACCACTGCGAAATCCATGGCAGTTTAGGTACTTCCGATGAAATGATCTTTTACCGACATTACCAGCGTTAATCGTGAAATCGTTGTTTAGCTGCATCGAAAAGCAACACACATCACGAATGTCATCATTTTCTTTAAAAACCTTTTTCGCAATATTAGGTCATTGCATTACATTAGGTCAAGCACTGTGTTAGAGAACCAGAATTTGTTTTCCTCCTTACAAAAAATTATTTTCCATCCAAAACTGCATTTCGATGGCCAGTTCAAAAAGTTCATCAGTTCAAATAATTATTTAATGATTCCTTTAAATGCAGTAGACTAAATGATAAGAAAAATGGTCTTCGATATTCGATTGTGTTACTTATATTTAAAAATATGGGATATTTTCTAATATTAAAATATTTATATTTCTGATGGTTAGTACATTTATTTGCATATAGGAAATTAAAAGAAGCCGCATTTTTAAGAAGAAATGCTCAATTACATGTGATAACTTAAAGGCCGAGCAACGAGATTTCAAATTAATTAGATAAATAAAATATTGACATCAAGAAAGTAGTAAAATTGACATATTAAGCAAAGAAAGTAATATGTGATATTAAGTATAATTAAGTATCATTAAGTATAATTAAACTCATATCTCATTATCTAAGCAGATTTTATATATAATTTTAACTAATCCATCATCTTGATTTATGATTATGTTTGAAACACCTATAACAATATGTGACATGAAAACTCTTTATTAGTGTATTTTTCATCTTGCAAATAACCACTATATCTACATAGAGAACTATAATACAGTATTGCTTTTATGACAAAAAATGCTCACACATGAGTGATATGTAGAGAGATAATAAAGGGGGATATAAAATTTATCATTTATTCAATGGCTTGCGAATTAGCTGAAGTAGAACTAAAAGCTGTTCATTCATAGTAAGAAAATAAAAAAATACGATCCGAAATAGACAAGCAAAGTAAATATATGCGAACCAACCGTATTTTTATGATATTTGAGATTACCAACACAAAAAATTGTAAAATGATTAAGATCGGCAATATAATGGTAATATAATAGAACGATATATAACTCAGAAATATAAATATCTTAAGAAATTTAAGAAACAATTTTCTAGAGCATTTAAAGCAATATACATTAGTAGGAATATTCAGAGATAAACCTTTAAAAACTTTTTTATTAATTATAAGAAATTTTTAATTTCAGTTATAAGAAATAGATAAATTAAATTTTCAGTTAAGAGATACATCAGTTATCGCTTTCATTTGTCAGTATGAATGTTTATATAGCCCGTACCTGTTCAATTTCATGTGAAGTACGATTGTCTCTTCAAAATTCCCAGTTAATACAATCTTTTTTCCCATGTAGTTCTTCTGTAAGGACTTGCTAGAAGTACAGTGAGCAACAAATTCCACTTCATCAGAGAATTGTTTTAGCTCATAGATTACCTCCGACGTGATTGGCAACCATAAACTTCCCTTCCTGAATTATATATATTCAATGAGAGGTGGAGGTCTTGAAACTTCACTGGTCAATTTTTTCTTAGATATCTTGTTTCATGTAATATTCTTTATATTAGAGCTCTATGTGCACGATCATTATCATTCTTGGAAATAAATTGTTATCCAATGGAGAATCTGAAGTGCTTCATATGAGACTATAAATTATTTTTTTTCACCTTAGTACTCAAGAATCTATCCCCAAAATATGAATGAAGTTGTCATGTGCTACCTGTTAAACCTAGAAACCAATTTTCATAATATGACTTTCCCCTTGCATTCAAGCAGTAATAAACTTCCAAGACTCCCATCACACGTAGACAGAGCTAGTACTTGCACTACGTGGTTATGTATTCAAATAGAGAACGCAACTCCAGTGATCATTTATGCATTTAAGGTGCTAATTCTTTCAGTTTAGAGTCTGAAGCTAATTATAATAATCTTATCATCTTTATTGATACTTCAGTCCTGTTTTACCTTTAAGTGCTTTATGCTTTTGTACTACAATCGAATGGATTTATAGTTATACGTTAAAACTTGAAAGAATACGAAGATTTTACTCTGTAACAGACATGACAAAAATCTTGTTCAATAATCTCTCTCTTTGTAAATCAAACGGTAGATGAGTATAAGAATTTTTGTATTGAAATTAATTTTATGGATCTTTTTAAATTAATTTTAGGGAATATTATGAAATATATATTTTAAAGCTAAATAAAATATTTTTTAATATAAAACTGAATATTTTTTAAAACCAAAGAATCGTTTTCTCTCTCCCCCTCTCAATTTTTTTTTTATTTTAATTCTGGATTAGTTTTTTTTTTCAGGCTCATAATTTTTCCTGAAATGGAAGCCGACGACATAGAGTAAATAGGGCGAAGCTGATATGAGATAAGTAGTATCATTAACTCCTACAGCAGAAAAATTTTCTTTTTCACTCATTATTTTTGTTCTTCTTGCATTCGCCGTTAATGTTGGATGGAAAGGAAAATTTTCGAAACAGGAGTAATTTAGTAATTAATTTATTTTAATTAATATATATCTAAATGTCCGTAAAAAAATTATTTTAAATTAAGGGTTCGTTATGATCTAGGATAGCTACCTCGAAATTATCACTTCTATATTGGCTAAACTACGCTATTTGGAAATGAAAATTCGTCAGCGTATTTAAACTACGATGACAAATTACAAGATACCATTTGTTAGAATGTCAACTAATAGTTAATATGCTAGAAATACTACTTTTCTGCATAAAATTTGTGATTTACTGAATTTATAAAGCTTTTATATTTCCCGTAGACGTGGAGAATGCTTTTCTATGCAAGAGCTTATTATATGGAATGTCTTTTAGCACGCTGTCTTATTACATGGTAACTGATCAGTTGCTGGACAGGCTCTTGGTAGATTCTGTTTTTCTTTGGAGGAAACAGACCACACACGGTTGTATGCGACTGTGAACAAAAAGACAAGCAGCGAATCGACTCCGTCAGAAGTATATCTCCGTATCTTATCAACGTCCAAGCAAAAGAAAGCTTTAGCCAAAGCTGTCTTCGCCATCGTAGGTGGAGAGGTATGAAAATTGTCACATGTGGATTAACCAAGTCAATTCTTACTTCGGAAATAGCTACAATTAGCTCTTTTTGTGCATCTCTTCTTTATTAGCTGACTTCGCATTACTGCCCTGAAAGCCCTGGCGGCAGTAATGCAACATAGAAAGGAAAGTCTGGAAGATGTTGCAAAGAAATTTCACGGTTAGTGATTTATTTAGACAACCCGTGGCTTTCTATGGGCAAAAAGTTAGAAAGAGTTGGATAAAGTACGAACAATTTGGTCGAAGGAAGTTTTACTTTTTTATTCCATTACGACAAAAATGTTTTTAATTACAACAAAGTCCTTAAAATAGTGCATCTCAGATGCAGACCAGAAAAACACGAAGGTTATATATGAACGTTTATTTTTCATATTAAGCAAGTCTAGATCCCGTTCAGCTTCAGTAATTTTCTTCTTTCTTTACCATTGAGAAAAAAGTATTAATTTTACTTATGTTTATCCGTTATAATTAAAATAACAATAACAATAATAATAAGTGCTTTTTTCTATATATAATCTCTGACAAAATAAAGGAGTATATATGATCATGGACTTAAACAGAAAATTACTTCTTTCCCCCTTTTCACATTACAGTGTACCTGCAGTTTTGCGAATCTAGAGTTTACGTGAACCACACATTTTTATGAACTACTACATAGTCCTTATGAGCTACTACTTAGTCCTTATGAACTACTACTTAGTCCTTATGAACTACTACGTTAGTCCTTAACAGTGTTTCATAAATGTTAATTTCCATTTACAACCTTTCGATTTTACGAATTTCTTTTTTATTATTTTTTTTTTTGAAGGAGTCCGTGTGGAGTTCGTAATATTGAAAGTCCACTGTAATATTAAAAATAATAGCACTGATGTCAAATATCTGAACCTTTTAACACGAATAGTCCGGTCAAAACCCATGTTCAATATATAGATTTTTATATCTGGTATAGAAAGCACGTATATTTATTTTTAAAACTGTGTACGGTAAAACATTTTTCATGGACGATTTCTTCCATAAACCAGCAAACGTTTATTTATTTACGATGCATACTGCTAAATATTCGTATATGCTTTTAAAGTTTAATATACACGTGTAATATATACGTGTTTATAATTGTTATTTAACATGTCGTCAAGAATGCAATCTCTTGTTTTGTCTAATTAAGTTATTAACCATACAATAGCAATGGAAAATGCACATAAAAGATAAATGAAAATACTATATTTTAGCGACCATTAAATATTACACTTAAAATTGTTATTAAACGTAAAATTATTGTATAATATTTACGAATGTTAAAGTTCCATTTCATGTAAGAACAAGTTTCTAGTTTCTGAGTGTGGGTGATATAATCGTATTGATTAAAAATATCAGAAGTTAACATGTAAAAAAATAGTTTTCACGATCTATCAACTTTTATCATTAATCGACAACTATTTTTAAAATTGCTATATTTCATTGATATTGTATATAAAAGGATAATACTAAAAAGCTTGCCTAATTTGCAAAAGTTCTAAATTTAATTTAATTTTTTGCTAGAAAGACCATGATGTTTTTATCCCTTAAAGTTTTGCATTAGTCTTTAATTCTGATTAAATCTCGTTATATATATATGGCCTGCAAAAGGGTTGCTGGTATCTAACTGGAAGGAGACCCACACGCTGAACGTATGTGACGATGTGTGGAACCGGCCAGGCCAGTAACCTAGTGTCCTACCCCGCCTTCAAGTGGTGCAGGCTGAGCTTTCTATTTATGTGGCAAATTAATATTTGCTACACGGATAGAAAGGCGGAAGGGGAGGGCTAATTCACCAACCCGTCTAGCCAGCGTGGTGAAATTATGGCTAATTCCTCCATTATGTTGACACACCAGAAACCATGGCCCCTAGTCTCCAGGTGCTGGAGTGCTCCTGATCAAGGCAGCGGTCAGTGTGGCATGAAAGCAGGGGGTGCTAAGAATCACTGGAATGGCCCAGGCTGCCGTTTGTTATTGACCTTGGCTACGTTTAATGGACGATCCCTTGCTTCTGAAGCAAAACTTCAGGAATTGGAAGAAGAACTTGACAAGATCAAATGGGACATTGTAGGACTCAGTGAAGTTAGAAGAAAAGGTGAAGAGTTGGTGGAACTTAAAAGTGGACATTTGTTTTATTATAGAGGAACGGAAACTGGAAGAACAAGTGGTGTTGGCTTCTTAATCAACAAAAGAATTAAAGACTACCTTCTTGAAGTCGAAAGCACGTCAGATCGAGCAGCGAGGCTCGTTGTTCAACTAACCCAGCGATACCAACTTCAAATAGTACAGGTATATGCACCAACATCAAGCCATACCGACGAAGAGGTTGAAGAATTTTATGAAGAAATCAAAGAGTTACACACCAAAGGGAAACAACATATCAAGCTCATCATGGGGGATTTCAATGCAAGAATTGGACAACAGGAACAAGGAGAGACATCGGTTGGTAAATACGGATATGGGGAAAGGAATGAACGTGGCGATCAACTCATCGAATTTGCAGAAGCTGAAAATCTTAGCATCATGAATTCATTTTTTAAGAAGAAACCGCAAAGAAAATGGACATGGAAACACCCAAATGGGGGAACTAGTGAAATTGACTATATCCTGGCAAACAAGAAATCAATTATTGAAGATTGCAGTGTACTGAACAGATTTAATACTGGAAGTGATCATCGAATGGTGAGATGTAAAGTGCACTTAAATACTAAATTAGAACGACAGAAGCTCATTAGGAAACAAGTAAGTAAGAGGGTGGATTTAAAGAAATTAAAAGAAAATACCGAGGCATTCAAGTTGGAATTAAAAAATCGCTTTTCTGCACTGGAAGGACTTATTGATGAAAGTGATATCTCAGAAGCAAATGAAAACATTGTTAAGACAATAGTTGAAACTGCTGGGGAAATTGGTGGTGTAACCTGTAAAAAGCACAATAGCAAATTATCTGAGAAGACGAAACAGCTCATGAAAAGGCGAAGAGATATGAAGGTGGACAATCAAAATACCAGTTCCAGGATTGAGTACATAGAACTTTGTAAAACTCTGCGCAAAAGCATGAAAGAAGACATAAGAAAATTCAATTGTGAGTTAGTAAGGAAGGCCATTGAAAGCAACAAGAGCCTTAGGGTTGTTAAAGGGAGTTTGTCTATTGGGAAGAAACACATCATTGCATTAAAAGGAGAGGATGGCACTGTAACAAGAAATAGGGAAGAAATACTTAGAAGAGTTGAAGAATTCTACAAAAATCTATACGAAAGTAACAGTGGATTAAACGAAGACATTGAAATAGTCGAAGGAACAGCTCCTAAAATCTTAAAAGAAGAAGTTTCATTTGCAATAAAAAGTATGAAGAAAGGAAGATCCCCTGGCGATGATGGCATTACATTAGATATCTTAAAAGAAGCTGGAGAACATGTAGAAGACATACTTGCAAAATTCTTTACCAAATGCCTCAACAGTGGTAACATACCAAACCAATGGGATTCTGCAACAGTAATTCTTTTGCATAAAAAAGGTGATAAAGAGGATTTGAAAAATTACCGACCAATTAGCTTGTTACCTGCTATTTATAAAATCTTCACAAAAGTTCTAACACATCGCCTGCAGAAAAAATTAGATGCAGCTCAACCAAGAGAACAAGCTGGATTTCGAAGTGGATTCAGTACAGTGGACCATATTCAAGTATTAAGAGAATTAATTGAAAGAACACATGAATATGAACTTCCATTGTGTGTTGCATTTATTGACTATGAGAAGGCCTTTGACTCTATAAAAACATCAGCAGTCATCAACTCTTTAAGATCAACAGACATTGAGGATGTGTACATTGACATGGTGAAACGTGTGTATAAAAATGCAAGTGCAAAATTTCGGTTACATAAAGATACCAAAACTATCAAACTTGGCAAAGGGGTGAGGCAGGGAGATACCATTTCTCCAAAACTTTTTACTTCTGCTTTACAGATGATTTTTCAGCTGATAAATTGGAATAACAAGGGAATAAAAATAAATGGTGAATATTTAAATCATCTGCGGTTTGCTGATGACATTGTTATTTTTTCAACGGACCCATTAGAACTCCAAGACATGGTACAAGAGCTCTCAACTAGAAGTGAAGAAGTTGGACTCAAGATGAACCTACAAAAAACTAAGATCATGTTCAATAATTTCGTAGAGGAAACAAAAATACAAGTTGACAACATTGAGCTAGAAATTGCTGATTCATATATTTACCTTGGCCAGCTGATTTCAATGGATGGCAACATTATGAAAGAACTCAACAGACGTATTAAACTTGGCTGGAGTGCATTTGGAAGAAACAGTTTTATCCTGAAGGGGAAATTGCCTTTATGTCTAAAAAGAAAAGTCTTCAACCAGTGTGTATTGCCAGTCCTCTCTTATGGATCAGAGACATGGAGTCTAACAGTTGGAGCAATACGAAAGTTACAGACAACGCAAAGGAGCATGGAGAGGTGCATGCTTGGAATAACTAGGAGAGATCGAAAAAGAAACACTTGGGTGAGAGAGCAAACTAGAGTAGAGGACATCATTGTTAAAGTAAAAGGGCTGAAATGGCGATGGGCTGGGCATATTGCAAGAAGAACTGATCAACGATGGACAACAGAAATTCTGAACTGGATTCCAAGAGACCACCGAAGACCTAGAAAACGTCCTCAAACTAGATGGGTGGATGAAATAAGAAAACAGGTTGGGGTGACGTGGAAGCGAATTGCTCAGGATAGACTTGTGTGGAAAGCATTTGGAGAGACCTTCATCCAGCAGTGGATAGATAATGGTTGAATATGATGATGATGATATATATATATTTTATTAATATTATATATAGTATTTAATATAATATTATTATATATATACATTATTTATAGTACACAAAATTTGAAAAAATGTAACCAAATCTAACTCCTGCCTGAAAAAGTCGGTTGATTGAATCATTGTGACGCAAGAATAGAACGTGATCATTCTGTGGCACACAAGAATAGTTCGTAGATACAGTTTATAGAAATAAATAAATCAAATCTCATACAAAGGTGAAAGCTGTATGGAATATACTAAAAACGAACGATATGATAAAATCCGGTGAGATTTAAATAACCAATATCAGATTAAAAATTAAAAATGATTTCACGGTTGAAGAAATCGAAAGAAAATACCAGCAAGGTTAAACCTAACATAAAAATAAATTGAAACTATATTTTTCCAGCATATATTTTTGGATTCATACTTAATATAGTATCTTTTATGCTTTTGATTTATAATGAAAAGAATATTTAAAAAATAGAAACAAACCCGATGGAGCTAAACCGCTCAAAGCAATGCATAAACGAAGTCTACTTTCGTGTCTCGTTGCAATAAATTGCTACTAAAATGTGAAATATACAATTATAAAATATTCTCAAATATATATGGTAAAAAATGAAGGTGGAGCGTGCGATGCGGAATGACTGCCAATCGCACATATTTCCATATGATTTAAAATATGTCACTTTTCCCAGAGAATGATTTTTAGTGAATAGATCGGAAGTGAGAGCTTAGGTAGTTGTGGGGCATTCTTTTTTGAAAACTATTTCACTTTTGAAATGCAATGAAACTACCATCATTTTAATAAAACATCGGACTAGAATTTTTGGAATACTGAAGTTTAATTATATTTAAGTTAAGAGCTTTATGAAAAACTTTTTTTTTTCCAAAATATTTCCC
>QLNU02015360.1:14174839-14204475 GCA_006491805.2 Dysdera silvatica
GATCTTCCTTTGAATTTTTTTCTTCTTTAAATTTTTAATTTTTTTTTACTTCCGCTTTACAGATGATTTTTCAGCTGATAAATTGGAATAACAAGGGAATAAAAATAAATGGTGAATATTTAAATCATCTGCGGTTTGCTGATGACATTGTTATTTTTTCAACGGACCCATTGGAACTCCAAGACATGGTACAAGAGCTCTCAACTAGAAGTGAAGAAGTTGGACTCAAGATGAACCTACAAAAAACTAAGATCATGTTCAATAATTTTGTAGAGGAAACAAAAATACAAGTTGACAACACTGAGCTAGAAATTGCTGATTCATATATTTACCTTGGCCAGCTGATTTCAATGGATGGCAACATTATGAAAGAACTCAACAGACGTATTAAACTTGGCTGGAGTGCATTTGGAAGAAACAGTTTTATCCTGAAGGGGAAATTGCCTTTGTGTCTAAAAAGAAAGGTCTTCAACCAGTGTGTATTGCCAGTCCTCTCTTATGGATCAGAGACATGGAGTCTAACAGTTGGAGCAATACGAAAGTTACAGACAACGCAAAGGAGCATGGAGAGGTGCATGCTTGGAATAACTAGGAGAGATCGAAAAAGAAACACTTGGGTGAGAGAGCAAACTAGAGTAGAGGACATCATTGTTAAAGTAAAAGGACTGAAATGGCGATGGGCTGGGCATATTGCAAGAAGAACTGATCAACGATGGACAACAGAAATTCTGAACTGGATTCCAAGAGACCACCGAAGACCTAGAAAACGTCCTCAAACTAGATGGGTGGATGAAATAAGAAAAGAGGTTGGGGTGACGTGGAAACGAATGGCCCAGGATAGACTTGTGTGGAAAGCATTTGGAGAGACCTTCATCCAGCAGTGGATAGATAATGGTTGAATATGATGATATATATATATATATATATACAGAAAGACAAGAGAAACCTACATAAAGTCTCCCACCTCATGTACGTAGATGACATCAAGCTATACGCGCCAACAATCACCCAACTCCGACAACTCATCAGTATAACAGAGACATTCTCCAAGGACATAGGAATGGAATTCGGCCTCGATAAGTGCAAAATACAGAAGAATAGCAAAGAAGATTTACCAGGCATCGAACTCGAAGACGGGAGACTACTGAAGACCTTGGACGAGGGCGAAACCTACAAATACCTAGGGATAATGCAAAAACGGCAGCAGGAGCACAAGAAAGTCAAAGTCCAGCTCACGCAAGCATTCCAAGAAAGACTTAGAAGCATTGTGAAGACGAAACTGAGCGGGAAGAACACCACGCAAGCAATTAACGCATATGCGGTACCAGTGCTCACCTACTCCTTCGGGATCATCAAATGGTCCAACACTGAACTAGAACAACTCCAGCGGAAAATGAGAACCATCCAGAGAAGAGCCGGACAACTACACCCTGCAACGGCAATTGAACGGCAAACACTACCCCGGGAAGAAGGAGGACGCGGACAAGCGGACCTCAAAGACTTACATGACAAGCAGATCCAGAGCATGAGGCAATACTTCCAGTTGAAGAGTCCCCGATCGCCACTCATCCAAGCCATAATACAAGCAGATGCAAATTACACGCCACTAAACCTGTGTAGTACCGAAGAGCGTGTCCTCGAAACAGCCAACGAACAGAAACTGAGAACTTGGGCCGGAAAACCATTACATGGCAGGCACTACAATGACCTGCAACAACCACACGTTGACAAAAAGGCATCAAATTCTTGGCTGGCCAAAGGCACTCTCCAGCCAGAGACAGAAGGATTCATGCTAGCCATCCAAGACCAAGTGATCGCAACAAGGAACAATCAGAAATTCATCCAGAGAAAAGACATAGAAAGCGACAAATGCAGACACTGTCATGCGGCATCGGAGACAATCCAACACGTGATGGCAGGATGCAAGATCCTTGCGCAGTCAGACTACAAACATAGACACGATCAAGTAGCGAAAATAGTCCACCAGAAATTGGCAGCGAATGCTGGCTTTCTGACAGAAAAATGCCCGTACTACAAATATGAGCCAGAGACCGTGCATGAGAACGAAACACACAAGCTTTACTGGGATAGAGCAATCATAACAGACAAGACAGTCCCACATAACCGTCCTGACATAACCCTCGTCGATAAATCGAATAAGACCACGTACTTAATCGACATAGCAGTACCCAACACCAATAACATACAGACAACCTACACAACGAAAATCACCAAGTACCAAGATCTCAGACATGAAGTACGAGATATATGGGGTATGGAAAAGATCCTCATCATCCCGTTAGTCATCTCAGCAACAGGGATAGTACCAAAAACGCTTGCGACGAATTTGGAGATACTCAACATTGACCCAAACACCTACATTGAAATACAAAAAGCCACAATCCTAAACACGTGTCACATTGTCAGGAAGTTTCTAGACATGGCACATTAAGAAGTGATGTAAAAAGAGGCTTGGGAACATGGCGCTCTGCCCGTCCCAAAGCCTGTTTCCGCCAAGAATGGGCGAGGAAAACTTTTATATATATATATATTTATATTATATAATAAATTTAATTTTTATGTTTTATAATTTTATAATATTTTATTATAATATAAATAATTGTACATATAATTATTTATTTATTAAATTAAATTTTAATATATTATATTAATATTTATATTTTTACTTCTATTTCTTATTTTATTTATTCTAACTCCATATTTAACCACTAAATTAAAAAAATTAATTTAAATTAATGTTTATCAATTATCGATTCGATAAAATCGATGTTCATATTTTTTTTTCGATTTATAAAATAAATATATTTTTATTCTTCATCAATTTTACTTCTTGATTGTAAACGACAAAATTGTTAGTTTTTACTGAACCGAATAAAAAAAATTAGTCCATCCCCTAAAAAAAAATTCCTGACTACAGTCCTGTATAAAGGCATCAATTGCTGTGGGCTTTGGGGACTAAATGCCCCCAGACGACGTTGCATTTGTGTACATTATACGTAACACACGTAGGTAAGAGATTTTACTCCCCCTCAAAAAATAAATACAGCCAAGTGTCCCCCCACAAATCCTGGATACACTACTGGTCAACAAAAATGTTGCTTTGCGATTTATACTTTATTAGAAATGCAAATCAGTAATAATACTGAAAATGCAGATGATTGTAGAGTCAATATTAGTGTATTTAAAAAGTGGGAAATTATTATCCCAGTGAACAACACAAAAACTGCATAGTGCAGGAAAGGCACTGGGATAATAATTTCCCACCCTAAAAAAGTATGAAAAAAAAGGAATAAAAAAAACCTTTTGATTCATTTGGGTGCTAATAGAGGGTATTTGACAAATTTTTGTTTTAAATAATCATGCCCCAGTCTTTTGCCCTATAAAGGGTTAAGTCGGTGTTAATTTTTCCTATATTATCTCAAAATAAATAATTACGTAATTTATAATAAAAGGGGCCGGGGATGAAATTTTTTCAAGGGCCTCAAAAAGCCTTAACCAGCCCTGCGTCGTAGTTAAATTTTATTAACGTTGTTAATGACCGTTAAGAAATTTCAATTGCAAGACTTTTGTGTTTAATTGTTTATCAGTAAGCTTGTTTTATTTAGAATATAAGATTTTAAAATGTCTTTTGAAATTAGCCAATCATTACAATATAACTTGGAAAAACTGCCAATTTTGTAAACTTTGTCCTTAATGCGACATAAAAACCGTAAATAAATTTGGGGTCTGATCAAAAAACTCAGCTTCTTTGGTGAACAAACCAGAAACCTGAATTTCTTGTAAGCTTTAAAAAATTAGGGCAGTTTTACGTCATCGATGCATAAATGGCTAATTCTTAAAAGTGGGTGGTGCAGTTGTAATGCAACTGGCTCTTCTATGATAGTTCATAACTTTTTATATATGCATTTTTGAGAATTGTCGCTCGCCAACTTTTTGCTTAGAATTTTGCAAGGAATACAGTTATGAAGATTGAACGTAGATTCTAACACCCGTGTATATATATATATATATATATATTTTATTATTTTATTATATATATTATTTGCAAGGAGAGGAAAAACACCCCTTTGCTAATTCAAAAATTAAAATTCCTTTATCATATAAACTTCACCTAGAACATTAGACGCTTCCCTGCAATTGAAAATAAACTTATTTTCTTTTGGAAGCTTTTGAATTTACTCAAGTCCTTTTAAAAGACTGATTTAAATAAAATAGGAGAGTTGAAAATTAAAGCAGAATCTTTTGAATGAAAAAGAAAATATACGATATTTGCATATCATAGAGATCACTCTGAGAAATTTAGAACAGAAAAAGGACAGGAGGTATGCATCGATGTTCAGGCTTTCGAAATAATATAATTATAATACTTTATTTAGTATAGAAATCAAATTTTGGTAAAAGACGTAGAAATCTATTGGTATTATATATTTCGTTTTTTCTTATAAGATTCGAGAAAATATCTGTGTGTGTAAAATAAGATTTGAGTAATACAGAAGATACACTGAAGAGTCAAAACATTATGACTACCAACCCAATGGCGTTTTGCTCCACCTTTAGCACGCGAAATAGCTGCAGCCCGCCTTGGCATGAATGGCACAATTATTTGGTAGGGAGCCGGAGACAGATATGCAAGCAGCGGTCACGCAATTCCCGGATATTCTGGGGCGGTGGATTTTAAGCTCTGGGTTGTTGCTGTATTACAACCAAATATGCTCTATAGGATTAAAATTCGGCGAATTAGGCGGCCTTGATATAAACTGAAATTCATTCGCATAGTCCTAGAACTACGGTGGTACAATTTCGGCCTTGCGACAGGGAATATTCCCCTGCTGGAGGACTCCATTTCCGGTGGGAAAGATAGACGCAATGTAAGGGTGCAACTGGTTCGCGATGATGTTGAGATAATCACCAGCTTTCATGCTGTATTCTATCGCAAACAATGGTCCCAGAGATACCCATGAGAACGCCCGACAAACCATAATACCGCCACCACTTACGGTACATGTGTCGAGGAACTGTTCGCCTGAAAGACGGCGTACACTGACGTGGCCATCGACGTGATGAAGCAGAAAACGTGATTCATCCCACCACGCAACACTGTTCCATCGTTTCATGATCCAGTCATGACGTTCATGGGCCCACTGTAGGCGTAACTGGCGATGACGACTGGTTAACACAGGCATATGAGAGGGCCGTTTGCGGCGTAGTTCCACATGAAATAGAATCCGCAGAAATGCGTGCTCCGAAACACTTCTACATGGACTTGCATTGTAATCGACTGCCAGTTGAGCCACTGGCTGTTGCCGATTTTACTTCACTAAGCGGGACAACCTTCGACGTCCAGTTTCGTTGATGATGAGTGAACGTCAAACGCCTCGCTGTCTACTACTGGTTTCACCGTCATTCATCCACTTTGCATAGGTCCTAACAACGGTAGCTCGCGTACACCCGATGAGCCATGCAGTTTCGGAGATATCCATTCCGAGCCGTCGGGCCATTACAATTTACCCTCTATCAAACTCGTTTATATCAGTAGCTTTACCCATCATATACAAACGTAATCGAGAGAATTATTCCCCAGAATCACCGGCAACCGTTAAATACTCTTCCCACCTGTCCTCCGGGTGAGCCCATTCGCACACGGTAGGGGTGGTCAGAATGTTTTGGCTCTTCAGCGTATAGCGTTATAGTTAACACAGTAAATTGCTTAGCCGAACATAAAAAGAAATCTTTACTTCGTTGTCACTAAATGCTAGCTGAGTTGATATAGTGCATTTTCATGTTTGATGAAACGACGAGTGCGACACAAAACCTTAGACCTGATACTCGTCAATACCGAAACAACAAGGATAGGTGAGTCAATTACACTCTGTATTTTTTCTGCTATCTATATAGCTTAGAAAGAAGAAATCCCTTCAAACAATTTCTGCCGCAGCACTTTTTCAATATGCGAAAAGTTATGTAAAGTTTGCCAGCTCATTTCCCAACGGATACTGCGAAAAACTAAAGTTTTATGTGCAGAAAAAACAAGCAAATTGCGTTTCTGAAGCAAAGAAAAAGAACCAAATGCGAAATTCAACAAAACTTTTCAACAAAACTGTAAGAATAATTTCCAATTCTCCAGAAAAACCTTTATGAGAAAAGAAGATAATTAAACAGAGAACTCCAAGAACCTTTAATTTGAAATTTAAAATCAGTATTGAAACCACTTTAATTAGAATGGGTTCTTTTTCTTCAACTGTAGCAGCCTTATAATAGCACGTGACTGTATGCTAAGAAAAAGAATTTTAATTTTGCAAGAACTCCTCCATTCTGACCTTAAGAATGCTCAGAAAACGACAAAGTATGGGGAAATGTGATTGTGTTTCCATTTTGCACTATTCCAAAATAAATATATTAGAATTTTCAATTCCATTAGAGCACTCTGTAGCAGGAGAAATACGTTGAAAATGATGCAATTTATGCATTATGAAGCAAAAGCTCATTTAATTGCTTTACAGTGATCAAGTTCACAATGTTAAAAATTGTGTAATCAATTTTGCATGACTAGTCTGTTTGGAGTCATCTATTTCCTTTTTTCGACTTGGGATTTTGCCAAAAATGGGGTGTATTTATTATTGAGGCCTGACCTTCGGGTATATTATTCGCATTGTCGATCAATGAGGATGAGAACTCACGGCTCTGATAAGTAAATACAAATAAATCAATAACAAGGAGTTGACAGATGTGGTGTATCTCCCAAAGTTAGTCGAAATATTGCTTATTATTTGCTCGATATTACATGATTATGTAACAACGTTATATGTGTAGAAGAAAGAATAGAACAACTTTAGAAAAATTAACATTTATATTTAAATAATTTCTAAGAGGTATACAAATATAAATTACCAAATTGTGAGACCTTTTTCCGTAAGAATCCAAGTCAATAAACAAAATAGTCGGTGCTTCGTGTGGTCACCATAATATAGCACACGTATTTTCTCACAATTTTTAAAACGTGCTTATAAATGTAGAATATAAATAGGAGCTTTAATTTTATTCTGCGATTGAAACTTCATATATACAAATTTTTCCGATCCAAAAAATAAATATTAATCACTGTTCACAGAGGTTGTTTTCCGGAGAATTTGTGGTATAGAATATTTATTTTACCTTAATAGTTTTTGGTACTGAAACTGTAAAAGTTTTCTTGCGAAAATTAGTTGGAATGCTAATTAAAGACCCCTGCGGTGGCATAGTGCTAATGCGTTTGGCTACCAAGAAACTAATCAGGTTCGATTTCAGCTTGTAGCTACCACTTCTGAATTTTTTCTACAGACCCGCAGTCCGGAGTTTGATTCTCTGTGAGAAAGATGTTTAAATTCCTTAAAAAATTTTAAATTCCGGTGCAAAGTTATCTTAGTTGTCTTTGCATCACAAAGCACAAACCAACAATTCCGATTGAAGAATAAAAATAAGAAAAATACTGTTAATAAAAAAAGTTTAATTTTGGTGTTCGTCAAGGGCACTACTGCCTGGGATTGGCGAAGTCGCCAATAAAAAATCCCAATTATAATTTTTTTTTTGCAAAACGAGAATATCTAAGCTGTAGGAAATTGTTTGGTATATTCCCTGTGGAATTTGTTTTAGCATTTAAAATATACATTGAAATTGAGATTAAAATAAAACTGCCTTTTTCGAACGTTTCCCCTTTTTTACGGCCAAACGAAAATTTCCCAGCAGTTTCTCGATTCATAGAATACCAATCTATATCAAAAGATATATGTATGTTAATTCATACCACTGTACCCTCCCCAGAATGACTTTTTTATCAATATGCTAAGTAGTCCCCTACTCGTAATTTTTTTCCCAATCTTCTACAAGATATCGAGATTAATCTTCTTCTTCTTTAAACTTTGAAATGAATCCCATCATAGGGACATTGAAATAATTTTTAAGCGATGAAACTCAAAATCGATCTTCTCACTTCTCCTGACGAAGAATTAAGTTAAAGTTTTCCCTTTTGATCAGTGCAGGTAAAAAGAGATCGCTATTAAAACGTATTTAAATTGCAATATGCAACCAATCTTTCAATACGACAACAGAATATTTAGGTTTCTTGGCGCTGTCAATATCTTTAGAGAAATGCATGGTATTTGTAACCTACTATGCGAATTCGAAAAAGTTTCTGTTTGACAGGCAAGTCAGCAAAATATATTTAACATTAATGCTACTGTATTCGCTCATATAAAAAAATATTTGCTACCGTTGAATACAGGGTGATTATAATTTAAATTTCACTTTGAAACCCCAATATAATGAAAACTATTGGACTAAAAGTTACCAAACTTAGAAATATTGTAAAGGAGGTCATGGGATTTGACATACTGACAAAAAAGTTCGAAAAGTCATCAACGAAGAGAAATGGTGCAGTATGCTGTAATCAGGACCAGGAGTTTGGCTTTATGAACATTCCAGTGTCATAATTGGACCATTCTTTTTTGGAGAGCAATCTGTGGCAATTTGGAGAGCAATCATATGCTCCGTAACTGCCGTTTGCTATGAATCTATGTTAAGAAGCTTCATGGTACTCGAGTTTTAACAGCGTGGCGTCTTAGGCAGCACGATTTTTATTTATGACGGGGCTCCACCTCATGTTGGTAGATGTATGAAGTGGTTACTTAAGCAGCATTTTACAGAGGACAGGGTCATTGGTCGACAATTTCCCGTTTCATGGCCACCTCGGTCACTAGACCTCAACTTCTGTAACTTTTGGCTATGGGGTTATCTCAAAATCACACTTTTTTCGTGATAACATTAGAAATTTACTAGAGCCGAAAACTGCCATTCACTAACATGTTCGTAACGTTTCGGTTGATACGTGTCGAGCTACTGTAGAGAGCGCGATATTGCACTTTAACTTTGTTTCAGGAAATGGTGGACAGCATGTTGAACATGTAATGCCATGTCTGTTATTAGGAAACGGTTTTATGATGTCAATGCCAGGAATAAACCTTGATTTTACCCCAGGTCTTGACTACTACTTTTTTTTTTCAGGATATCAAATCACATGACCCTTTCTACAGTATTTTCAAGTTTGGTAACTTTTGATCCAGTAGTTTTCATTTTATAGAGTTTTCAAAGTGAAACTTTAATAATAATCATCCTGCATATTGAAATCAGATATTTGACTTTCTGCTACAAAAGTGGGGAGACATTATCAGATCAGAATATAGGTCAAATGGGATTAAACAAAAATTAATGTGCAGAAACTGGAAAGGTAAAAATAGCGAAGTTATTAATCTCTTTCTGGCACAATCGGGCAGGTAATTCAACCGCCCCTTCAGACATTGACCATCTCAAGGGGGTTGGAGTGGCAGCACTAACGCTTAAATTACACGGTTAATGAATTCACTTTCCATGAAAGATAGCAGAACTTGTAATAACTGAAGAACAGCTGAGGAATTATCAATTATCTCTAAAAGCCGACTTTTGTCACAAAGTATGGTCCTGAGTAAGATTACGGGAATCAGCATGTGTTTTGTTTTTGGTTAACAATTTGATTTTGTCCTATCGAATGAAACCAACTGCAATAAAAAGATAGCAGAATTTGTAATAACCGAAAAACAGTTTAGGAATTATCAATTACCGTCAAAAGTCGAGCTTTGGATTGTGCTGCAATGAAATGTGATAGATTGAAACATATATCGAAAATTCGGGGAATACTTGCTGCCAAAGATAAGAACTGAGATGAGTCGTGATAATATTAATTACAAGAAATCTAAACTATAGAGTGAGCTGCCTATAGAATTAAGAAAAGTAAATAATCTGAAAGTTTTTAAGAAAATATTAAAGCAAACGATTAGTGATATTGTGATATAGTTAACTTACGTGTATTTGAAGAATTTATTATCTGATGTATTGTGAATATCACTGTAGCTAGGTGATATTGCTCCTCTGGCAAAAGCATAGAGATTGCGCCTTCCTAGCCACGAACATATTTTCCCTTGTGAATTATTTTAGCCGATTTTACGCCCTTCTTTGCTTGCGCACCTGGCATGGGTCTTCCACACCACCCCTTAGCTAAGGTCCTGGTTGTAAAGACATTTCTAATGATTTATATTAAATACTGATATTGTGACAGTGACAGTATTATTTTAGGGTTGGATGAATAAATCTTGGTGGACTAACTTAATTACTTATTCAGTTATTTGGTTTATTATTTATTTCATTTGCTTAATTAATATGTATTGTTATCCTCATTTTTTTTGTACAAGTCTATAACTTGTGATACCATTATATGGTATTTTTTAAAGACCTGCCAGAGGATACCATAATCATGTATGCGCATGTGGGAATAAAGTATTATTATTCGTCGAAAAATAAAAAAATATAATCCTAAAGTAGGGAAGAGGGTTCCATGTCACTGGCGGGCCTGGCGTTGGGTGGGGACCAGGGGGTTAGCGGTGGGGCTGCAGCTCCGGAGTATTTTTTGCTACCATACTGCATTACTACTACATTGCATTGTATGTATGTATTGCAATATAGCTGTCATAAGATGTACCCTGGACGACTTTATAAGGAAACCAACTGAAGAGCAGAGATAGCAAGGATAATAAAAAGAAAATGATTCGTTAATACCCAACAAACAATATGTGTAGAAATCACAATTGTAAAGAAAATGCTTTTTAAAACAACCACTCATTCAATTTAACCAGAAAGCATCCATTCAAACCTGTGTGAGTGGGTTCTAGGAGGGTCTGTTCCACTGGTGCGCAGTGCAAGGTGCGTGCACGCAGGCGGCCAATTTCTAGGACGACCGCATTTGATTATGTACTTCAACAGTAAAAAACTTACTTTTTTAGATTTCAAAAAATACTTAAAAGAAAACATACATACAAACAGCCACTTTCTGTTATGATACTGTAAATTGTATTTAAATTATGAGAAATTTATTTCAATAAAATTGAATTTGATTTATTATATACCAAAAAGAAATAATACTTCAATATAAGTTAATATTGTTTAATGTTTATGTTTCAATTTATGAGTTTGTTTTTCAACATATTTACTGTTAATATAAACTTTTGTAGCGTATATTGAATGTAACAATTTTTATGTTCCTACTATTCATTGGAGGGACGTACGGGTAGGAAGCAAAAAATAGCAGTGGGGCTGCAAAAATCGTCTTAGGCCGGCGAAATATCTGTGGCACGCTGGCGGTCAACAACCCAGAACCGGCACTGGGTCCTTGTATTTAAAATAAAACCAATAAGTTCAAATGACGTTAACATCCCCTTCTTCTCGGAAGTGAATTTAAAAAAAAAATCAGCATTTAAATTGTATTTTCCCAGATGTTCACTCCACTTAATAGGGAAACCAGTTATAGGCTTTCCTTAGCGATCTGTGTAGTTACCTTAACGAGTATAGAAACGGAATCTAAGCATCTGAAAAAACATATTTTTCCTATTATCATTTCAACCAGTATTCCGTCGCCTATCTTAGAAGAAAGGCTTGCGATGTTGCGGCGATGCGATGTTTACACGTTCAACTGGCGTGCTGTTAAATCAGGTTCGACTCTTGACGATGCCGGAAAAGAAATCGCTTACGTACTGACCGTTTACTGTGATTCAGGGGTTGGTCCCCTAAGGGTTAGAAAGTTCTGATTTCTCGGAAAAAATGTAGGTCTCCTGCTCCACAATGGCGTAGTGTTGACTCATTCGTCTATCGTGTCATTGAAAAGGATTAGACTCCCCAATGGTATCGTGAAACGCGTGCCGCTTTTTTGGCCACTGCAGCCCGGGGTTCAGATTCCTCAGAAAATTGTAGGTCCCGGCGCAGAATGAACCTTGTTCTCTTTGCACTGTAAAAACACAAACATATCAAAAAGCTTGCACAAGTCCAGCTACCAGATGAAGCAAACATCTCAACAGGATGATCAGGACCGTAAATAACTTTAGGAAACATTTGTTTATCCTTTTATGCTTGGATGAAATAATCTATCGAGCACATCTAACGGTGCAAGTGTTCTTATTTGCCCATGCTCGTTCTTCTACACTCTCTATCTTTGTGCCTGAATTCAAGTGTAATTGCCCGTTTGCAAACACATTGCGGTTTCGACGGTACATAAAATTGGCCATTTGGCCTCAGGTGACTGGATAAATAGTTATGGACGTAAAACTCAGTGTACAGCTAAAGAACTTCGCGTAAAAAAAATCTTTTTGGTTTACTAATAAACCAACTATTTGTGAAATATCTGAAGACTTAATTAATATTTGGGCTTCTGAAAAATGTTTGTAGACGCTATTGGAGTGGTATCAAAGCTTAGCATACCTTTTAGAGAATGGAACAAACATTTCCTAATTATAATTTCACAATGAAATCATGGACCAAGGAACCTTTCTGCGTTAACATTGTGATTCTTTGTTTCTTCACGGTTAAGAATGCTAACGAAAGATATATAGAAACGGTTTTCTCACTCCTTAAGGGATTAACATAGCAGTGATTAAATACTCAATAAGATCTTCACTTCCCTAATATACCACCACCAAGGACGCAGGATATTAAAATAGGACAGGTATGTGCTCACAAGTTTGGTGTTCATATCCCGAACTTAATGTACCTAATTACGATAAATGGCAATAAATAGCTTGAATTATTCATATCTGACATGCTGTTCCTAAACTAATGGGGATTCACGTACATGTTACGCGCATATTAGTTCAACCTAGAATTTCATATGTTCTGAAGAGTTATTGTTAGAGGGTAGAATACCATATAGTTATGCTTATTTTTCTTGATGCTTTTTTGGCATTTCTAAGATTGTGGAATGGGTTATTTTGGTTCAAAATTCGTTCTGTACACGTCTGTCTTGAATTCGCCCGTTGTTAGTTCTACCTTACGAATTAATTTTTTCACATCAAGCATTTTTGATACGGTTTGGAACATACCTTTGATTTTTGCGACTCAAAGAAGTAAAGAAAGTGACTATGCTCTCGTTCAAATTTAAACCAGAGGCTCTTGGGTCATTATCTTTCTTAGTTAAAGATGCTTTTCCTCTAATTTCTTCTTTGTTTCTTAGTCTTTGAATTACTTTGAGAAATTTGGTTGTACAATCTACCTTTCTGAAAACATATTAAATTCATTATTATTCAGCATTTTTCATTTTAACGATAATGATGTGTGTAACCTCTCAACCCCTTCCTTCCCTTTTTAGCAACGTATTTATTTGTCACCTTTCCTCTCTGTTATACTAGCGGGTACTTTTCTGCATTCTTTCAGGTTGTTTTCGATTTCTGTACTATCTTCTTTCTCCTACATCTCTAGCCCATATAAATGAGAGAACTAGTAACGTATGCTAATCAATGCCTTTAGAATGATCGCCTCCAACACACACTCTTTTCAAAATGCCATCTCAGTCTAGTTTTATGCCTTTGTGTTCTATTACAATGTTGTACTGATATCAGTCGGTCAAGATATATATATATATATACATAACTCTGTATATTTTAACTCAATACATGATGACACGTGCACGAACAACAATCAGGTCCAGATGTTTCATTTTAAAACTGAGAAAAATATCACTAGGAAATATCCACACATAGGAACTCAACTCCCATTTATAATGTGTGGCAGTAATTCTAGTGTTAGTCCGTTGGAAAGAGGTGCTTCTACGGATGTTTTAGTTTATTGGCAATCTTATTAAAAGTAGTGCTCTACAGAAAGTTGTAGACTAAACCGCCATTACATCCTTTTTTTTTTTTTGGCAGGGTAATGGAAGTTGATTGTGGTTGGAGCCAAGGGAATTTTGGTATTATCGTAACTTCTGGTTTCGATTACTCTTTTACGGCGTCAGGAAGACAAAAGCGGATAACAACGTTGCAAAAATGGTATATAAATCCTAGAAAATACAATTGGCTTACGGTTATTTTCTTTATAAAAACTTACATTCTCCTCAGGTTCCATCATAGTTTCTCTATACGTAAAGTCTAATGTCCAAAATTGCAAGGTTTCTATACAAAGTATTTCACCATAACTAAACTTCTTTCCCAACCTGAGGTACGGAATTTTGAAGAAGATCGTTGAATAATAATGAACCTCATTTCGAAATCTTCTTTCGTTTTATTCTCGAAATTATTTACGAATAAAAGCAAGTTTGACATTTATTATCAATAATTATCCAACGTATCTATCAAACGAACCTTAATGATGATAATTAAAGTATGCAGAAGTGTACGAGATTGTCAAAATTTTTCATGACCTGATCATGTCTTGCTATTTGTTTAAAGAAACAAAAGTGTTACATCGTTTGCTAAGCTATTTGACCTCAGTATCGCCTACCAAATCTAATTACTGCGATGAGAGCAAAACACATATTTAAAGGACTAAATAGTCCTGACAAGATCAAATTTATCTTCCTACTTCTTGTTATCGTTAATTAGACAGTTATCTCCTTGAGTTGTCATAAAGATCGGATTTTTTCTGAATTTGAAGGAAACAGAAAACTATTATAAAAACACATGCGTTTATATTTATTAAGGAAGGGCGATAACTTGCTAGAAGATTTTAAATTTTATAACGCAAATAAATAAGTAAATTAGTTAATAATATAGGCATCTTACAGACATAGAAGTTATTCAAAATATGTAAAACAGTTACTTAAAAATATAAAAAGAAGTTGCAAAAGATAAAAAGTTACTTAAAAGATAAAAAGTTACTTAAATATATAAAGGTACTTAAATATATAAAAGTTACTTAAATATATAAAAGTTACTTAAAAGTATAAAGTAGATTTGTGATGGGCAATGGATGTAAAATGTGATATTATAAAAAATGAAATTTAAAATCCCTTTTCACGTTAAACTGAAATGTATATTAAGTTTTATTTATGTATAATAGCAGTTTAAATGTTATGTTAAATGAAATGTCAAATCACTAATTTTGTTATCTACCAGATTCTACTAATTTCGCTAATTTTGTTATATAACAAATTATTTAAAGTCATGTTCTAAGACGGCATTGCTCGTTATTTAATACAGAAGTGGTCCTAAGTGTGTTCTTCAAACCACGACGAGCAGATGAAGGTTTGAGTTTCATGGAATTTTAGTTTGTGCTGGATCAGCATAAAGTTGAAAAATTAACAAAATATTGTGATAGTCATGTACTGAACGTGTTTTCGCAATTAATGTAACTTACAATGAAAATATTTTATTGGTATGTTTGCATTTCAAATGCAAATACTGAATCAAGCAGATGCACCTTCTGTACCTTTGCCGCTAAATCATCTGGAATCGGATAGATAGCAAAAAGCAAAAAATAACAACACCGAAAAACCACTCTTTTTCATCAGACTTACTATAACAGTGCTCTTAATTTTACCATAAACGGTCCAAAAATTTAATGAAACTCTTTAAACAGACTGCTACGATTAATCTCTTTATTCGTGGTATTTACAAATTTGGAAATTTTCTTGTTGGGCTTGCCAATGAAACTATTCTCTAGAATGACGACAATGTAGATGAAAACATAACCTTTGCTTCAACTCCTCTGTTCATGTGGATAAACGTGTCCAAGAGTGTGGAATTCCTTGCCACCTGCTTTGACTGACATTTGAAGCCTTGTTCATGTCGAGACTTAGACAATTTTTGCAATCAATTTGATTTGTACTCCTTTATTGGTTGAAGCATATTGTTAACTGGGGTGATCGAAACTCGCCAAGGTGACCTTCACTTCATCGTTTTCCTGGTCATCCCTCAGGTAATTCTCCAGTTTTGGGAATTATTACACCTCATATTTATAGTGGGTAACTCTTTTGGCTGCCTTATAAATAGCTATTGTATTGCATTTTGTAGCAAAATAGCAAGCTGCTGTTGATGCCAAGTTACAGGATTGTTCAGTACGTCATCTTTGACGAGTTCGACAGGTCTATCTGTTCTCTTAGTCGACGAAGCATTCCTGAACATTGAATGTTATTTGGATTCGAAACCTGAGACCAATGCAAAACCTGGTATAAGCATTTTATAATAAAGAACTGAACTTGAAGAGAAAAATGAGTTTTCATTAATTAAAATATATTTTGATTTTACAAGATTCTGAGTAGATGCATTTCTACATACATAGAAACACAATTTATTTAGGAAACCTCGGTAGATTGTAATTTATTTTAGTCAAACAAATACAAACATACTAACTGAACTGAAGCTAACTAAACTAAAAATACCAGCTTAACTAAACTAAAAATACCAGCTAAACTAAAAATAATAACTAAACTAAAACACCAACTAAACTATAAACACCAACTAAACTAAAAATACCAGCTAAACTAAAAATACCAACATTAAACAGCAACTAAACTAAAAATACTAGCTAAACAAAAAATAATAACTAAACTAAAAACACCAACTAAACTAAAAATACTAGCCAAACTAAAAATATTAAACAACTAAACTTAAAAGGTCATAAAGGTTGAAGTGGCGATTATAAACAACTTCGTTTGCTTTTTGCTTATATTGAAGGAGATTTAGTCGACATCTGCACTTGCTATTTGAAATTAAGTTCAAGCCAAATATAATAAGAAGAAAACCAATGTTTTTACCTTTGACACTTCGTAATATTGAGAAATGTCTCGTAGTAATAATAGAAGAATTGATGGAAGTAGGCCAGACTTCCCTTTTTTATAGGATAGGTATGAGTTTATCCAGGACAATATTACCAATAATGGCTGTTGTTTTGTTATGCCTCTTTAGTCGTTTGGCCCATGTCATACGGATAACCATGTCTTGAAACCAGTGTCATGCTGCCTGAGGGCTATGCTTGTTTGAACGATAGGGTTATTTGGAGAATTGGGGCGTAATTCTGATAAAGGTGATCTGGAACAGAGAGCACACGTAGTAATTTATAAGAAAATGTCTGCATGATGTTTTTTGTGTGTGGAATCTATTGTTTTATTATTTTCCGCATCGTTAAGTAAAAAAATATTTATAAATAATTGAATTTTATAGCTTGTATTACGTTATTTATTTCAATATTTATTTTGGAACGTTAATTATTATTACAGGGTTGTAATAAAAAGCTTTCGTGAACCCTTGCTGTGTTGATACTGTTGTTTCATTCGACGCCACAGCATGTACTATGAGATTTTTCATAAAAAAATTGAACTCGAGTTAGAAGACTTGTGATTATTTCACTTGAAAAGTTTCACACATTCAACCTACTCTTTCGGAAAGGCCAGTTACACGTGGGTGCAAAATGAGAATATGGATACTCATTCGCATATATTACCAAATAAAACATCAATCCAGTGTGAATAAAATTATATGAGTAAAATTTCTGCATATCTTCTTGATGCTGTGGAATACAACAATATACAAGGGAAATAATAAGAACTATACTCTCCAACGATGTGTAGCAAGACGTGGACAAGTGGACTTCAAAGACCTGCACGACACTCAAGTTAAAAATGCAGGAGACTACTTCCATAACGGAAGTTGATATTCCCCTTCGATCTAAAGAATGACACAAGTAGATACTTTTCACACTCCACTTAAACAGATAATGAAATATCTGCCCCACACAGCAATTATAAGTTGAATACATGGGCAGGTAAAGCACTTCATGGCAGGCACTACAACGACCTACAAAAAATCCATATCGATAAGGAAGCCCCAAATGCCTGGTTGACACACGTAATTTTGCAGCCCAAAATCGAAGGACTCACGATTGCCATACAGTACCGAGTTATCTAGATAAAGAAATACATAAAATACATCCATAAGAAAAACTTGGACAACTATAGATGCCGTCAGTGCTATTTAACCACAGAAACAATTCAAAAGTTTACATTAGGCTGTAAAATATTAACACAAACAGACTACAAGCATAGACATGACCTGGTGGCAAAAGTAATTCACCAAACATTAGCCATTAGAACTGGTTTAATAAATATTAAACTATCCTACTACAAGTATCTGCCAGAAAGTATTTTAGAAAATGAAACACATAAGCTACACTGGGATAGGCAATAATAACTAACAATACAATACCAACACCACACAATCGACAAGATATGATCCTGATTAATAAAATTAACAAAAGCGCAAGTATTGTAGATATAGCAACCCCAAACGCAAACAATATACAAACCACATACACAACAAAAATCACCGAATATCAAGTCCTTAAATATGAAATTAAAGAAATGTGGCATATCGAAAGAATTGACATTTTACCTGTCATTTTGTGATCCACAGGTCTAATACCAACCACACTGCACAGAAGCTTGGAAACACTTGAAATCGAGCCCAACACCTACATTGAGACACAAAAGGCCATAATTTTAAATACATGCCAAACAGTTAGGAATTTCCCAGACACAACACCAGAATAACCTACAGAAAGAAGTCTTGAATACTTGGCATTGCCCGTTTCATGTCTGTACTGCCAAGAGTGAGAACACATGCAAAACGATAGTAATAAGTGTAAGTCTATACCTTCAATAAAATGTTTCTCCAAATAAACAATAGAAAAATTATAAGGTTAATTGTGTGTGAAAATTGTTCTATTTTCTGCATTTATTACATATATATTGAAGAGGGATTTTCTATTTTTCACCTAATTTAAGTTAAATCAAGCCTTATTTAGACGGATACAATTATTTACATGAAGTGGTACTAATTTTCAATTTATTAGTTAAGTTAATTCGTCAAAGCAGCAAAGGGTAAAGGCTAGAGTTTAATAAAGTCCCTGCTGCCCAGAATAGGATATAATTAGTGAAAATGGAAGTAATAAATAAGTAAATAAAATAAAAGAGCTAGTTTATTATTATAGGTATGGAAGGTATAAATTAAGAAAAAAGTGGTGATATCATAATTCTCTCTCCAATAGATGTAGGTAGACAAATTTTTTATATTGGTCAAAGGAATAAATAGATTTAAGTGAGTTAGGAAGAAGATCCCACACCCTAGGGCCAAAGCAACAGATGAGCGAGAGTCCAAGTTTCGTCCGTGAGTACTCTGGTATTAGATCGTTAAAGGTTCTTGTAAAGTGGGTATGCTTAGGGAAGTGAATTGAAATGAGGTCGTAATAAGTTCCTTCACATATGCTGTTAAACATGAAGATGGAAGTTTTGTACGTAAATAATTTACAATTAATAATATCTGATGATCATAAGCCATTTCAGTAGTTCTTGAAGAATGAATTTGATAATTTAGGAGACGGAGGTAACTTTCTTGAAGTCTGGTAACCTAATGAGATTAGAGGTGGAAGTGTTTCCCCAGATTAGTACTTACTCAAAAGAGTCACAGTTGGTGAATTAATTGCACAAAAATGGTCACTGTACTCGCTCCTAATTCTCAGTAAACTTAGTTGCGTTAGAATGTGTCGTGATTCGGAGATCAAGTTGAAGTCGTCAGTGTTTTCTCAGATGACCCATGGTATTTTCTTGGGACGTAAACAAATACAAACCAATATCAACCAGCGTTCATTTGTTCTTATTGTATGAATTGTGGCGCTCATGCACGCACTTTGGAATTTTTTTCCTACCTTTTCGAAATCTTTTATTATTCGTTAACCGAGATCGCCTTCGGAGCCAGACTTTCTGGAAGCTTTCCATATTTATGAGCAGTCAGGTATTCTCGTTAATGATTATAAATCTATGCCCTCTTTTAGTATTGCGTGAAAGCCCCGTTAAACTTTATACATAACTACCACTCCTCACCCATCTGGAATTTCTGGTTTCAATAGTTTATGTCAGTAGGAACGCTGCCACTAGAAAAATATATATAGCATGAATAGCACCATTCAGTGTTCAGTTGGAGCTCGCCGTAGAGGGTTTTTGACGAGGGACAGCAACACCTGTCCAAAATTCGTCGATACACTCAATTTAATATCAAAATCTACTCCCTATAACGTTGATGCTAATATTTAATGTATTTTACGTAGTATTACGTCGATCTTACGTTTGTTGTTTTTCTTAATTCAAATGAGAAGCACAGCTGCTTTCATTTCCTTTGTTTATTAAAAAAAATAAAATGGGAACTTATAAATTTGTTTATGATTCTCGAGTTCAATGCATTTTATTTTATTGGTATTAAAATTTTATTGGAAAAAAAAACATGCATTTGGAAATCGGGTATGAAGCATTTGTGATCCACAAAATTAAAAACGGTTATATATACGTTATTATAATTAAAAAATAATTACTGAATAATATATTGTTATAAGCAACATCATCATTACCAATAGTTTACCGCATTCAGTAGCATTTAAAGATAAAAACTAAAATTAAGACGGAAGGGAGTAAAGGTCTCAATTTAATTTAATTCCAAATTAAAAAAAATTTAATTAAAAATTTCTCTCTTTAGCTAAAATATACATTCCCGCGAAAATTACAAAAGTTCGAGCACAAATATTTGAAGTACTGAAGTTATTAAAACAACCTTTTTTAACAAGTTCATTTCGGCATTCAATTAAGAAAAGAGCACATTTTCTTACATCAACAAATGAAAAAAAAAGTAATTGTTTTATGTAAATCATTTTGAATTAATTTTTTGTTTTCAAAATAATTATATTCACTGATCAAAAAATGATGATATCTGGAATTAGAAATAATATTTATTTAAATTGACTGTTAAGCGTGGAAAAAAATAAATGTGCATATTTTAAAGAAGAAAAAACGAATTAAAACTGTAGTTATCGGATGGTTAAATGATATCGTGATTATGCTAATAACTTGTAAACTAATTATTTGTGGTATAAAAAAAAGTATATGAAGGAAAACCTATTAAATATACGGGCACAGATGTGCTAAATGCAGCTCTATGACAATTTATGCATAGTTAGGTAGAAGTTACTCAATGAAAATTCTAATTTAATCTTGAAGATACGAAAGGGGGCGGAACAGTTAATGAAATATTACATCGCAGAGAAATAAGTTTTTGTTTTGCGAGAACCTACCCATAGGCCTTCATTCAATATACATATTACCAATTTCCTCTTACAGATCAAAAGCATGGGGTCTAAAGAAGAAGATAATACAGAGCGTGTAAACAATCAAAAGTAGTGTGGAGAACTGTATAATTTAGAATAATTAGGAGAATTCGAAAAACGAGTGAGAAGAAATGCCTTAGATAGGATAAATGAAATCGGAAAGAGACAAGTGAATGGTCACGAGAACAAACGTAGTAAGCCATACTTAATAGTATTCGACACCTATGTGTAAGAAGCTCAAGCTAGAGCTTTTTTTGTTTAGGAGAAAAAGAGAGGCCGTCCCCATTCTGGATTCGAACCAGGGTCCTTCCACTGAGCCCGGAGTGCTTTGATCGCTAGACGAACGAGGACAGGAACAAAGCTTTCTTTCTCCGTATATAAGGATGTAAGATATTATTACCCTTCACAGGGATAACACAATTGCCAAATAATGGTCAACACACAAAGCCTCCGGGGCGAGATTTTTGTGAGTTTTCGTGGGGGAAATTTATTATACTTACAAGGGACACTACCCAATATGTACATGCCGATGGTGAAGAAACTTTTATCACTGAAAATACAGACGCTTTTACGGACTTTTTTTAGTTTCAAAATATATAGGTCTAACACGCTAACCCTACGTATCTCGGCAATGCGTATGCTTTCTATACATACATACGTGTGCCTTGCCCTTGGCGTAACTAGTTAATTTGTCTGGAGTGGGCATGACCCTTCTGTCTGATCCCCCGTATGTACCCGCCGACGTTGATGAAACTTTTATCACGTGTGTATGCATAGGAAGCATATACATTGCAGAGATACGTGGGTTAGTGTGTCAGACCCATATATTTTGAAACTAAAAGCAAATGTAGCTTTCACTGTTCGTCGTGTGTGTGGGGATTCTAATAATACGTCGGGTATACTTTTCAAGGGAGGATATAGGGGAACGTCCCTGCGCCTTTGCCCCAAATTAGAATTAAACTAATGTAAATGAAATCAGTGTCAGGGCAAAATACAAAAATTCAACAAAATGTACAATAATTAATACATACCCCCACACCTCACTGAAACAATTTTGTGGATCCGTCTTTGTTGCCTGTACATAGTTATGTTAATTTATGTAATGAAATTCAAGTTACATTTCATTACAATATCAAAGTTTGGAGATTGCGCTTCTGTGTCAATGATAGACGTAGACAATAATTAAAATAAGTAAACTAATTTTTAAGCACCTTAACGTTGATGGTTGCCGATAAAATTGGTATCATTGTTCATCATTTTGGAAGTACTTTCAGTGATAAAAGTTTCTTCACCATCGGCGTGTACATATTGGATAGCGTCCCCTTGTTAATAATATTCGACACCCATGTATAAGAAGCCCAATCTATAGCTTTTTGGTATAGGAGAAAAAGAGACGCCGTTTCCATCCTGGATTCGAACCAGGATCCCTCCACGTTGAGCCTGAAGTGTCTTACCCGCTAGACGAACGAGGACAGGAACAACGCTCTCTTTCTCCGTATATAAGGATGTAAGATATTATTACCCTTCTCAGGTTAGTACGCCATCTTTTATGGCAAAGCATACAGTTAAAACTACATTTAAAGATTATACATAATACCAGAGTTATAAATCTACGCACATGGCTTAACACGTTCCTAAGCTTGGGCACAGGGAATTTCATAAACGACATTTGATGATTGTAACGATATGACAACCATGTAGAAATGCTGGAGAAGGAAGGGGAAGTACCATGTACATCTTCTTCGAAATTTTAAACTTACAATTTTTTTTAATAAAAAACAATTTCGTACAACTATATGAAAATTAGATGATAATGTCACATAATTGCTGTAAACGATTGTAGCTTTATATTTTAGGTACATGTGGTTATTTTTAATCTTTAAATGATTACAAATTAAGTTTAATTATGAGCTCAATCCGCCATCAATGGCAATTTCAGAACATTGGATTGCTACTTCGTAACAATCCCAGAAAATAAGTACCCGAATGTCAGAAACGCAGAAAAGGCTCTGAGGACACTATTTTGATGTCTTCACCTTCGTTAGACCTTGTTTCGGTGGATAAACGAAGCGCAATCCTAACAACACGCATCACGTCACCAGACAATAAACAGCAGGAAGACACATGCCAAAGGTAACAGCCTAAAGAAAAACAAGCATTGTCAAAATCTATTAGTCTAGCATGATGGAGAAAGTTTTCCAGTTCTTTTTCTTTTCTATTCTCTATATCAATATCCGAAGTTACTGAGACTAAATTGTCAGCAAGCGGAAGCCGAGGTATTTATGTCTTGACGTAAGTCGAAAAACCGGAACAAAGTCAACTAATGAAAACTTCGCTTCCATCCTATTCTTCATATTGATTACGTTTGTCGAAGAATTCCACAAAAAGAATTTGACGACTCAATACACCGGGTTCCTTTATCTACTCCATCCACTCCATGGACAGAGAATTTCTATTACTGGATAACATTCTTCAGTAGCAAATGTTACAAGAAATCCTTGAAATGTGAGTTTAAATTTCAATTGGTAAAAACATTCAAGTTTTTTTTTTTTTATCAAGATAAGCAGATTGCTCAAAAACGGCAACTTTTTATCCATTAAAAATACATCCCTTTTTTTTATGAGCTCTTGATAACCTTGTTTAGTTTTACGATAAATATATTTTGTATTATTCTTTTATACACGTTTAAACATGAATTTTTTCGGATTTCTCTCAATATCTGTAGTGGCAAGTCGAATTTTAACAAGTTATATGCAAAATTCGGTTTTTTAAATGTAGATTTTCAATATAAAGAATAGATTAGCAGGCTGTACGGGGGTTAGAGCAAATAAATAATATAGAAATAATGTATATAAAATTTGATTGGTAACTGGTCGTCGTGTATGTTGCAAGAAGAGGCGATCAAAATTAAACTAATCTGAAGGATTGACTGGAAAATTAAATTTCTGAGCGGGTTCCCTTGAAACTTTAAAAATTCTATGAAACTTAGACGAAATAAGAAAATGGGTTGGAGTAACGTGGAGACGAATTGTCGATAACAGGTATGGACCTATGCTGCGGGAGGGTCAGCTATTTTCAGCAGTGATCTTGTAAAATAAGTAATAAGTACAAAAAAAAAGCGTTCTTATTTCATACTTTTTGTTCATTCCGGGGTTCAACCCCCTCCCCCAAAAAGAAAAAATATCTTTGCCACTGCCCAGGGAAGGGGCCATGGGGAGACCGATCAAAGTGAGCCTGAGGGCCCATTGTTGGCTCTCGACGCCCCTGCGTTGGCGATATAAATGTACGAGTATGGAAAATACAGTTTCATGTCTTTATCAGAAGCACGGAGGCTGCTGAGAAAACTCAAGTTATTTCCGGTAGCGGCCCAGCGAAGCAGAGCTGTGCAAACTCGGTCGCTAACCGAATCAGTGTGACGATTTTGCCTGTCTCTTTGAGATGGGAAGATTCGTTCATTCGGTCAGTCAACGAATTTGCTCTGCCCTACTGAGAAACACACACGTGCGCCAGTCGGGCAGCAATCGTGTTGAGGGGGCGGGGGCAGAAAGGCTCACTTTTGTAACATTATTGCAGAGGGTCATCTAGTAACATTTGTAGAGGTTTCTGCAAACATTTATTATTAAGTGGATTACCACTAGCTATTTATTATTAATATTACAACTGCTTTATTAATAGCGGATTTGGTTTGCATCATACTGTCACACTGAATTGAAAATGGAAAAAAGAACTACGAAAATTTTATAATATTATTTCGCGGCGCACAGTTCGGAAATCACTGACACAAAACATAGGCCTTGCCCAATGAGAACTATTGTTGTTCAGAATGACGCAAGCATACGTTTAATTTTCACACCATCTTTGGCTGAAGAAGTTATAGTCATATAATAAAAACTCGCATCTAGAAAAAATAATGTTGAACGCAGATTTTGGTTACCGTACAGGCCGTAAAGGAAAACTTATGTTGACATTTCGGAGCGAGTTTTTCGCTTGGAAGAGTATAAAAGAGATTTTTGTACACCAAGAAGAGAGGTATAAACAATGTTACAAACTGTATTGCGAAATAAATTACGACTGGTATTTGAAACAAATACCTTAGAATTCTGAGAAGCACAGCCATTAAGAAGTACATACGTAATTAAACAAGTTGAAAGCAAACTTTTCCAAGCTATCGCAGCTCCATCTTCCGTGCGAAAGGGTTGGAATTATGGAAATGCAGGAATACTATTACATACATGAGAATATGTAACACTTAAATAATATTCCTGCATTTCCATAATTCCAACTCCATCTTCCGTGCGAAAGGGTTGGAATTATGGAAATGCAGGAATACTATTTAAGCGTTACATATATGAGAATATGTAACACTTAAATAATATTCCTGCATTTCCATAATTCCAACCCTTTCGCACGGAAGGTGGAGCTGCGATAGCTTCGAAAAGTTTGCTTTCAACTTGTTTAATTACGTATGTACTTCTTAATGGCTGTGCTTCTCGGAATTATTATTGTGGAGTTTCAACAATAAGTTCCTGAAGGCAGTGTAAATAAATTGAAACTGTCTTTTTGGTTTATAGGACGTGCAAAATATTGGGTTTATCTTTTGTCATATCGCAAATGAAAACGGATAACCCGTGCTTAATAATTACGTGTCATGGTCAACATTTTTCTTAAAGGTTTGTAAAATATGTTATAGAAATTTACAAATTATACTATGTGTTAAGTGTTTAGAATGCACTGATTTGAAGAGATAAAATAAAAATTAAAAATAAATACACAATAATTTTAATATGTAAAAAGGCAGTAAAGAATTGTATAATCTTCAAATAATTTAATCATTTTAAGGACGAGTGATGAAATCTAAAATTCAATATGAGACGTAGGTTATTTCCATTTTTAACATTACTACGGCGTATTGTTATCTAATGCCATTATTGTATTTATAATTTTATGATTAGTATACATATCTAGTTATAAAATCCACACTTGAAAGATTGCAAGATGGAAAATTTATCACATCTTTGGAGATGGTTCAATTCCGATTTCACCCAAAAAACTGGACTGTCCAATAATGTCTCGGTATAATATCAGTGGCGTAACGGAAAATATCCGAGCCTTCCCGCAATAATTTTTTGGGGCCCCCTGTTACGAAAATTAATTTGTATATGCATATATGTGTTATATCTTCTATGAGAAATTAACGCATTCCAATATTTTAAACAGAACACATGTCTATTAGTCACCGTTTCGTGAGGTAAGATTCTGATGCAAAGCGTATACTATAGCTTCAAAACTCGTCTAGATTTTATAATTTTCGGATGTTGAGTTCAATTTTAAAGGCAATGAAAACAGCTAAAGTAAATACGCGTAATGAGTTTGCCACAGTTGGAAACCGTTCATTTTATTTTATATTTTACCTAAAGATTAAAAAAATGATCCTTTTTAAAAGGATAAGAGATATATTGAAATATATAAAAAATAAAATAGAACATTTTTCACTTATAGATTTTTATGGAACGACGACAAAAGGGGGCCGCTTTTTTCCCTGGGACCCCCCCCGGCCTTGTGGGGGTTGCGGGCCCCTGGTATATATATGCGAAGTACAGTAAGGCTGTTTTCTGCCGAGTTACTAATTCAAGTTTCATCTAGAGGCTTGAGAGCTGTCCATATGTTTTTTAAAATGTATGATTTACCTACAAAGGAAGTCTTTTAAAGATCCGCTGTTACGTTAACTACCATGTCAAATTTTCAAAGAATTTTCTTACTTCGTTGCGATAGCCCCAAGTGAATTGACCATTATTAGGAATACTGTTGTGTGCTTTTGCCGAAATCTATCGAGTTCTATTGCTAAATTGTTATATTTTGGGATTTTTCAGATTGTGATTATTATTATTATTATCGTTAGTATGCATCAAAGTTTTGTATTATTTTGATGTTCATTGATTTACAAACGCAATCCTACGGTTAAAAGCATTCACCGAAGGAAAATAAAACAAATTTGAGAGAATCACGAAAACTCGCATTCCCAAGATTATAAACTCTCTCGGAAATTACAAGTTTGTTTTCAAATTCACATTTATTATTTATGAATATTAGTGCGCATTTTTAGTCTGAAAAGGTTGAAACAAAAAGTCAGTTTCTTTCGCGTGAAATTTCAATTTCACAAGATTATACCTGACTGCAACGACATGCAATTAGGGTGAGTTCTGAACCGCGATATGCTATTTAATAGTATTGGAAACATACGGGTGCGCATTTAACCCAGAAAACTCAAAGCCCCGGAGTTAATCACCGAAGCATTACGGATGCCAATGTTTTTTCGAAGTTAAAACGAAATTTTGGCAAATTATTTTCCATTATTCATTGCTTTATTTTTTAGGAATCTTTTATGTGTGGCATTTACTCAGTCCATACAACATTTAAATAACAAGCAAGTGAAAGAAAATCGTCAAAGGTCGATATTTAAATTTAGCGGGTTTCAATTAACATTAACTCGCAACTCTCTAATCCGCAGCCGTCTCTAAATCGCAACTCTCTAATTCTCAAGTAACTCGGTAGATTTTCCACGTTAACAATAACCATCATTATTGCATTTACGGAAGACCTTTAATACATGCATACACATAGACAGAAAAACCAAGAGCAATAGCCATTAACTCTCTATTAATTTCGTAACCGGACTGTATTACTAGCAGTTTATTTTTTATAATATAACCAAATATCACTATCTTAAAAGAATTCCTTAATATTTTACCAATGTAATTACAGGCAATGTGATAAGCATCACTCAATATTCACATTTAGAATTTTACAGCAAATTGTATGCTTCTTATTTTACTAACGAAATAACCAAAAGGATACGTTACTGCTCCTAGTTCCTACTTCGTACTTGTATGGGCAAAAAAAGTTTTGAGAACTAGTCTATTCGGCAATGCCGAGAAGAAAACGTCCATCCGATGCGCAAACTAGATAGACTATAGAAAAACATCCAGCGGTTGACGAAACGAAACAGTCAATGGCAGGGATGCAACCCAATTCGCATCATCAGGACGCTCCACAACAACAACAATTAGCTCTATGAACAGAATAGATCAACCCAAGGCACTTGTACGTGAAGGAATCAATACCGGAATAATACTTTTACACAGGAAAAATCATCGGATGTCAGACATCACCATGCTGCATGTTGAGCACTCGCTAGCGAAGAACTGACGCAATTGTCGGCGGTAAATCATCGGTTGAAACAACGACGCAATTGTCGGTGGTAAATCATCGGTTGAAACAACGACGCAATCCCAGGGAACAACATCAGGATAACTGGAATACACCAGATATAGCGACGACACAGTCACCGGATAGATAAACGTCTAAATGACCAGATATAATATCACGTACGATGTCACCAGTTATAGGCACTTCGTGGCTAGATGGGCTGAACGGCTGCTAATTTCACCGCCCATATGTATGATATCAGAAGGTATCTTTTAATAAGAACGTTTAGTGCACCAGCTAATCGAAGGTAGTTGATAAGGTCGTATCATTTTATCAATATCCGTTTATGTCTTGTGTCAGGCTCTATGTTAGCAACATTTAATGCTCGCTGAAGTGCAATCAAGATCAGTCGTAAAAATAACGTAACTTTATTACTTTTTCAACAAGAAATTCCAGCTAGTATAAATGAACACATATTAAGATTGACTAGAAATTCGGAGGGTAATAATACCTTAACACCTTTACATACGGAGAAAGAGAGCGTTGTTTCCTGTCCTCATTCGTCTAGCGGTCCAAGACACTCCGGGCTAAACGGAGGGACCCTGGTTCGAATCCAGGATGGGGAAAGCGTCTCTTTTTCTCCAAAATTACATAAGCTCTAGTTTGAGCTGTAATTAATACGTGGGTGGCAAAAATTATAGTATAATAGAAATTAAAGGTTAAAATCGTTATTAAAAGTAGGTTAAACAACATGCTATCAACATTATCATAGCAGGAATTATACTGCGAAACTGGAAAGTTCATTAGAGACGACTATTGGTATTAACTGCTGGTCGGGCATAATCTCGCTCGTCTCTGCTATAGCTCGATTAACGCAACTCTTAAAAGGCTGAACATCATATAGACGTCAGCGAGCGTGCGCTGATATAACAACGTTAAGATTAACATCAAAATAAACCAACCCGCAAAAACCATGCCACACATACACGCACACACACATATATATATAAACAAACTTTTAAATATAATAATCTAAAGTTTTAACGTAAGTGATTAAAATGGCCTTTGAAACATCGTCCGCATTAAATATTCAACTAAGAATATTATGGCTTTCCAAATAATGAAGCTTCTAAAAATATACGGATGATGCCGCACAGAAAATTAAGTTCCGGTATGGACTGACGGAAGGATGGCAGTTAAAGACACTTTCGACTCCCTCTCTGGAGCTCGTTGAAGCGTGACACGATAGATGTACTTTCCTATCGCACGTTCAATGATACGAGCGTTCTTTTATTTTATTAAGTATTTAATTTTTCAAGTACGATTATCATTTTGTAGAAGAAATTGCGTTTTTAATTTGCCTCGGTTCTTTTAAAGCTATTTGTCGTCCTACTAAATGCAACGCTGGAAGATTGATGCTTATCGTGTGCTGGATGGTTTCT
>QLNU02015360.1:14204575-14220304 GCA_006491805.2 Dysdera silvatica
GTTGTAGTACTAGATTTGTTTAGAATCGCAAGGATTTGAAGTCAGTGATTTAGACGATTTCTCAGAGTTTTGAGAATTTGTGAACTGCATTTGTATTCTGATTGATAGCGGAAAAGTTTAATTTAAGTTCAGTGAAATTTGTTGAATGAAAAGATCGAAGAATTTTGATAAGAAATCGGTTTAGAACCGAAAAGTTTAGAAACATCGTGATAGAACTTTTGAGTTATATAGAAAGGGTTTCAGTATAGGTTTATTTGGAATCAAACTTTTTTCGAACTGCATTCGTATTCTGACTGCTGACGTTAAAACTTTAAATTTAAGAGATTTGTTTAGTAAAATGATTGACGAATTACGAGAAGTGATAGGTTTTGAGTAATATTAGTGATATGAACTTTGGCCCTAGGCAGAAAAGCTCTATATTGTAGCATCTGCCATATAACTCGCCCCGAAGAGAATTCGGGTGCAAAGAAAGAAAACAAGAAAAGAAAGACACTTTTTGAAATATTGATTCCGCGAAAGAGATACGTGTTACGTTTCCTGCATGAGATACATACACAGAAGATAGTAACACTAAAGTTTTCCTGGATGAAGTTGGAAATAAGCCCTATAAAGGTAAAATTCAAAAGTCAAAACATTAAAACGTATAGCACTGCTCTATTAATATGGTATATGGCACAGGGTTTACGAATTTTACCAAAGCAGAAGTTCTTCGGCCTACACTCGCTAGCGGAAAATGCGGAAGTATCTATATAATTATTAGGAAATGTCCATGCGGACATCCGCTTCTTGAAAGTCAAAGGATCGCTACTGGCATATATTTTAGGCAAATAATTCTTGACAAAAATTCAGGCTGTAATCTGTTTTACAGTTTTCATTTATAATGCAAATTTAATATGATACTGACTAGGGAACTCCACCAACTGTCACTCACCAAATGCCACGATTTTTTGCATGTAGTAAGGTATGGTAAATCTATTGCCTAAAACATTAAAAATTTTCTCTATCTCGGAAGAGATCAAAAGATATGACATCTTGAATATTAGTAAAATCAGCAGCATTTGGCTGTAACCCGTCCATTTGGCGTCCTTTCGATATCGTCCATTATTTGAAGGACAAATTCAACCGCTCGGTTTTCAAAAAAACCTTTACTTTGGATATCAGTTTTTGTTACGAGTTTGGTAATTTTTCGCCCAGAAATATTAAATTCTCTTTTAAATGAATTTATAAATCCATTTGAAACTTTAAAGTCATTTATGCTTTTTTCTTTTGCGCATGCAATAAACCATTTCTGGGTATCTTTATCATGTACACAAAAGCCATTGTATCGTGCTGATTTAAAACGATTAAAAACTGCGTTTCTTATTTCTTTTTTACTTTTGCGATCTATTACCGTTATCTGCTATATAGTTGCGCATTCTATATATTTGTCTATAATTTAAATCTAAATTATAAAAGTATCGACATATTGTTGCTATTTTGTGACATCGTCCTTTCGTTGTCCAAGTAAACTTAACAACTTTTTCCATATATTCTAAAGTATCACTATTAGGAGTTGAGCTGATGGGCTCCTTATTTTCTGATGAATTTTCTGTAAAATCGTTATTTGCAACCCTTTCGTCAAAATCAAAATCCAGCGTAGACTCAAAATCCACATAAAATTCCGATGACTGTAACCTTGTTTTAGCAATTGCAAAAAGTTCCATCCCTACATTCATTTCACTTTGAATTGTTTGCTGTAATTGGATCTCCAAATTTAGCTTTAACTAAGTTCAAAAAATGTATGTCAACATTTAGTAAATTAAGCATAATTCACGATAACTGCGAAACGAAAATTCTAGTGTCAATATCTCTGTTCTTTATCGTGATCTCAGGCGTTCGGACGTTCGCCCAAAGCGTTTAATTTAAACAACTTGGTGAGATTTGTTTTAACTTGGCGAGATCTCTTTAGCTTGGCACGTTAAAAACTCTATATTCATATGACCATATCTTCTGTTCTATTCCGAGATAGAGAAAACTTTTAACGTTTTAAGTGATTGTTGTACCACATCCTACTAGATACGAAAAATCGTGGCATTTGGTGAGTGACAGTTGGTAGAGTTCCCTAGTAAGAATAAAATAGGACCTTATAAAATTTTTCTAGATATTACTTACTACTCCATTCATTCTCTCGCGGAAGGACACAATCTTAATTAGCATATTATGGACGAAGTACATCATACCGCAGGCGTAAGTGGCAATGCGACTGTATAAAGTCCGTGGATTTAATGTGTATGGCGTAAGAGCAAGCGTAACCACAAACGCAGTAGCAGCATCAGCAGTAGTATTATTTTGTCTTAAATTATGTTCTTCGTTTAATATGTTTTAAAGTTATTATTATGTTTTCGTTAATAAATCGTTGATGTTTATTAATGACGTTAGATAATTTGAATGACTAATGGGCATCAACGAAGCCTGAACTAATAGCAACAAATATATAGGGATACGAGGTAATACTACGCCGATAATCCATTTCCTATAATTCTGTTCATATAAGCTATAGATAATTTCATTTTTTTGCTTGAATACGCAAATAAGCAAGAATGTAACTTTATTAAGTAATCCTCAGTCATATAATACACCTATTGAAAAAAATCTGCAGCTTTCTTGAAAGCAAAAAGATGAAATTCTATTAAAAAAGTGGAAAACATTCCATGTCGATTATTTTATAAACGTATTTTTTTGAAGTTGTATAAATTATTAACATAATTCAAATTATTCAATATTATTCAATTATTCAATGTAAAGAAATAAAATTAACTTTTCGTGGGGATCGAAAAGGACAAGCGAAATTCAATTTGTCAACGAATTGTGAATTTCTTCCTGCATGAAACACTGCATAGAGAAATAATGTTAAAATATATTCTGAAACATTCGGTTCTATACAAATAAGATAGTAAATAAATTATACAAATGTGCTTTGATACACATATTTGCGTCAAAATAATCTCTTTGAATTAAATCATACCGTGATACAGTGCGCAGAAAGCCACAAACAACAATAAGCACAATATTGTCGAATTAAATGCGACAATATCATATTTAGTAGAATCAGCTTAATTTGATTTGAGTTGTGTTTAAAATGAAGTTCTGTTTGGAAATCTAATCTCTCTGTATTACTAAAAATTACTCAAACATTTTCTTTTTTGTCAAATAATATTTCAATTGAAATAAACTCAACATTTCAATTAAATGCCAACATATTATTAACACTTTTATTTCACTACAGAAATACTAAACTTCTCTACAATGAAATTCAGGATTAAGCTTTTCCATATTGAGAACCATGAGGTTATTTTCTTCGTTTAATCCAGATACTTGCAAACACCGGCGATTCTTAGAAATGCCTGCAGTTTTGGTTAATAATAATTAATGAGAACCTCGATTCTTGAAGTTGTGTGACATTTAATTAACAAAAACATTAAAAAAGTGTCTCTTCAAAATTAACTTCAATTAAAAATGCCCTAGTCCCTTACCCTTTCTGTTACGTGCTAGCCATGAGCATTTAATGATGCGTTAATTAATGCCTTAAGGAAAATGCGTTTATTGCCTCGAAGAAACACGGAAAACGTTCATCATACAAAATTATAAGCTGGTGTTTATATATGTAGCGTAGATACTTCCATTTTTTTTCTAATACCTCGAGAAAATTGGCATCCTAGACTACGTTCCCTCTGGAAAAATGCCTTCACTCTGTGAAATACTTTGTAATTCAGTTTCCCCCCAAGTAAAAATACACACAGGTGCCGTGTGGTAGTCACTTTCTACCCAGTGTTCCATTTTTGTAACAAAAGGACTCAGTAAGACTTTTCTTCTCCTTGTCATCTCTTATGTCCAACTCCATGAAATTTTCAAATATGCACCAAACTGTTTCCTTACGTATTCTCCCCTTTCTACTGAGTCCTTGAATTTGTTAAAACCAGCATCAATATAGACAAACTGAGAGCCACATGAGCATCCGTCTTATTTGAAATAACCATGAAACACTCGGAACAATTCGAAGAATTATAAAGAATTCCCAAAATTATAAATACTCAGTATGGTAATATTTCACTCGCGTAGTTTCAGGGTAAAAAAGAACGCGAAATGCAATGGAAATTTTGGAACTGAAATCCCTTGGAAAGTATCTTAAATACGTAAACTGTGTACTTAGTTAAGTACGTGTAAGAGAAGAAAGTGTTTACTTTATGAATGAAATGGAAATGGTGTATACAATATTTTGTATCCGAATTGATGCCTTTCCAAAGCTCTGGATAAATACTTTCTACCCCAGTTTCATGAATTACCCGGGATTCAATTAGTATTCACAAAGGCACATAAGCAGTGGAAATAGAATAAAGTATTTCATATTGCGTGATTGGCGTTTTGCTTCTGTTTCAACATTTGCATGGATTTGTAGTCTGCATCGTCATTCTATATCGGGAGCGTTAGCTTCCTCCAGTAGAATAGCTGCTTCTCACGACATTCTTCCGCCGATTCTGTGTTTTGTTTGAATAAAATTACCACGAAGCTTCCCTAAGAAATGGAAAGAAACACGCTTGCATTCTATCATCCGGCTAAGGTTCCAATTCCTTACGTATAATTAACTGAAGTTAATATTCATTAAGAAATGCCATATTATTCATGAAAAGCTAAACGAATCATAACGGAAACAAGTTTATTTTTTACTGACGTACAGGAATGGAAGTATGGAGTATATATATACTGAAAAGAAACAATTATTAAGGAAGATAGAAAAAGGTGTACGTTAATTGCGACATTGGAACACTCATACAATGGTTTTCATAATTAATTAAAGGTGGCATAGATTTCCGTATGATCAAATTATAGGCCAAATAAAAATATTTTTAAACGAAAAGACTCATTATGAAATATAATATGAATATGCAATATTGAAAAGCATGAAACAAAAAATGTTTGTATATTTTGTTTGCCACAAAATGAAATAAAGCAGAAAAATACATTTTTCATGAGTGTAATTATAAGGACACACTTCAATTCTTTCCTCAGTAAGTCCGGTTAGTTAAACATTAATTATTTATGAAACCACCTTTCTTAACAAGGTATGGTGATACTCTTTGTGACATACTTTTCCCTAATTTTTGTAAATAATTAGTGGTAAGTTTTTATCTCGTGCAGCACAGACCCTTGGTTCAAGTTCTGTAAGATAAGGAAGTTGTTTTTATTTGCATAAGTTATTCGAATAAGAAATTTCCAAACGTTTTCCATAATTAAAGGCGGGAAACTTTTGCTTATCATAGTCAAGTTTAATTTATCACCTATTTTTCCATAATATTCGAGTCTGAGGAATTAAGTTGCCAGATCAAAAGTTTTATATCGTTTTCTTCAACCGGGTTTCCTAGCTTTAGAGGTGTGGCCCGATGCACCATATTATTGAAATAAAGGTTTTTACGCCTAAAAGTTATCCATATGCCAAAAATTTTCTTTGATTATGAAATGTATGTAGTAGGTCAAAAGCAATTTGTGGAAACTTCCGTGTCATCCAGCTACTTTCAGAAGTACACAGAAATGCAGCCTACTATATCGCCAATACCTTTTGGAATTTTCATCATATTCAACTGTAATTTTTATAGAAGTTACCCTATATAGTTGGCTATCGACTTGTGGAAGAAAATAATACTATATTTTGCGCATGCGCAGTTAAAAAATATTTTCTATAAATTCTCATATCTCATTGAATATTTCATATACTGATTTCAAATTGCAGTATAATGATTCTCTTGTAGGTTTTCGAGTCTTTTGTAAGTTTCGTGAAATTTGGTTGAAAACTCAGAACGCTATAAGCAAAAAATATGCGCAAAGAAATGAAATGTTTCAAAGAAACCGGCTTATCTTCGTGGATGTACTTCCTATTCCTAGGAAAATGCATACAAGTATTGCAAATAGCAAGTAAAATCATTTTTACAGTTAGTTGATCATTTCCAATTTTTTATGATATAGAGTGATCGAAAACTTTTTTCCTTTTCAATTTGTTGAAGGTCCCCTAAATGCACTCGTCAGTGAATCTTCACTGAAAAGTTTGAGTTCAAGTATGTTCTTTATATCACCGAAGTTGAAGAACAATTCATCCAGTATTTCTTCAGAAATTTGAAAAAAAGATCTGAAAGTGAAAGTGTCCCATAACTTTTGGCCATATAGTGTAGTCAACAGTTAATAATTTATTAAAATCGTTTCAGTATCAAACAAATTATACAAGTTTTCAGTTTGTTTTTGGTGGAACTTGGATTAAAAGTATGAGTTGATGAAATTTGCCTTTATTTAAAAGAAATTACGATGTGTTTATCCATTAAATGAAAGTAGATGCAAAACACTAAAAATTGCAATTAGACCGCCCATATAGCTTGGCTGCAATAATTATTTGTCTCTGTAACGAAGCAGCAGTGCAAAAGTATGAATTGCGCCCTGTTAACTATTCTAAACATGTGCTCAGTTTAATTCAAGAGAATTGTAAACAAATGCAGTAGATTCTTCGAATCTCCTGTTTGTTTTGCGAGTTTCGTATCAGTTGCACGTCCAAAAATCACAATACATATCTATATAACGTTTCTGAATGGAATGCAGTATATATACACACAAAAATAAGCGATCATAATACAGTAAAGCCCCTCTAAACGGACACATCTTAGATACGATCATCCCACTTTTTTACGCTCAGATAAAAATTCCTTGGCAAGAAATCCCTTCACAGTAATACCCCTTTTTTGCAGATCAAATTGTCTGGCCCGTGATGAATTGGGGTCCCTAATGAAGTGTTTTACTGCAGCTAGGACTAGTCTTAAACGATGTTTCTTTGTCAAATACCCAATAACATTCCGGATATTTCTTGACAAGAAGGGTGATAATAGTAATAGCTGTTTAATTTTGCAGATGATTAAAAACCAGAACAAAAAGTCACAGCTTTATTCTGAAAGGGAAATTGTGCTTAAAGGGAAAGTGTTTTCAATTAATGCGTATTACCAATTCTCTCCAACGGATTAGAGATATGAAGTCCAAAGAATAAGGGCTCGTGGGCGAGAGAATCGAAAACACCCCAAAGGAGTGCAGAGATGCGCATGCTTAAAAAAACTAAGCGAGATGATAAAAAAGAAACACATGGATGAAAGAGAAAACGTGGGTTAAGAATATTATATTGTTTAGGCAGAAAAGCACAAACGGCAATTGCCCAGCTATACCATAAGAACTGATCGATGTGGACAACCGTTTCAATTAAATCACAAAATAACTAGTAAAATTTTGCCAATGGTTCAACGTATAAGAACAAGTGAAGTTGGCTTGATAAAGGAAACAGTAGTTCTCAAAACATTGCGGAATATTTTCTTATTGGTTGAACAAGTGACAACATTTTACTACTTACGTTTTGTTACTAGCTTTTATTTGCATTATACGCAATAAATACGTTGAATATTGCAATTTATTTTTAACTTTAGTTACGGTTGCTCTGGTCATTCGTTGCACTCTTTCGTTAGATCTGAAAGTGCTATCGAAATTTGAGGAAACATCCTTAGACACTATGGACGAAATAAGTAAACAGGTTGGGGAGAACAAATTGCCCAGAACACAGACGTGTTTGGAGGGCACTTGGTGTGACCTCTTCATGCGGTAGTGGATAAAGTTGAATATGATGATAATGATCACGCATGTGTATACATACACAGTCGAACCTAGTTATAACGATAGGAAATAAAACATTCGTTTGGCTACATTCCGAATATACAGGACGAAAACCACTTATTGCCAGAGAAAACGTATTATAGCAAACAACAGCTCGGTAAATATTCACAGGTTGAGTCTAGAAATCATTACTAGAAAGATGGAGTTTCTCCCCTGAACTTATGACATTCGATATTCCTACTTTTGGGGGTATTGTTGCTGCGATGCAATCTGGAAACACTCCTGAAGCAGACAATGATAGCAATACGGGGACTTAGCTTTCAACATACCATCAACTTGTACTTAGTAATATGGCCAGGCACATGTGCTTAACGGGCAGGGTTTTCGCTCCCCAGCCGCGGAAGTGAAGGAGCGAAAGGTATATATCGCCCCCTCCCACTATCCAGGAATACTATTAAAATTTTAACTTCAAAAATAACATTAAACATTGCCACTAATGTAGCAAAGCTGAAACAAATTTAGATTCTAATTTCAGTTCCTGTCAATAGATGTTGGCACCATACCGTCAATAATACTATTTTACATTGCCCCCTGGCGTATCTATTGTTAAAAAAATTAGCGTTTCTTTACCTGTACATTTTCATTCAGTCTTTGTGAAACCATTGATTTTAAAGCTTGGTGCTCTGCGAAATCAGTAAAATTGAAATCGTTCAAGTGGTTGTTGTTTTGTAATTCAGTTTATTTTAACTATTTAATTAACTAATTAACATCTAATTAACAATTAATTTATATAATTACGTTTTATAATAACTATAGGGGATTTGTGGCAATAGATGGCGTCACTAGTTTATGAGCGTAAAAGATCTCTCGCCCCCACTCTCCAAAATGTTGGCACGTCCCTGATAATGGCCATTAGAATGTGACGACACTATGTAAAATTCCGATGTTTAAATCTATAATATATAATACACGCTAATAAGGATATTTGCTTTCGCTTTTCTGCCACCCTTTTTTTTAACTTTATTTCAATGATAACTTGGTTTTAACGTAAATCCGGATATAACAAACAAAAGCGTTAGTCCCTTGACGCTCGTTATAAACAGGTTTGACTGCATATATATATCAAATATTTCATTATGACAGTTACCAAATAAACTTTACATGTTAAATTATTATATAATGCAATTTTTTTATTATTGGATGAAATAAACAAGTTAAGTGTTTTCTAAGCTAACAGCTTTTTTATTAAATTTATGCTGGTTACCTTCATCCACGAGCCAGAAAAGTGAAAAAAAAAATTAAGGCACTTTTTTTTTAAATCTCAGCTCAGTAAAATTGAGCGATGAACAATAACTAAAGCTACTTCTTGTCGTACGCGTCTCGTTTATAATGGTTCTTTAAATTTTCTGCTCGCTATGCCGGGAGTAAATTGCCTTGTTTCGAAGTCCTGTGAGAGACAGCGTTGTGCGTATAGGTGTGGGGTTTTATAAATGAAGCTTAAGTATTTTTTGCACTTTTTATGTATCCTGTGTTCCTGTGAAGATTTATTTAAAATAAATGTGTTATACTTTGTTTTCTTCTTAATAACAAAATATATTCATAATGAGAATTGTATGGCAACTCTGTGTACAGTAATGTATATTCAAATACACCTGTGTATGTCGATAGTAATGCTGATAATGTATGCTTATTGTAAAGGAATTATGTTAAATAACAGAACTTTAAAAAATAGTATATTGAATGAAATGCATTTTATTTTTAAAATTTTATTTTTTATTATTTATTATTATTTTTTTGTTTTATTAAATTTTATTTTTTAAAATTTTATTTTTAAATTATTACTTAGTATGATAACCAGAACTAAAGTGATACGCCATCTTTTTTTCGTACTGCCAAGGATAGCTAAGTCAAATAGCAGAAAACTGTTGGAATGCTAAGTGGTTTTATAACTTTACATTGAGAGATAAAATAATAATGATTCATACTGGAATCCAACTTGTCATATGTAAAGTCTCATTTTATATGGCTCAGAATTACCCTTGCTGTCCTTGCGCCATAAAAATACAACCATCCAATTAACAACTTAATAGTTAACTAAAAAGTTCGAGTCTAACATAAACCACGAAAAAGGGAAGAGACAGACTCATAACCGTAGCACTTATTTTTTTCATATCATCATTAAAATTACTTAAGGAAGAAGAACCTCTTGATTAATATATACATACAGTTAAAAAATTATTAAATAAATAAATGAAAAAAAAAATACATAACGCGCACCCCCGCTTCAGAAGTGACACAACTCAAATTCCATATGAAAACGTCATTGAGGTAAATAATGTCGTACCTACCTTCGGAAGAGTTTGTTTGTGGTTTTACGGCTCAAAGACTACAGTGGTCATGCTGCGCCGGGACCTACTGTTTTCCGAGGAATCCGAACCTCTTAAGGCCTAGGGAACCAAACCCCCGGAATATAGTCTGCAGCGCGATCTTTGTAAGATCATTGAGTAACCTGGGTTAACGGCGCACTAGGCGAAATCTTCAGAAGAACCGGCACATCTAACCTTCCAATAGTTTCGGCGATAAATGTAAGAACGCAGGTTGTTTCACCATAGTTTATACGGTGTTCTGGAAATTAAAATTGCTCGAAACGTAAGTCGCTAAATTTTAAGTTGTGCCACTTATGAAGCGGGGGTGCGATATATATAACAACATAAACAAAACTGATTTCAATGGATGGCAACATTATGAAAGAACTCAACAGACGTATTAAACTTGGCTGGAGTGCATTTGGAAGAAACAGTTTTATCCTGAAGGGGAAATTGCCTTTGTGTCTAAAAAGAAAAGTCTTCAACCAGTGTGTATTGCCAGTCCTCTCTTATGGATCAGAGACATGGAGTCTAACAGTTGGAGCAATACGAAAGTTACAGACAACCCAAAGGAGCATGTATATATATATAGGTGCATGCTTGGAATAACTAGGAGAGATCGAAAAAGAAACACTTGGGTGAGAGAGCAAACTAGAGTAGAGGACATCATTGTTAAAGTAAAAGGGCTGAAATGGCGATGGGCTGGGCATATTGCAAGAAGAACTGATCAACGATGGACAACAGAAATTCTGAACTGGATTCCAAGAGACCACCGAAGACCTAGAAAACGTCCTCAAACTAGATGGGTGGATGAAATAAGAAAAGAGGTTGGGGTGACGTGGAAACGAATGGCCCAGGATAGACTTGTGTGGAAAGCATTTGGAGAGACCTTCATCCAGCAGTGGATAGATAATGGTTGAATATGATGATGATGATGATGATATATATTAAGAACATTCCTTAAAAAGTTTATGTTTGGAAAACTTTTAAAAAAATTAGAAAAGGGGGAATTAGCGAGAATGTATGTGAAAAATGTTTAAAAAGCATAATATTAGTACATACGTTATAAGTGAAAGCATATGGGCGCTCGAAATTAGAACCAAGGAACAAATGCCTCCCCCTTCCTCTGGAAAATGGAATATACATCATTACTGAACTTACGAGATAGTGGAAAAATATACTGATTTTCGAGAGTTCGGTTTTACCCGGCCCATAAATTTAAATCTGCGGACGCCTGTGAATAAAAAACTAGAATATACTATGCTTTATAATTAGATGATAAATTGCTCGTAAAGAAAAGAATGATTTCACGGTGCCTGGTGGGAACCGAACCCACGACCTCTTTGTATCCGGCCAAGGGCTATTCCAACTGAGCTACAGACGATCTATCATCCTCCCCTCCGCGACGTTCGCCTCTTTGACGTCGATTTGGTTTAAAAAGTAGTCAAAGCACTGTCTCATTTCAGAACTCGACTGTAGTGAAGCTTTATATCACTAAGGGTGATCGGTCTTCTGCAGTTCAGTTAGAAGATCCCTTGGCCGGATACCAAGAGGTCGCGAGTTCGGTTCCCACCATGAACCGTAAAATCATTATTTTCTTTACCAGCAATTTATCATCCAATATTACCACATCATCCGCTATGATATGAAAAAAATTTCCCAACTTCAATACTTTAAAATGTTTCATTATATCATCTTATTTAAATAGTTAACTAGACATTTTTTCAGAAAGTGTAAAGATTTCTTCCTCTGATCGTTAAATATTTTATTATTTCGTATCCAGTTCCTTTTAAAAAATCGTAATTTACTTCTTAAAATGTGCTAAAACATATTTGTATGTCCAGGAATAGAGGTCTTTAAACATTTTAATAACGATACAAAAATAATGGATTCAATTTAAAAACGGTTAAGAAGTTAGCCATAAGTTGGCTGAGTTTTTATAAATATTTCGCAAATGCGCATAAACTAAATGAAATATATACGACTCGACCATGAATAATTAACCACATATCGCAGATTTAATGCATATGAACTTCAACCAACCAACCAGTCTTCAATAAATCTTTTCGTGTTTCAGAGAGTTTTCACTTTTGGTTTAAAATTAATCATTAAATTTGCAATCAAATTTTTTATTTATAACACGTTGGCACACTTTTAATATATTAATTTATTACAGATATTTCGAAGCGTTTTCCGTATTAAGTGAAATGTTTGCCATTATATATTCACCAATATGAGAGAATGTTTTGGTGACAATGTAATTGCGCTAACTTTTGTTTTATTTGAAACATCGTCGTATTTTGAGCTGGAATTAATACAGCAATTTTCTGAAACCACGCACACAGGTTGATTGAAATTTTTATAATTGAGAAATATTTATGCAAACTTAACATTTTATTTTCATTTGAAAAACAAAAACAAATCCTCTTTAATTCTTTTCATACCGATGGATGCGCCGGTGAAAAAGATCAGTAAGATGCGAAATCCTATCTCCATTACCTCTTTTATTATTTAATTTAGAACTTATTAAAAATTAATAATTTTCGAACGCAGTCGAATTTTAATTTCCGCAAATACTCTTGAAATCGGATCTTCAGCATTTCGTTCTCGCATTCGGGAGAAATTTAGCAAGCGCGCATCTGTTCGTTAGAGAGAGCTTAGCTGCAATTTCAATAAGAATTGACAGCTTTGCAATTCGGAAATTCAAGAAATCCAATAAGGGCTTTGCTAAAGTTGTTTTAATAGTACTTAAAATTTCAACTCCTCAAATTTTCTACTTCGAGTGCATTAGAAGTATGTAAGGTATTTAGATTTCATGGTTTCGGGAATGGAGTTTGATGGCAGAGAAAATGAAACACGCATAGTTTCTCTCTTTGTTTACTAAGTTTCATTAATGTCGTCTCAAGTTTCAATTTCAGGTTTTAATAAGCAATTAAATGCAACAGTTGAAGGGTATTTGATCGGAACGTCCTCCTCTATCAAATTTTAGAAGAAATTCTGAATTCGCAAAAGCTGTAATTTTCGTTTGAACTTGAAAGTTAAAAATGTTAATTAATATGCATGCCATTTTAATTTGGTTTATCGAAAATTATGAATTCTGGACTTCAGTTAATACCAAGAGGATGTGTATATATATATTTATATGTACATAGTTTGTGCGTCGGAGAAGATCACTGACGTAAAATTTTTAGTGCTAAATTATAAAATATTGAACAGATATTAAATCGCTGCGGAATTTAATACTTTCTAAGACTTCAAACTTTTATAGTTAAAGCTATCTTTATTTGTTTCATTTTCTACCTTCTATTTATTTTAATAAAACAGCTTGTATGTTCTTGATAAATTAAATTTTTTAAGCAAATGTAAGGTCATTGGGTCAAATTTAATTATCTGACATAGATATTTTATTAACAAATATTTTAAATATTAATATCGAAATATAAATTCCGAAATATTGTATTTATTTATAAAATTGTATGTCTAATATTAGAAAAGTTCCCGTAAATACAATAACTCATTTCAAAAATCGATAAAATTTCATTAATATTTTTAAAAATATACTCGAAATTATGACTATAAATAATATAAATTAAAACAATAGGATTCATCAATTACGTATGAATGGTTGTGACGTGCCCTGTTGTATTTTTTATATCTGTGACTGTATATTTTATAAAAATATTGGTGAAATTTATAGATTTTTGAAGCGAGTTATTTATTCATGGGAGATTTTTCCACGTTAGATATAATATTTTATCAATAAACATAATATATTTTAATCAATATCTGGAAGTTAACATTGAGAGAATTAGATGTGTGATAGCGTTTATAATTATGAAAACCTCGAGAGACTAAACATAAGTACTCGAATATAAAATACAAAATATTTTGCTTCAGAAATCAGATTTATTGCTAATTTTTTTCACAAATCTTTTTCCAATTTTTAACATCACTGTAATTGAAATATTAAATTTTAACATTGAAAATCTTTACCCGTTTCCAACGCAATCGATTTTACACATAAAATTTTTAAATACGATTATTTTATATAAACTGACGTAAAAGTATTATACAGATTCTATTGTTTCCTGTTCTTTCTTGTTCACGTTTTTCCAGTGAAGTTTGTGCATATTATCCAGCTTAAAGACAAAGAGACTGTTATTTTCTTTCTGCCTTAGAATAAAAGCCGTAAGAACGTGATGCGAAGTTGAACCTTCTCGTTAGAAGGGCTCATTTTTGTAAACGCGGCGATTTTATTAGGGTCAGGACGTTGACATTCAACGGCGATAATGGATCCACCGTGTTTGATAGGAGGAATAGAAATTGAACATTTATCAAGATTGAGGCGTAGTCCAAAGCCTTAGTGATAGGGAAAAAAATGTAAAAAAGAGGTAATCATTATGAGAAACTTATTTTCCTTTTTTTTTAAATCTAATATATGGTTCTTGTGGAAAGGCGATTAGCACATAAAAAGATTATTTGCTCTTATGGAAGTCTTAATTATGATTCATCATATTTCATTAGCATGAGTACTTAGGAGCAGTATTAGGATTAACTTGAATTGAGGCTATGATGCCCTCTCTATAAAAGGTTGATTGATTGTTTGGCTTTTTTATGGCGCAAGAGCATCTGGGCTATACTGCGCCAAACATGGTAAAATCAAAGACTGTAGTAAAAACCAGTACTTTTTAAAAATTTTAAAACGTGCGTATGGTCAGCATGGTCATTTAAAATGTCAGACAGTGATGAAGAGTTAAAAGTAAGAGTGCGGCCATTTATTTAAGTAGTTGATACTATCTTCTGCAAAATATTTTTTCTATCATTCATCATAATATTTGCACATTTCATATACTCATTTACAATTTTCAAAATGCTTGGAATTATGATATACACTGCCGGAAAATGAAAAAAGAACACCAAGAAGGAATTGCTGGATGGTTATGAAATTTGCATATGTTAATGGGGTGGAGCATACGTAGTCCTGATCTTAATTTTAGGATCAACCAGTTAACGCTTACGCCAAAACATGCTATGCTATGCAAATTATAGTCAGTGGTATTTAAGGAGAAGGGCGAAGTGGGTTTAATCAGTAGTCGAATTATAGACACTTGCGAAGACTCTGAAGAAGCTACAATGCCTGGACGTGTACAATTTCAGCAGTTATCGAACTTTGAGAGAGGTCATTATAGGTTATACGACCGATTTACGTCTGATTATTACCTGATTTACGATCGGTTATACGACTGATTACAATGGGAGGAATGACTCCTGTGAAGAGGAGTCATTCCTGCATTGTCCCAATTGGTAAAACATGTGACGATCTGCTTGTCTTTCCATGTTAGAACTAAGGTATTTCCTATGCGGTATGCTATTGTTGATTTTTTGCAGAATTTTGTTTTTTTCATAGCATTTGGCATATACTTACTATTTGTTAGAATCGTCGCCGTCAAATGGCATTTCAATTTGTGTAATTCTTGTGCCAAGATGTAGCTCGTGTATTACCGATCGGTGAATATATAGTGCCTCTAAGCACCAGGAATTTTCTCCAATAACATCGTGTAAAAGTGCAACGGTATTCTCGTTGATATCGGAAGGTCGGGTCTCATCAATTTCTCCTTTGTCAAACTTCCATAATGAGGTAAAACACGACAAACATAGTCTGCATTTGAGTCTGCCAACGTGTAAGCTCCAATAC
>QLNU02015360.1:14227857-14255015 GCA_006491805.2 Dysdera silvatica
TTGTAAATAGTACACTGTTTTTGAATAGACTTATAATTATCAATATTTATTAAAATATTATCGTAGCTATATAATATATAACTATGATATTTGCTTTGCAAGAAAATTGCTCCATGCAATTTTCGGCTGCTGCTCCCAAGGTATTAGCTTATTAAACTATATACTACATTTAGCCCATGAGACTTCAATGAATTAAAACAGATGGATCATCTTGTTTAACTTTCACGAAAGTTTTCCATAATTTACGAGAACTTTTCCATTTTATTCTGCTACTTAAACTTTCCATGCCCATACTTATGTAAAATACGTTCTGTAGGAAGCGACAGAATATAAATTCTAGTTGTTTTTTCAGGAATGCTTAAAATTAATCTAAAACTTTAAAGTTTGTAAGTTTTAAGATAGCTACAGTAAAAATACAATACGCATATTTTGTCTTTACAACTTTCACTTTGGACGAAATTTAAATAATGATTAGATGCAGAGGATCTGCTATAAACCAATTGGGCAAAATTTAATCGATGAGCCTCAGATGATTGGTTGGAGATGAGGGGGCATGGCGCAAATTTCAGCTAGAGTCTGTCTTGTTAATGGAAATAAAAAGTTGCTGAAGCAATAATAATCGTATATAATTATTTTCATTTCTTTTTTTTAGTAGAATTTCTTGACCAATAAAATTCAGCAACCATGTTAACATTCTAACATGGGTAAGAGGCATCATTCTGGATCCTTTCTATAAGTATAAGAGTATATCACAATTTACAAAAATCGTAGCATCAGCAAACGGGACAAGCTATTCGATTTACTGAACCTAAAATCTTTTCACCCGACAAATTCTAAGACAGCGGTTAAACTTATTTAACGTAGAACTCAGAGACAAATTATTACATGAAAAAAAAAAACCAGGACAAGAAGATTGATGAACAGGACCTACAGATTTTGCAGTATGAGGCCCTCTTTAGAAGTCATGTAAACAACTTCAGGAATATAGAAAATCGTTTCGGGTGTTGCAATATTGGCGTTTTATATGGAGTTTGGCGCCATTTCTGTTTTAATATTCGCTTCTGATGCCGATATGTACACAATCAAGTGTCACAGTATTCACATGCACAAGTTTTTTAGCGTCCTGAAGAATTTTCTACCATACTTTCTCCAGTTGACGAAGCAGGATAGTCAATGTTTATGGTGGTTATAAATGTTCTGGTAGATACCTCTCTATAACATCCCCAATATGCCCACAACGTTTCCTTTATGAGTATTGTACTTTTTACCTTCGTTAGTGAATTTGAATAATATCCACAAATAACTAATGCATAGAAATGCTAAGAAATTGGTGAAAGTTATTGTAAATTATTGATATTAAATGAATATATGAAAATGCCTTGAATCCTGGAGGCTATGTTTGCCATACACGTAATCTCACTTAATATTTCCACATAAGTAATCTTGGAACCAAAAAAGTTAAATATTTCTGACCAATTTAAAGCGCAAGTTTTACTTTTCGTAAAAGAAATATATGCAAATTTTTGTATACGAGAAATCTAACTTACTTAACAAGATTACGTTTGAACGGATTCGGGACGAATTTTCCAATGATTTTATTAAATATTTAATAAACTACATATCCTATTCGAAATGCGAGACAAATTGTAGACAAGTTTTTCATTTAAGTAATGACTTCATTTCGATGAACTGCGATTCAATTTTAAAAATTAACGTCGCAGCTTCTACGTTGCTGTTTCAGCTTCGTAACATTGTTATTAACAACATAAAACTAACGTGTGTTCTTGTTTTACTTGGTAATAAAGCTCGAAAATTTTGCCAACTACATTGGCGGTAGGTGTTTAATTTTGACTTTATTAACTAAGGAATTCTCGTTTCTTCCTCAAGTCGCTTAAAAATGTTGCTAGTGCTGAAATTAAAAATTTAACTTTATAATAAATTGAATAATTAATACACTGGTATTCGAAAAATGCTAATTATGGGATTCATCGCAGAATATTACGAAGTTTCTCGAGAGCTTTTAATCCTCCTTCCCTCTATCACAGGTATCAACAAAATTCCATTAGTATTTTGCGATATGGCATCTGGCAAACCAAGGCTCATAAAAGGTCTTACGCCCTAAAATGTTTTCGTAAAAACTATAGCCATCCCACACTTTCTTAAATCCTTTCGTTTAATTGCTGCTTTGAATAGTCAAATACGCAGTTATTTCCTTTAGTTTTAAAATGAAAATTGCCGATGCTGCTGTTTTTTGTGTACTCATTATTTGTTCAAATGAGAGTTTGCTTCTCTTAATCTAGCAATTATGGATTATCGTTTGTTCATTCTATAAAAAAAAATTGGATAATTTCGGACATAAAAATAATTTTACGAAAAAATGAATTCTTATCGGGAAAATAAACTGGAAAGCTTGTTTTACATATTTAGAACTAATGACTACTTCACATGATTATTTTTCCAAAACATATATACTCTGTAAAATATTCCTTCTCGATAAACATTTTAAGCACTCGAATACAAGAAGAACTATTGTGAAACAATCTGAACTTCTAGACATCAGAGTTGGAAATGTTAAATACAATTTTAACATTTAGTTTAAAAAAAAGAAAGAGTAATTATTGAAACTTTGCGAAACATTTTTTTTTTAATTGTACTGCACATTTTACATTTTAATTCTGTTTTAAGTCTTAATTGTGTTTCTATTCCTGTCTTCTCTACTCCTGTTTTTTTATTTCCTTTTCCTTCATTTCAGACTTCCGTTATATTCTTGAAATTTGCTGCCCAACTTATTAATATATTTTTCATTATAACTATTGCTGAATTTTTGAATTATCAGGACTGTGGATACAATACAGACCTGGGTACAGGTTTAATTTTTTTTCTTTTTATTTAGAAGAACAATATTTTTTCTCATAGGACATTTTAAGCAGTTTCAAATGGGACGTTACTCGTAAACCCTAACCCCTACTATAATATGCATGAACAATGTTTTACGAGAAAAACTTGAAGAAAATCGTGACACAGGATTTGAGAAAATGCAAAGTTTGTTCGTGATTTGCCCCTCATCACTTAACGGGGGAACAAAAGCAGCAAAGTATGGAATGTTGTAGGGACTTCATCGACGAAAATGCCCAGTTCGTGAAAACCTTCGTAACCGGCGAGTAAACCTGGTGTTTCCAGTATGATCCGGAGACAAAACGCCAAAGTATGGAGTGGTGCGGGCGTAACTCCCGAAAACAGAAAAAATGTCATTTTGAAAAGTCAAGGGTAAAAAAGACACTGCTGATAACCGTTTTTGACTGTCAAGGCATAATTCACAATGAATTTCTTCCTGTCGGTCAAACTGTCAACGGTGAGTTTTAATGCGAGGTGCTCAAACGACTTTTGGCTCGTATTCGTTGTGTATGACCACATCTGAAGCAACCTGGCTCTTGGTTTCTCTTGCACGATAATGCACGGCCACATGCCGCTACGCTTGTAAAGCGGTGTCTGGCTCAACATCGGGTTACTGAACTGCTGCACCCATTGTATTCCCCAGACTTGTCACTACCAGACTTTTTCCTTTTCCATAAACTTAAAGTGGCTCTAAAAGGGCAAAGATTTACAGACATTATGCACATTCAAGCTGCTGCGACACAGGAATTGAAAGCTGTACCAGTGGAGGAGTTTTCAAGAGCTTTCGGTGATTTGAACACACATTGTTAGAGGTGCATAGTGTACGACGAGGTCTATTTTGATGGACTGTAAACAGTTTCCGTGTCAGGCCTACTCAATATAAGATTTATTTCATTATTCACCCTACTTATTGGTCATATCTTGTAGCAATGTGATGTGTTTCAAATATCTTTAAATGTTTATTTTTTGTTAATTCAAAAATAGAAAAATTACCACATAGTGTAGTTCAAGCTTTTCATCCAATTGGATTTGTTAAAAAACATAACGAATAAAATCGTGCAGAAATGTATGAAATTGTGGATATCTATTCCCGAAGAATCCTTGAAAAAAATAAAAGGAGAATATAAATGGAAGTTATAAAAGATACAATAATTTGTTTTATATCAGATTGCATTGGTTTTGCTCCCGTCTAATAATTTCTTTTACCGCAGAGGGAATTGTCTCTACTGCAGAAAATACTTCTGCATGACTCTTAAATCTTTGATTTTCCGGAAAAAGTTTTAGCACGGCATCTTATTATATGAAATAAATCCCAGGGAAAATATTGAACAGAAGAGCGCAGAGAAATAATAAATTCCTTGAAAGAAAATCCCCCCAAAGCAGTTTTGTATTCTTTAGACTGAACACAAAACTTTGATTTGCTACGTCTGTTTTTCGTTTGACATGAGAAATATGCCATTTGGATTCGTTTTAACGTAATACAGCAGTAAAGGAGCGAAAAAGACTGTTTTCTGCAAATGTAAAGCTCAGAATTTTCGCGAAAAACATTGCCGTCTTCACAATCGAATTATAGGCTTCATATTTTAAATGTAGTCGCTATTTTGCATTGGAGACATACGATGCAAATCCTTGCCTTTCGGAAACGCTGGATCTTTCATATGAGAATTTGATAGGATATATTCTATTCTACAGTCCGAGATCAGAACACCTTATAAAATAAATAGAATGATACATTTTTTGACAGCCTTAAGGCTTTTCACAATGTTTTATCTAACCATATATTATTTTGGAGCATGCAATTGCCTCCAAAGATTTGTTTCCTTATAGTATTCTGGCATGCGTGGCAGGACTTCTTAGTTATAGTATTATTTGTATAGATACAACAAAGGATATAAGGGATATAAAATACATTTTTTTCTCTAAATATTTTTTTAATATCATGACGTATATGCACACCCTTTGGCTTTAGCAATTTTCCAAAATCTTAATGCTCATTTGGGAAATGAACTTCTTCTGATAACAAATTTTAGTTCTGACATTTACTCTTAATATAAAGCATTGTAATTAAAATGAAAGTAACCTGCATAGTGAAGAATGACGTGCGGATTTGGAAACATGAAAAATACGCAGTGCAGATTAACGCGCGCGCATGAGTATTGAAATAGTAATTATTGAATTTACTTATTGAATTTATAAGCAAATATGCATCATTGATAGTATATGGAAACATCGAAAGCACTAAACAGATGAAACCAGCCAAATAAAACCTGGACTATGAATTTTCATCATAATAATAATAATACATGAAGATAATTGGAGTACAATTAGAACTTTAACATACTGTGGTCAGGTTTGAAAGGAAGAGAAGTAGAAAAGGCAAAGCCCTTGTATAATGTCCATAGCCCAACGAAAGATAGATTCGAATAGATAAAGGAGTTACCACGGATTAACTGATTTTTCGAGATAATACACAAAGGTCATATTTGGTAAAACTCAAGCTTATATCATAAACGGAATAGTTTTTTGAAATAACCAAATTCGGCGATCTCCACGTCTTCGTAATGCATATATCATTAATTTTCGTTATTTAAATGTGTAGAAATCAGTTTAATTTAATGAGTATAAACCGCAATACTAAACGTCATTAATTTGTAGTTAAATTAACCGGAGAACTTAATTAAACCGTTTAACTCCGCTAACAACATATCCACTCTTAAGTTATCGTTATTTCGTGTATTTAATAAAGGATAGAGAAATTCGTGGTTGGGCTAATGCAAATTAACACCGAAGTATTAATTTGTATTTCATTAGATTCTGCATTTGCTTAATGAACTGCGAACTTTCGCATCTAGATGGTTGATTTTGTGCTCTCAAGTTATTAAATTTAGTCCCAATAGCTCCCCAATATTTCTTATTTATTAATATGTTCAAACTTATTATAGAGAAATGTAACCTACACTTTCTCCAGTAAATCTCGCATTTCGTCAAAAGCATATTCATCTTTCGGTACGTAATTAATGACATTTTAAGAATTCGGTAAATTTTACTCCCTACAACTCCAAAAGATATTTTAAGGGAACGCTTTTAAATAGAACATTGAGCGTTTGCTCGAATTTTTAATAACCTTTTCATCACGCAATACTTTTAAATATCTTTTCTGCCATTGTTTAAAAATATCAAAGAAGTGCTTATTTAGATAAATGTGTCGATAGTTTCTGAAGTATAGTCCGAAATAGTTCTTTATACAATAAGCTGAGAATGTCTACTATATATGTTCGTGTGTTTAAAGATTAAAAAAAGTTTATATTTGTAGATAATCAGATCTCATCTCTGCAGCTGGAAGGTGCTTTAGCGTCCTGTATATTTGTAAACCATTTTCAGGTATGGAACTTCATGTGAGATTACACAAGGCCCTCACGTATGCTACTTCATAAATTTAGTCACTTATCATCGTTTCAGTAAAGCATTCAAAAATCCATCTTATGTACAGATAACCCAATTTTTGAACGTCTCAGAATCGTTTTAATAATTAGCTGAGTTTTGTTAATTTCAATCCAATAATTAATTTATCCCCTTGTCACCAACGCAAATGCATTTATAATAAATATCATATATGTTTAGAGGCACAATAAAAGATCTTGCAAAAAAGTCGTTTGTGCATTTAGGGTAGAGTTTGCATCTGCTACCTGTGGTTCGAGGAATGAAATGCTATGCGTTTAAACCCCAAAGCAGAAAATCAATTTACTTTTTTGCGCTCATTTTAACGGAAATTACGCTTCGAATTCTTCTTAAATAAAACGTTGAAATTCAATTTCTAATTAAAACTGTTTAGTTCCTGTGGGCTTCCACTGTTTTTGCCTAAATTCTTTCAACATAATTGAAAGTACCGAAAAGAGTTTCTATTTTCGATCACGGTATTAAAATTCGAATTGGAGAGTTTATTCAGCTTCGGGTCTATTTCTAATGATCCGAAATAACCAAAATGCTAGGAGCCAAACATTTATTGGTGAATGAGAAAACGAAGCTTTAGCAGAAAAAGTGATAGCCACATGGGGTTGTGGAATTAGTAGCGTCTATATGCGCTTTATTATGTAAAATAGCTGGTGAGAAAAATAAAGAGTGGTAAAGGCACTGTCTTCGGCGACGGAGTTTTACGCCTTTGGGCAATATATGTCTATAATTATTTATTCATTGTATTCCCTTTATTCTATTACTTATCTGAAGTCTACGAGACGGGTGAAAAAATTTACTTGTTTACCTAAAATTTAAATTCGTGAACCATAGTGCTTGGTAATACCTTTATAGGCATTTCTACAACTTGGAATGCGATGATGTGTACAACTATGAATTTTTTAATCCTGATAGTTAAACCTCTTGAGCAGGGAGTAACCTGCTAAAAATATTTTTGTAGCTTTTCGGCTAACTGGCATCTAAATGTTCTAGCCGAATTGGAAATATTGTTTTCAAGTTTACACAAAATTTTGGTCAGAAACAATTAACTCCACACCATACAATATATGCAGCCTTAAAATCAAATTCCTTTCTCTTTAGTCCATTGATTGGCATGTTAACCAATGGCTTATATTGGTGACATGGAGTCTATTACGCGCGAATATCTGTTTTTATATTCGTTTCACTGAATCTTATCTTACAATCTACCGTATGCACTGAAATTGACAATTCAAATTCACATATTATAGACATATCAGTGTACTCGCTTAGTAAATTTTCTTCAGTAGCACATTATACTTTTGCAGCGTGTGCTTGGAGTTACAGGCAACTGGGATTGGACCAGAGGTACCTTTACTACACGTTTTATCTCCTTGACATGAGTGTGCAATGTTTCTGGGAGTTTTGGCCGCAAATAAGCAGCTCGGTGTTCTTGGCACGGGTACATTTCATCTCCGATGTGAAGGGCGGTATGGTAACCCTTCCCCTTACCGTACTGCTCCATGTAGTCGGGTGACCTCGCCATCACCACCTTTCCAATTTTAGTTGGAGCTTTCCGGCGAATTCCTCAGCAGTTTTTCTAGCCGCATTTTGGTTAACGTCACCCTTCGGCAAAAAGGCTAGTGACAGGTTAATCCCTGCTCTGGAGCATGCTTTCATTTTAAATAAGAATTACTTGCAATATAGAATTTCACCAGGAGATTCCATAAAGACTTTTATTTCGATACTGGAATGAAGTTTAAAAACACGACGTTTCGGGAGCCAACTACTCTCTTTGTCAAATGAAGGTAGAACGAAGTGAAAGCCCTAAGTTTTTATACCCACATATTCAGGGGCGGACTGGGCCGCCGGCCAATCGGCCTGCGAACCGATGCGCCCTCATGGGCTATAGGACACGCGCCCTCTGATAATCCAAGATATGCGCCCTTTGAGAGGACACAGTTCGCCCCTGCACATATTATGAATCCCCATCTCGGTTCTTCCCACGTAGGGAATTCTCAGCTAGGTTTTCTCCATGTAGGAAATTTTCAGTCGAGTCTTCCTTACGTAAGTAATTCCTAGCTGGGGAACCCTCTACACCAAACGACATGAGATGGCCACTGCCAACTCGGAGTTTGGTGAAAATCCTATGAGATTCGAATAGAGATTTTGAAATATTTATGAAAAGGTTCCTCAAGCTACAAGTCTTCACTAATTCCAGAAAATGCATACTACGGGGGCGAATCAGAAAGTCTTTGCTCCTATTTTTTATTAGCCAAAATAAGGTACATACAGGTAATTACAAATATACGTACTATTCTACGTACCTTACACTATTTTTCCACATAGTCCCCACACCGGTTCAGACATTTGTCCCATCGCAGCACTAAATTTGAGATGCCCCTGTGGTAGAATTCGTCCGGCTGACTGTGGAACCACCGTCGGACTGCTGTCTTGGCTTCATCGTTGCACGTGAATCGCTGTCCTGCCAGGAACTTCTTCAGCGGACCGAAAACGTGGAAATCACTAGGGGCGAGGTCCGGACTGTATGCAATCAGAACCGCCGACAAGCTCCGGTCATTTCACTGGGAGAGTCTGGACAAATTACCTTAATCATTATGATTGAGGTATAGTATTTGTAAGAATGTGTATTTTATATGTGTAGCGAATTTTGTAGCGGTAGGTGGCACAGTTACAGAGAAAAAGGTACCTAAATTTGGTCAATTTAACATTTGCGAGGTAGGGGTTTCCGGGCAGCCTTAAAATAACGTTATATTTAGGTATAAAGCGAAACTTTAATTACACAATCACATTTCTACCAGGCTTCGCTCGTCTTCTTCAGGAGTTGTAAACAAAGCCGTGTTGCCAGTTCTTGGAAGCGCTGTTACCTGGTCGGGGCGTCTGTTGACGTCAATGAGTAAAGAGTGGCCGTGGTTGGTAGTTGGATGGACCAGGCCCTCTCAGACAAACGTGCGCGAAAAACCAGTTATGAAATGACGCCCTTCCCTCTACTGTAATGAACCAACCCGTTTGTGACGTCAGCTCTGTTGAATTCGAACGGTACCACTGGCCAATTTTTCACGAACGGACTATATGTTTTAATGCTCTTTTTGTTTGTCCGATATACGCACATTCGATGGTATGTCGCAGCTGACGCCTAAATTCGCAGTCGTAAGTCTCTTTTCTACAACTTTGTCACCTCAAACCGAAATGCCCACTCAGCAGTTGGAAATCAAGTGAGTTGGACTCAAGTGTTGGAAGATTCAATAGCTACTACTGAAATAATTAAACTCAGGACATCTAGTTCCGGAGGAGAGGAAGGGAAATGGTGAGTAAACTCACTCCACAAGAGAGAACTCGTGATGTCAAAAGCACAACGTATTTTTGGATAAATATTGTTTCTTTGCACCTTTACACTGAAAACTGAACGTTCAGGTGATCCGAAATTTTGCTTATCCAAAATAGGCTGTGACCACTTTTATTTCGATTGATCTGGATTTTACTTTATCTATTTTTTTATGTTTTTTCAGTCGATGGGGAATGCGCATCACCTACTTCCATAAGAGTCCAAAAATCAGAAAAAAAATACGCCTGTAGTGAATTTGAGCATGTCAGGCTTCGATTTTTCTGATTAGCCTTGTAGGAGATATTAATCGATGCTCGAAAAAATTCAAATAGATGTTCCTTATAAATTCCGACAAGAAACTCGTCTTTTTTTTTGTTATCTTCTGTCACAGATTTGCGTTTAACAGTCAAGAATTTTTCGTGTTATGTAGCATTCAATGTTAAATAGTAATTATCCTTGTTAATAGAGAGGAAGAAGATCAATTCTGGATTTTTTTCCCGTACATTTGCAAAGAGTTTAACACGACATAAAATTTATACACGACCATGAATATTTAATAAAACTGAGAAAAGTTGTTTTTTAAATTTGAAAGGAAATATTTTATCTAAAAATACACTATAAGAGTATTTAAGTCTAAAGAAACAAATGGTATTTCTCAGCTTAAATCGGTATATCGTCTGCTCATACTTTGGCCTTAGTGACCTCGGCCACTTTCTGAGCCTGATTTTCCCATGACATGCCGTTTGGTCTGTCCTAGAATATGCGTCAACTTCTCTTGGAAGCTTTTGGGTGAGCCTCTATGGAGGAAGGTATTGTTGGTTGAAATAGAATCCAAAGTTTTAGCTTATCCTTCGTATATTCTATTGAATTTAAACCCCAATTTCGCTTCGGCCAATTTAACAAATGCATGTCTCGTCGATTCCTAAACCTATCTTTACCATATATTATATAAAAATATTTATTATGTCAACATGTATAGACATTTTTGTTTTGCATTTCGAAAGTCAAAAATGATAAAATTAATTAAAATATGTGATGCATTAAAATCCTAATACCAAATTGTTTATTCATATTATGTTTACAAGGTATAAAATTTTATGAAAATCGGATGAAAATTGTTTCGCAAGGAGCATTTGCTATGGTAAGGGAGAATAGTCATGATTAACTATTAATGATGATTATGTCATGATTAAATTGCACTTACGAAAATTACATCATGTTCTGGAGGCTTTATAAATGGACGGATTTCAATTTTTTTTCACCAATTGGTAAAGGAAAGTTTATTTAATCTTTTAAGAAATTTAAAAAACAAACAAAATTTGCTACATAATCCGAAATTTCCACTAATATAGTTTTTACCTTGATAAGCTTTCATAAACTTAATCCAACGTTTTAAAACTTAAAGTAACGGTTTTAATTCGTTTTTTTAGATCGAATACGAAAAGGAAAAATATAAAATAAAATTCGAGTGAAAAAGAAATTCGATTTTTAGGTAAGATGCTTCATTTTTTCAGGGCTTTTCTATGAAACATTTCAATACTAAACCGCACGTGGGGAATTAGGAAGAAATTATGTTTACTTCTATACATATTGCTGAATAAAATTGTTCAATCGTACAAAACACAGATTAAACAATTTTATTTAACAATATGTATATAGAAGTAAACATAATTTCTTCATAATCCCCCGCGAGCGGTTTAGTATGGAAATGCTTCATAGAAAAGCCCTGAAAAAATAAAGCATCTTACCTGAAAATCGAATTTCTTTTTTACTCGAATTCTATTTTCTATTCTTCCTTTTCGTATTCGATCCAAAAAAAAAGAATTAAAACCGTTGCTCAGGACAACGCTTATCTTGCAGGAATTTTATTTGGAAGCATCATTTCAAGCAGTTTAACCAGATGCAGTAAATTTTTAACAGAGTAGCGAAGTAAGACAGTGGCAGTAAATTTTTTACATAGTAGCGAAGTAAGACAGTGGAATCTAGATTATATCTCCAAATAGAAAAGATTAATTTTGTAAGATCCCCATTTACATATCGTAAATATGCGTAAAAACAAGAATAAAATAGCTATTTTGAGATTTTAATAAACAGAAAGTAAAAGTTGCAATATATATGCAAGAAAATATACTCTTTTATGAAATATATAATGTTTTTGCATTTTTTTTTGTTTGTTTTGGTGACAAGGAAAAAAAAAGAGAGAGAGACGAGTGGATTTGATTTACAAAAATTGTACTTAAATAGTCAGCATTCAAAGGCAAATTGTAAACCATTGTTATAGCATTTTCTGTTCTAGGAAGCAAAATGCTATGGAGTTTTTTTTTAACTATGAGTTCCTTTTTTTAGCTGCACTGCAAATTTATTCAATCTTATGTCAAGAAAATACGAATATATTTTAATCTGTAAGTTTTGTTGACTTGCGAAAATTTTAATTTCGTAATTTATGTATTGTAAACCCAGGGCCGCAACTAGAGAAGCAGGCGGGGCACATGCCCTCTGCGCCATGGTATGGAATGATGATAGGAGGAAGGAAGTTCACTGCACCCCTCTACATCCTCTCAACATCCCAAATATCTTGACATACATCCCTAAAACTCAAAGTTCATATGCCCGCTAAATATTCAAATTACAAGAAAGAAAAAAAAATATTGCGCAAATTATTTTTCTATACTTTTTCTGCATATGTAAATTGTAATAATCTTTTATATGTAGCAATTTTTCAAAGAAAAATATGGATAAAGATACCAAGAGGGAGAAAGATACCGTATGAAGTAAAATTCTGCCACCTCAAAAATAACCAACTGTCTGCAAACGGGTTAAATGTCCAAAAAGAAATACTTGAAATTTGTTTTCCTTCGAATAAAAAAACGAACATTTTTGTGTAAATATGGACGAATTATTTCATTGCTACTGAATATTTTATTTTGTTTCTTTTCTGGTAAGTACATTTTATAAGAAAAATTAAAACCTTGAAGGTAAATTTGACACCCTCCCAAACCAAGTTTGACACCCTCCACCCAACAAATATCATAGCAAACACCCTGGTAGGGAGGCCAGTGAAGGGGCGGGACGCGATGCCAGAGGGGTGCCAGAATCTTAGTTTTGCCCGGAGAACAAAGTACGCTGCCGCTGGTGAACCCCCATTTGAATAACACACCAGCCACCACTGACTGCAGGTCAGATTGAAAATCAATTATTTCCATTTCGAAAATATTGGTATTTTTATTCGACATGCTCGCAATCTTTTGTGATATTTCAGAAATATTAATATCAACAAATGGATTTAAAATGAATGAAACGGTGGGATGAATTTTACGAAAATCAGAAAATCTAATTCCGAAATTATTTTTAAGTTCAGCGAGATCTTCAGAACATTTATCTGATTCAATTTCCTTATATTTATGGATATAGTTCTCTAAATTTGGAAAATGGCTGAAGTTAAATGCTTCAGTTTGGGATATCCATAAATTTAATTTTGACTGAAATGCATTTACACTTCCTATTCATTAAAAAAGAATTCCTTGCTTCCCCTGAAGATCAAGATCGAGTTTATTTATTTTCACTGTTCTATCTGTAAGAAAGGAAAAGTCTGACAACCAGCCATGGTCATTAAGTTCTTCATACGTTTTGTTTCTGAATTCTACAGACAGTTTTATCCCTGGAAGAAACTCTACAGACCGTTGTAGGACTTTTCCTCTACTAAGACATCTAACTTCAGAACGTAACATCGATGTTCCATACTCGCCATCAAGTTCATCAGTCTGTATTTTAAATAATCTGATCTGGAGTAGATTAGCTCGAACAGAGTTTACAGTTTTTAGAACAACTTTCATGACATGTTCATAATGTAACACTTTTGTACATAATGCTTGTTGATGAATGATGTGATGATGCAGTGATAATGAAAGAAATTTGAAACAGCATCATTCTTATATAATATAATAAAGCCAACACCAGAAGCAATGATGGCAGGTGTTCTGTTAGTTGTTGTGGATAAAAGTTTTTGAAGGGGGTAGATTAATTTCTTTAATATGGTTTTTGATAACTTCGTATGTGTCATTTTCACGTGTATTTCTTTGTAGTGGCAAAACTAAAAATATATGTCTTCTTTTACTGAGCAATCGGTACAGACCATCCTTATAAAAATATTTATTTGAGCAATATTGCAGATGTCTGTTGACTCATCGCATTGTAAACTTAAAAAACGCATTTTTATAAATCTGTTTTCTTTGCAATTTGTTATTTTTAGACATTGCTTCTATCGTACGAGTGATTGAATTTCTCGATAACTGAACATCTTCAGTAGCTGATACAATTTCCTTCTTATTGTTAAATTGTTGAAACAATGTTTCTGAATGCAGCAAGCATTGCTTCTTTAATTATGTTGCCGTCGTCAAGGGGTTTTTGTGCATTGCAAATATATGTTCAATCTTAAATGACGCAATCGTAGCGGCTCTTGATATAGTCACGGACTTAGTAAATGTAGATTGTTGGGCAACTACTGTGTTTTTCAATTCTTTCATTTTACATTTTCTTAAACTACTGTTAATAGGATATTCAGTATCATATTTTTTATGAACCGTTATAAAATGTCGTTTTACATTGCACTTTTTTCCAATAGAAACTGTTGAACCGCAAATCAAACAAATACATTTGTTCTTAAAATAAATAAAAAAAAATATTTCTTCCCAATCTTTTTGAAATTGTAAGTGTATGTCCGTTTTCTCTTTTTCTCTGGCTCATATTCAGACATAATTGGGGTAATTATAAGATAAATATAATTGTTAGTATATTAACCCTTAAAATAAATCAAATATTTTTATACCCATTTGAAACCATCCGTCAGTTCATATACAAATTCAAAGTTTGCTCCGTGTAAATACGAAAACACGTTAAATATTAGGAAAATAAAAACGTACAACCACTATAAAAAAATACACATACACTGCTCTCTCAATCATAACCCGTTGCATTAACGGGGAGGAGTGAGGTGTCAGTACATGGGCATCGTTCAAGGCTAGCCGATTGTTAAGCGTGTCACCTGAGTTGAAAAGGACGTGTGTCTAATCATCTTTGTAGCCAAAAAGTCCTTTCTAGGGCTACAGATGTTATTGGCCCACATTTATAAAATTTTGCGGATAGTTTGTATTCGTTACAGGCCATCACTCACGTCTATCGTTGTTAGATAATAATGTGGAATTTTACCCCATGTAAGGGTGTGTTTAATCTGACCTTGCGTCAAATGCTAGTTCAATATAACTAAATCTTCAATTTCCCTTATAAGGAGAGTGGTTATAATTCAGCTACAATAACATTTTTAACGCCTTAGGACATTTTATAATTAAACGTGTGTGTTTCAAATTCCATTGCCTTTCTGATCAGATAAAAAGTAAATGCTTAGTTATAGGGAAATTTTTTCCAATAATAATAAAATTAGTTTAAAATTACTAAAACCCTTAAAATATGCATTTATTCTGGAAATTCGCCGTTTGTATGCATTTATATACCCTGATGCTAAAAAAAGCTAAAGTCTGCAATTGCTTGCGCGCATATGAATTTGCGTATAATCCAAGCTCTAATGATAATCATATATGAGGTCAGAAGTAGAATGAATAGGATCAAATAAATGAATACGAGAAGTACATACTTGAATATGATTATAGTTATACATAAGATCAGCGATGATAAACCAGATATATAATATCAGGCGATGAACAGCCATATAATGGTTAAATATGATAACCAGATATATAATATCAGGCGATGAACAGCCATATAATGGTTAAATATGATAACCAGATATATAATATCAGGGGACGATCAGCCATATAATAGTTAAATATGACGTTAATCATATATAATGGGATCTGACTGTAAGGATATTGTCCATAACGGCATTTTCCGCGGTCCTAGTAGATGCAGAATGCATTAGGTTTTAGTCTTGTTTATGAGAAGATAAACTCCTTATGACGGTATCTTTTTATGGGCGCTAGACTATCGTTATAGCCAGATTTCATAGTACATGTAATGTGTGTAATTCTCATTAGGCATATACGAATATAGAAATACTAAAAGAAAAATCTTATACGGAGGGTGTTTACATATATTTATAACGACTTGGATTTTAAATTTTAAAAAACTAACAGCGACCCGGAAAAAAAATCTGGCAGCACGCTATTACCTTAAAAGTGAAAAATCGTTTTAAAACAAGCTCTTTCAAAACGCCGACCCACTACCTTGGATGGACTGTGGAAAGCTGTGGAGGAGGAATGGGAAAAATTCCGCTTGTGATTTTACAAAATGCCCTACTGTCGTGGAAATATAAATGCAATATGATAGTTCAAAGACATGGCTATCAGATAGAAGACATTAGAAGACAATTTTTTATTGTATGTATTTTATTTATGCTGTCAAAGTCATAAATATGTGTAAACACCCTTTGTATATAAGCTGTGTAGTTCATGTTTTTTCATAATAATTAATCAAATACGATTTAGGTTTATGATCTCTCAAGTCGAATGTTTTAATATTGTTATCTTATCCGCTGAAAAATGAAATATAATTCATTAAAGGAACATATATGTAATGGAATGTTTCTTCCAGTGTTTACCACTTTGATATATTTGTATATATGAACAAAAATAATTCTTAAAGAAAACTATTCATAAAACTTATTTGATAAATTAATAGAAAGGAATCTTTTGATGTGATTTATGAAATGGTTTTCTAGCATACATGTTAATGATAGAAATAAGAAAGAACTAGCCATTATAAAGACATTAAGTTTGTTATGTTGTCATTTTTCTGTCTAAAATAAAAGCAAAGTACTTGCAATTTTTATTCATATAAAAAGGCAATACTAAGTTTGCTAAACAAAGTAAGCTCCCAATGAAAATAAGTCAACTACATTGAATGAAATTTTCTTTTTGGCAAAACAACAAAATATTTTGGAAATAGACTATATAAAAATGCACATAAGTGATTCGGTGACGCTCTTTGAGTTACGCCATTGAAGAAACGACAACAAAGTAAAGTACATTTGCAAAGGACAAAAAGCATTTGTGCTTGTTTTATGAAGAATTCTTTTTCAAAGAATTTTTAGAGATTATGTATGAACTATTCTCTCTCTTTTTAATGAAAATGGCTAGTTTTGTTTTTTGAAATCAAGTAAATAATCCATGCTTATTCTGTTGACTTCTTTTATTTTTAAAATTAAAAAAAAATATTATTCGAAATAAAATACAACTATAATAGAAAATTATTTTTACAGAGAAGTGAATATTTAAAATACAGCACAGATTAAATTACGATACATATGCAGAGGCTGAGTACGATTAAGAGTAATTTAAGATTTCGGTATAAATAGATTATTTTTTTAAGGTATAGTTCTTAAAAATACTATTTTCCTTATACGCTTTTACCTTATTTGTTAGATAATAATATAAAATAATAACTAAAATTAGAACTATGACATGTATATATAAAAAATGAAAGCATATTACACTTAAAATATTTGAAAGTCTTAGAAAAAAATTATTACAGACTCGAAACATGTCATAATGTAAGCTCTTATTAAATAAATGTAACATACATACATATTATTATTAAAATGCAGTAAAACCTCAATTATCCGTTAGTCACGGGACCAGAGCCTTGACGGATAATTGAAAAGACGGTTAAGCGGAAACGGGGAAATTTACAGTACAATATAGTACATTTTTATTAAAATTATACAATTAAAAAAAAATACGTTGTGAAATTTGCTGAAGGCGGAAACAAAGTTCATTTGAATCTGAAAGGAGAACACCTTTAGAACGTGCGTGAATCAACCACTGATAACTGACGGTGTCCAGCTGCTCAAGTGTTGATTTTTTATTGTCTTCCTTGCTGTTCTGTCGCCATCAGAAGCAAGTTTGGAAACATGGCATTCGATTTTGTCGGCATCTCTCTTAATAGCATCCACAGTTTTTCAGCCTACGCCATAAATTGGCGCGATGCTATCTGAACTTTCTCCCTTTCGTAGACGTTTAATGATCTCCAATTGTTTAGACAAATAGAGCACAATACGCTTACGTTTTTCACTCATTGTTTTCAAACAACTTTTAGCACTAGTGTGGCAATAAACTTGTCCCAGGGACGTGCACACGAACGACTTGGCGGGAAAGGCCGTACTGGCGCTCACAGTCTGAGTGTGCCGGCGCTAGCCTAGTGACGCTAACTTGAACTTAACGTCGACGGTTAAGCGAGAAAGACGGTAAATCGGGAGACGGATAATCGAGGTTCAACTAGATAAGCCGTAACTGAAATTATATATTACAATATACAATTTTGTTGATCCATGTACGGTATAACGAATTTTTTTAGTTAGATATTCAAATAGAAGTCGATCTATAATATAGTTGTATATGATTGCAAACAATTATTTATAAAGTCTGGTTCTTTGTTATTGATACAAATAATATTAATTTTTTCCGATACATCTAGTCGAATCCTTCCAATTCCGTAGAACTTCTTGGCCGTGCTCTATGTTCATGAGACACATTCCAAATAAGTGTAATATGTATTAGTTGACTCTATTAATATCGTTATCTTCAGCTGATATTTGTTTGCGAAAATTAGTGTATTAACACACTCCTTAGACCCATGCTGTTGATATCTTCATTATAAAAGCATTGACCCGTAAGTTTAGATTAAAGTATTAGTGACTATAAGCTTAGATTAAAATATTAGTTGCTATGAGCTTAGATTAAAGTATTAGTGCTTATAAGCTTAGATTAAGTATTAATGACCATAAGATTAGATTAAAATATTAGTGACTATAATCTTTTTAGAAGTATTTACCATAAGTTTTATAAAAGTACTGACCATAAGTTTTATAAAAGTACTGACCATAAGTTTTATAAAGTTACTGACCATAAGATTTATTAAAATATTGACCATAAGCTTTATAAAAGTATTGATTATAAACTTTATAAAAGTATTGGCCATATGCTTAGATTAAAGTATTAGTGACCATAAAGTTAGATTAAATTATTAGTATCTATAACCTTTACAAAAGTATTAACCATGAGTTTAGATTTCACCAAGCTTATTTCAAAACCTGAATCTTAACTTGTGTCCCTAGAAAGGTTTTAAACTGCACCTTAGAATCTCGGAGAATTCGTTGAAAATTTATAATACCTGCACATTAGGGTGCTTCTAAAAAATAAAAGTGCTGGAAATTTATCCTCCTGCCCTTTGTTGAATGATATCAACTGCTAAGAGGTCCCAGCAAAAATTTTCGGTTAATAGATTAATATTTATGACTTGCCCAACTCAAGACAAGTTTTGATATTTTTCAACAATATGAGCATTATATTATAAAAATTTAAGTCACCCCTATTTAGTCAAAATACTTTTAATATTCACACATAATACAGTACAATATATTGTAGACTGGCAGTGCATTGTGACAGTGTAGCAATGTAGCTTGCAATTAGCATTATGTATCAGTTACATTGAATCAGGGTTTAAGCTGCAGTTACATCGAATCAGGGTTTAAGCTGCAGTTACATCGAATCAGGGTTTAAGCTGCAGTCGCATTTTTCGCAAAATGCAAGTGATTCCAGAATATCCGTTTTGTACTTCAGCGATCTTTTCTTGTTCCTTTTTGTTTCCTCTTCAAAATTCTTAACAGTACCTGTTAAGCATTGTTGATATAAATAATTTCATTGATACGATTTTTCGAGCAACGAAAGCAACTAATATTTTTTAGCATTTTGCTACAACTTTTTTCCCATTTTAGCATTTTTGTGACACTAGAAAGAAAACTTCTAGAAATGGTTAAAACGTTCCATATTTGGAGATTTTGAAATGTCATACAGACTGAACAGTTTTTCAAGCATGATCCCCGAGATATGGTGACGGCAGGTTAAATTTAACATTTCTCTACCAAGTTACAATTCAATGAATAGAATTAAATCAGTGAAATTCAAAGATAATTATATTCAAAATTATCAAAGTATCACACTCACAACATCCAAAATTACGAGCATAAAAATCAAAACATAAAAGTGTAAGCAAACAGATTTGCACGAAGTTTTTTTCTTAAAAAAAAAAAGAAGAAAGAAAAGAAAGAAAAAAAAGCAATTCAACCCGTGTTTCTTACGAATTTGTTACTTGGAACTGCTTCTGTTTTCTGTAAAATTTCTGATTTTATGACCTTTTTAACTACTCAAACCTTCAATGAGCTTCTATAATACTTAAAAAATGTGTGCAAAATAGTGGCGCCGTCTATGTCAGAACTGGCAACAAATTATCAATCCCTTATTACAAGTGTCTGATTAGCTAAGTAATCACATTAACGTAATTAATAAAATTAAGTTAATAATTTTATAAAATTGTACATGAATATTTTCATCATTGTAACAATAAGTAGAAACAAATTCTAACCGTGAATGCTCATAGTGCACACTTTTGCACAAAAAAGTGGCTTTAAGTGAATTTCAGTTGAAGTGGGCAAGTCCTAAATATTGTTCAATTTAAATAAAAATTTGCATATACACTTCTTATATGAGGCATCACCAAATGGCACCCTGGAGAAAGCTCAAATACTAAGTTGAAATTTTAACATTATGGATGGAAATACCCTACTGCACAGGTTAAATTTATTTTACCTGATTGCGTCCACAATTTACCATCATTTCATTTTATCGCTATTGCATTTTATTAATTGAAGAACGTTTTCAAAAACTGAAGAGAAAGATTGGAGAAATATGCTATTGCGTTTTGCTTTCCCACTTTTTAAAATTATGTCCTGTATTGCACTTAACGTAATGACGAATATGAGGGGATAGCGTGAATACGTTGTTGGTATAAGGTTTGGTTTCAAAGAAGTTTCTTGTTTTCATCAAATTAGCATAAACACAATACCGTACATTTCCAGTGAGGGAAGGCAGTTAGCATTTGTTTTTTTTTACAGGCCTTCAAAATAGTTTGTCTGGTTTTTGTGATAGAGGTAGTCAGACCATATTCTAGTTCTTCCCATACCTTGTTCAATAAATCGATAGCTGTTCGAGATGTGTCATTAACATTTCGGTCACGAAGCATTTGTAGGCACGAATAGCATTACTGATATGAATGTATATTAGATCTCATGGGCTTTCATACGTTAGCGCACGTATCTATTAGCCTCACATCAAACCATTTTCTGGTCTGGTTCACCATATTACTAAAAGACGACAGTATCGGTGTTCTGTGGTCCAGTTTGAGCTAAATCGGTTTTCAAATAGGAGCGAACGCTGTACAGTGGGAGTTTACGGAAAACCAATAACTTCTAAAAGATCTCGAAAAATACTTTTTTTTCGTTTTAGAGGGACCGTGTTTGGCAAATGTTGACACTTCAAAAGTAAACTAATATCAGAAATTCCTATCGTATTTGTCTGCGACAAACTTTTCTACTTTTCAAGTTTGATCCAATTGTCCTGAAATGAAGCTTGCTGAAAACTATTAGATAAAGTGTTTGTAAAAACTTTTATTTGACTTGTTTCAAAATCTGAGTGTATTTACTTTCGAAAAAAAGGAAGTCCACATGCTGGAAGACAAACTTGATTTCTGGACTCAAGAAACAAGACATGAAGACATTTTTTGGTCACCAATTGTAACATTTACTCCAGAAGCTTACTATCACGCATTCTTTAATTAAACCTTTTTATTGTATTTTTTTCATTTGTCTGCAATATGAATTAATTAAATTTTCTGTAATTTCAAATACACGCGGATAGAAATAAGAAGAAAAAAAGAAAAGGGAGTCGATGAGTATATCCTAATGTGCATAATAAATCTCCTTTCCTTTATTTACATTTTATAGTGAAAATATCTGAAACAATTGGTAAATTACATACTTTTAGTATACCTTTTGTATGGCTATAATGATTTTTTATACTTTCTGCGTCAATATTTTAGATCTCAGGAGGTGGAGTTATTTACAATTTGCACCTGTTCCCAGTGCCACGAATTTCCATTTTTTCTGTTGATTCTTCTCTTCTCTATATATCCTTTTTTATATTCCTTTACAATACTTTTATACATGCTTTTACGCGATCGTTTTATATATATTCTTTTGCAATCCCTTCACACATATTTTGTTTATGCATCTTTTTATATAAGGTTTGCAATGCTTTCTTGCGATGTTCTTTTTTCTCAAGGTACGTCCCAGAAGTTTTATTTTAAATCGAGAATTTTTTTGGAAGATTTTTTTACGTGTTTGCAAGAACTATGGAAAATTTGTTCCAATTCGCTCCTTACGATATATAATTCTTAATATTTTCTCATCTGTTAAAACAATTAACCTTCTTTAGTCATTTCACTGTTCATCAAATTTATTAATTTTTCTTTATAGGCAAATTTATGACAGTATCGTTATGTTTAAATAGTGTACTTTAACATACCGTTATGTCGAACATGTATTTTTGATTACCTTATAAAAAACAAATTACTTTATTTAATGTCTTTGGCTGATTTGAGCTTTAATGCCCCATACTGGCTCAAAAGATCATTTAATATATAATCGGTGGTCTGTCGTGACTGGTGAACCACAATATATTTTAAAATGCCTGTAACGCGTGTGCTGCCACATGTAATACCGACACTGCATGTCATGTAGCAAATCATTCGCATACATGAAACATTTAAAGGACCGATATTTTTGTCTTCCTGTAAGCTTTATTCAAATGAGAACCAGAACTACAAACTCTGCCACGATTAAGCACATATTGAAATTAGAAGTTTGTCTAGCCGTAATCTAAGAGCTAGCCATTCAACGTAAAAGGTTTACGTGGTGGGATACAGTTGGGCAAAGTTTTATTCGGCAGAAAATCCTTTGAATACTCTCTTTTGGGACGTGTGATTTATTGCCAGTAAAAGAGTTAATTTGGTATTGATGTGGAGATTGGGGTACCAAGGTACTAACAGTTGCAGGTAATAGAATTTGCATCACGCAAGAAAGATTGCCAAGGCATAGTGATTGAATAAAATTACAGTCGTAATTACTTTCGCACACGATTATTTACTGTTGAAGTAGTAATTTGAAAAGAAACGCTTTCATTAAATTGCCCTAAATTTTTTATTAACAGTTACAGTTTTCTTTATCTTTCAAATTTATAAAATGGCAATAATAATATATAAAATACAACAATTTCATACTAGTTAAGTGTATTCGCTAAATTATTCAATATGTAGAAAAATTTCAAATTAAGTGGGTGAATATATATTCTGATTATGTGATATTCTATCATAAAGAAGGATGCCCCGAAACCTCGAATTATGACAAATAATGATTTTATCAATCATGAAGGAAAACTAAGGTAGCTTCTTCTTTATAAATTGAAATTGTTTCTTAACTTTCACAGCGCTGTTGGTGAACCATTGTGCACGTTTGCTGCATATTGGTTCTGTTCACGAAATTGTTAGATTATAAATTTCTTTCTACTTGAAAAACTTGCCTCAAAATATAAGGTTTGAGGTGAAAAAAACGCCATTGGCTATATTTCTTTTCCTTTGTGGAATTTTGGATTTAATCTTCAACGTTGTGCGATAGCTTCCAAACAATACTTCGTTTCTAAAAAAAAAGAAACTTGTGTAAAGATAAAAACTTTGAATGCCTAAGAAATAAATATAACAGAAACATTTAAACTTTTCTTTAGTTTTGAATTAAACATTAAATTAACATTAAGAGCTGAAACAAAAGTATTTACAACTATATTGCAAAAGAAATTTGCTGCAAATTAGTAATAGTTCATTCAGAATCAATATGATGGAATTTTCTTCATACCGAAATTACAGTTCATACAAATAGCTCTGAAGAAGTCGCACAGAACCGAAACGAATATATATAAAAATGCACATTTGACATGAAGGGTGATTGACAAATACAGGTGAGTGAAGGAACGCAGGGGAAAGCAAAATAACTATCAATACTACGAGGGTTAATTTTTAAGTAAGGTCCGTTTGTGAATATTGTTTGAAATTCCGTGTGCACGTGAGAATGAGTGTTCGCGAAGGCTCCCGGCTTTCTTTGAGCGGAATCTGACGGCTTTTCCATTCGCGGCGTCAGTCCGTACGCTTCGTTAAAATGTTTAAGAAAACCGAGCACCCCGCCAACTTTGAAATATGGTCAGTCATCCGATTCTTAACAACAAGAAACATGAAATCTGTGACGAAACAATACAGAGTTTCACCAGGAGATTCCATAACAAACAGTTATTTCGACACTGGCGTAAGGTAGACTAAGCGAAGGCAGAAAGATTCTGCCTTCACTTGACAAAGGGAGCAGTTGGCTCCCGAAACGTCGTGTTTTTAAACCTTACGCCAGTGTCGAAATAACTGTTTGTTATGGAATCTGTGGATATTCATCACTAGCAGTGGCGGATTTATAAAATTGCCGCCCTTAGGCACAGCCTGTACTGCCGCCCCCTCCCTCCTTTACAAAGAGAGGAATATTTGTTAAAAAAAAACCAACCGCATATCATACTCTTAACATTTGATATGTAAAGGAGATTTTTCATATAATTATTCAAACTAATAAGATACAACTCGACATTATTGCTACCACAGTCTCCGACTTCGTGGATTCGAGGCAGTTTTTGAATCCACAATAATTTTAGTATGGATTCTTGGAATTTGATCTGGTTGGTAAAAGAAAACCAAAGAAGCAAACACAATCACAAATATAAAATTGTAATGAAAGAGCGGTGTTATCAAAATAAATAGGAGCCCGAAACTGCACAGTAACTGTGATAGATAAAACTGCGGCTCCTATTGGGCAGAAAGCCCATTACCAACATCGACCATCGTTTTGTTTATCTTTAATGACGCCTGCAAAACGTTTCCACCGGCTTTCTTCAAAGTCAGAAAGTTAACATCATCAACAATTAACGGCAATTTACACGTGCTGACACCAGATACATCCACTTCTGGTAGGAGGTATCTGATATTGTAATATAAACAATATGGTCATGCTTCTTTGTCTTTCGATTCTGTAGTTTGCATTTGCAGGCAAGTTAAAGTCTCCTATATCATCGCTGTTGGGGGAAACAGGACAATAATTAAAATGAAACATTATTTTCAACATTTTCCAGTTTGTAAAATTTTATTTTTAAACTCTTTGATGCCGCCCCACGAGAAGTGCCGCCCCTAGGCCTGTGCCTTGTATGCCTACTTAGAAATCCGCCACTGGTCACCAGATATTCGAAGTTTACGGTGACAACGCAATGAGTGATTCTAAAGTGCGCAAATGGGTAAGATTGCTCAAGGAAGGTTCGGAAAATATCCATGACAAATTACGCTCTGGTCGGCCATCCGTAATCACTGACGATTTAGTGCAGCAGGCAGTTGATACCCAAATTCACACAAACAGGAGATTCACAATTTCTAAGATGTCATCGGAATTCCCACGAATTTCAAGGTTAGTTTTGTTTAAAATTGTGTCTGAGAACTTAGAGTACAAGAAATTGTGCTGTCGATGGGTTCCTAAACTGCTGAGTGAGGAAACAAAAAGAAAAGATTGGCAAGTTCTCTAACACGTTTGACCCTTTACAAAGAGGAAGGTGGTGATTCGATCATCCGCCATACAGTTCAGACCTTGCGCCTAGCGACTACCACCTCTTCGCTTATCTGAAGACCTTCCAGGGCGGCAAGCGTTTAGAAACTGATGATGAGTAAGTGAAAACGACCGTGAGTAACTGTCTATCATCACAGGCGGCAGAGTTCTATGACGACAGTATCTAAAAACTGGTAGATCGTTACGATAAATATTTCAATCAAGGAAATTATGTAGAAAAATAAAGAATTATATGCAAATTCAGAATATGAATGCTTTTTTGAAAAAATATACTTACTTCGTTTTTATTGCAAAACGGACCTTACTTAATAAATATCCCTCGTAAAAATATGCGGAAGAGAGAATGATCTAAATAAACCTAGGTTTTTATGTGTGTATGGAAACATATATTGAATAGCAAATGGGTGATCTCTGAAATTTTCACTAAGAGAACAAGGAGGTGACTACAAGACATTTGGTGTAAAAGCAAAAGGATATTAGGACAACTACCGAAGTTATATTCTTGTAAAAATTAGAGATACAGAAGTGCGCATGGATTAATAGTTGCAAATGTTGGCAGCTTCATCAAATTGCTGACATCAACGAAGTAGTGATCATTGTTTTAATTTTATTAAAAAAAAGGCGAGAGAGAGAGTTGGTAATATGATGTTACACGAATCGTTCGTCTATGAAATCCTTTTGATCGTCTTTTGTTCTTGGTTGTCATATGCATGTTTGAACTTATTTGTTTTTATAAGCAAGTGTGTCCTTGCAAACTCGTTTTTATTTTAAAGGTATATTAAGAAAATCTGCCTCACAGTGAAAATGTCTAGAAATTAGTAGCTTTAGTATATTTTTTAAATATTAAAGTTCTTGCGCGATTAAGATATTTATGTCAGCAAATTACAACAACAGACGCACCTGAACTCTTCACTGGGGCTTTGATGAGTTGAAATTTTCTCAAGGTATTCATCAACAACGCGAAACCCCATTTTGTCAATTTAATCTCCAAACGAAACAATAATGAGTTTCACCAGGGGATTCCATAACAAACAGTTGTTTCGACACTGTGGTAAGGTTTAAAAACGTTAAAAGAGTTAGTGAAAGTCCTACATTTATATACCCGCATGTTGGGAATCCCCATCTGACGTCATATGTTGCGGTATAGCTCCGGCTGGGAAAACCCTCGCCAGGAAAACCCTAACTGGGGAACCCCTCGCCGGGAAAACTCCAGCATCGGACGACGTCAGATGATCACTCTCAACTCGAGATTTGGCAAAATGATTTGATTCGAATTGAACGATTTGATTTTTGCCAAATCTCAAGCTGATCATCTGACGTCGTGGAGTGTGGGGGCTTTCCCGGCGAGGGTTTCCCCAGCTGGAACTGCTCCGCACCAGATGACGTCAGATGGGGATTCCCAACATGCGGGTATATAAGCTTAGGACTTTCACGAACTCTTCATTCTGCCTTCACTTGACAAAGGGAGCAGTTGGCTCCCGAAACGTCGTGTTTTTAAACCTTACGCTAGTGTCAAAATAACTGTCTGTTATGGAATCTCCAAATGCAAGCAATATTCTTTAGATATGTATTTTAATTTGTTTTGGCCTGTATCCTATGTATGACCAACTATAGTTATATATGAATAAATTATTTTTGATTGATTGAATACGTCAACGGTACTGAAAATAATATATAGTATTGCAAAACACGTTCTCTAGATTTAAGGATGATAATAATCAATGATTTCTATCTAATTGATCTCAGTTTATTACTGCAGCCGAACATTTATCTACAGTTAATAAATTGAGATCAATTCACATAACACATCTGCAAATAATAAACATCTACAAGTAAAATATTTAGACGCATATCATTAAATGTTCGTAAAATTTTCACATCTACGTTATC
>QLNU02015360.1:14255115-14276928 GCA_006491805.2 Dysdera silvatica
TTGTATCAAGTGAAGATATTGTATCAAGTGAAGATATTGTATCAAGTGAAGATATTGTATCAAGTGAAGATATTGTATCAAGTAAAGTTCTTGTATGGAATTCATTGCGTTATTCGTTTAGCTGCTGCTTGAGCATTTTACTTTGTATGACTAGGCTTATCTGGTAGTGGACTGATGATTCAACAGTTTTCCTCTCCAAGAAATCGACCTTGAGACTACAGGAGATAGGAGGATACAGCTTCACATACATTATGCAATTGTGGCAACTTTAAAAGTTAAATAACTTCAAATCAATAAATATCTTTCAGCAGTGAAAACACGTACAGAAAAATAGAATATATTATATAAACTATAGCATGTAGCATATATTATATACTAGATATGTAGTGTGCATGATACTACTACAAAGAACTATTGATATTTAAAGATCTACGCATTGAACGGTGATAAACATGGGTGGAACTAGTCAAGCCAGTTCTTGCTTCTGTGTGAATGAAAACTGCAAAGTTTTTGTATATAAAGCAATTTTTACATTGGAAGCACGGATAGAAAAGCGAAAAGGAAAGAACAAACAATTCATTGCATACAATTTGTTTGATTACCGTGATGACCACCGGACCACCATCTTTCTAAAATGTCCTTTTTCAAGCTGAAGGAAAAAGATACTTCTCTCCATCAATGGATAGATAATGGTTGCAGGTTATAAAATAAAATAGAAAATATGTACAATGCAGCAATGAACTAAACATTATGTACGACGCAATTCCGGCCTTTCCTGGCCAGGGTGAGAATGTTACACCTGCGTCTGGGCCGCCAAATGCAGGGGCGGCAGCAAACGGTTTATTATATTGTTTTTGAGAGCTTTGGATCAAAAATAACGTCTCAAGGATTTTTATTTTGTTTTATGAAAATAAAAATAAAGATTATTCCTTTTTCGTATAATAACTATTTGAAATATATATATATATAAAGTAAGCACATCACATATCAAATTCTTCATTAATTAATATTAAATTAATAAAGATGGCGATATTGTTCTTGCACGTGGACACCCAACAACTCAGGAACGGCACTAGATGTAATAGTAAAATAAATAATGTATACGATGTTTCAAATGGCCAATTTTATGGATGGAGCAGTAAATTTTATTCTTCAAATAGGACTAAGCTACGTATGTCTTTGTATATGTTAAGATCTTGGCCAAGCAATTGAAGGCGAGTGTACAAATATTGAATTTTCTTATTTTTTAAACTAAATATAGGTTTCGAGAGATATAAAAATATCCAATTTAAAATAATGGTCATGAGACGAAATGTTAGATATTGCTCTCTCGCAAAAGAGACTTGCATTTGAATTTCATGAAGAGGAATAAAATGTGACTAATATTATTGCATAACATATGCAGTTTATAATTTAAGCTAGAGAAGTTTACTATCCACTGAACTTTTAATGATTCTTGTGATATTGCTTTGGAAGTTTCTTGACCAAAGCTCCAAATATCTTTACTGATGTTAAACTAATTTTTTGAATTCGTAATGGGAAACATCACCGTAATATTCTCCTTACTGATAGTGGAAATTGAATGGTTTTGAATAAAATTTCTATGGTGGATTCAGTCGAAGCCTTGAGTTGTAAGTCCACATTTATTTAAATATATTTGTAATCCAGATCGTGTTTACCATGATTCTTTTTAGACAAATGGCAAGAGAATAAGAAGATGCTGTATTATCCCGAGGAAACTTTTCTTTTGGTTTAAAACAAGAGTTTCAGTCAAGAAAAGGACCAAAAAAAAGAACAATTTTAAGTAGTGCATATTTTTATTAAGCATACGTACTACTTAGGAGGAGTTAAATTATTTTACCATCTCACGGCAATGTTAGGAAGCATGACGTATAGGGAAAGTTATATGCTGAAGCTCTGAATTCAACAGTTGTAGTACATTCTTACCATATGATGGTCAGTATAGTTACTAATATAATTAAAAACAAAAATAAGCTTTATACACCAAGTGAAATGCCTCGAAGACAATTATCCATGTTTATTTAAAAGCAGGAGTTGCACCAGTCAGTAGGAGACTACAGGGCAAAAATTATTTTATTTATATTCTGCTATTTCAAAAAACGTTTCATCATTTTCACAGGCTATTAGAATAAACAGTTTTACTGGATATATATAATTTTGAAGTAAATAAATAAAAACACAAATTAGTCAAATATTTTTTATTCAAGAACAATATTCTTTAGCCTTCGATGATTGCTTGGCTTTATTTATTATTTACGAAGAGAGAGAGCGTGTTACCGAAATATTACTACTTGTAACGCTAACGCTTAATAATTCTGTAACTGTATTAACTTTTACAAATTTTCTATCCTTCTCCACAAAAAGGGTTATAATTCATATAATTTAAGGATTATAATTACAGTATCACCTGACTATAGTGGCCACCCTTGGGACCGGATTGTAATGGCCATCATAGAGAGGTGATCACCATACACGACAGATTTTGGTATAGGCATAAGTCCCTACCAGTTCTCTCTTTTAAAAAAGTGATCACTTTATTCAGGCGGTCAATTTACAAGGTTTCACTGTATATAATCAAAATATCCAGCTAATGTCCTTTAATAAATATTTCAATAAACAATTTGCTAAACAGGCTAACAAGACACAATCAATAAAACTTAGGATTTATTTAGGATTAGGATTATTGAGCAGAACTAAGCCAGAAATCGACATCACAAACTCAAAAAGCTTGATTATATAAGGACCAGAAAGGCTTCATCATAATCAGGCAATGAGAGAAATGCATTAAGCATAATTTGAATCACCTGTATTTCTGATTGGTTGGAACTTGGGTGCACATTCTTTTACATATTCTGAATATTGCATTGTTTACAAGAATATCTCTTGATATAAATTTAAAAAACCCACATTGGTTTGACGACCAAAATGACCCGTAAGAGGTGGTTGAACTCTTTGTAGATGTCGAGTTAAAATCCCAATCTACTTAAATATGGATCTAAATTTCTGAGAAAACGATTTCAAACTTTGTAAATTTTTAGAAGGAAATCGACTACGATGAACTAGAAAAATTCCATGCAAATGACACAATTTCTAGTGCAATGACTAGGCATTACCAGACGACACCATTAGATAGTCTTCTGCGACACTTTATTATGAATTTGTCTCGTCTTGATGTCTCTGACCTAACAACACGGGGTTGAGCTCATATGGAGCCAGTCACTTAGTTAGATCGTACATTAAATGTTTTACTTCCTCAAAACATTAAGAATATGCAATTTTAAAATATGTAGCTGCTTTTAATAGAACCGAGGCATGGGTACACATTGTTTTTAATTTGTTTATTGCAAAATAATATAATATTTAAGCATAATTTTCAAGGCATAATTTGTTAGGGCAAAGATTAATCTAAATATGTTGTCGCTAGAATATGCATTCTATTTGTATTTTGCTGGGTCATAATTAACTATCTGGTATGTATTATAGCCCTCTGTCTAATGCATAATGTAGGCCATTGTAATTTATTCCTAAAATGTCATAAGAAGTTTAATATTTATGGGTGAAATTATCTATTTTGAAATATTTTCACACTTCCTTCAAATATTTCTTATACATATTACATTTTATTACATACTTTCACATGCGTATACTCTATACACTTTATACACATTATGTACAAAAAGTTTTAAACGAATGTAACAAAGAGAATTTTGGCCTTACGATATTTATGGCGATAAGGTTTCTCAGTTGTATTATATGGTAATTAAATTCGGAATTTCTTATCCAGTTTGGATAAACGGAGCATTTAATTTACCAATTACAAAACATAATTACAAAACGAAACAAATCAGCCAAGATTTACCATAATTATTAAATTTAATCACTGGTCGGTGTGGAAAAAATAAAAAAAAAGAAGAAAATCGGAAAGAAACTGAAAATAGAAAATAAAAGGAGCAAGACGGCCAAACGAACTAAACGGGAAATAATTTAGATGGAAAGGAAATTAATAGAAATAAGGAAAGCGAAAGAATCTTAAAGCAAAATAAAAGTAAATTCCTCAACGAAAACGAAGGAAAATATAACTCCTGTTATTTGAGGAATAAAAGAAGCATATATTTGAATAACGTTGACGCTATTTATGCATTAGTTATAATATGGATATCGAATTTATTTATTGTCGTGTATATTGATACTTGTTTATATGTTTAGAGTATAGATTCCACCTAATTTGGGTTAATTGGGACTTATGCATGTCTTGATAATCAGAAGGCCGGATAAATGAATATTAGGATGCTACAAGGAGCGAGGAAGTATTTATCGAAGTATTATTTATTCATGGACAATCGAGTACTAGGAAAGAATGTGCACAATAGACACATCTACTTTTTATATGCTGGTCACATAATGACGCAATGGCACAAATGAAGTAAAAGAAGTTTCTTCGGACAATTAAAAATTTATGTATATGGTTTTGGCGAAATTACTATCTCATTTATGATAAAAAATGGTTCAAAAATGTCAAGAATTGTTTTTGTAAAATAAAACTGAATCTTAATAGGAAATATAACAGTAGAAATTCAAGCATAATGATTTGAATAAACTCATTATTATTTTGGATAGCAATAATTTAATTACTGTTGTAAAAGATATGGTAAAGCACGCTCTCTTAATATATAAAGATCGTAGTAAAGTTACTTGAAATCATCCTGAAATGTTATAAATATTAAATGGTTATTTGCATGCAAAAATCTAAACACTGGTGAAATTGCGACCCTGGTGTCAAATTTGTAAGTTGGGCTATCACATGAGGCAGTGGGTCCATCGCATCGGCTTGGCGGGACCCGGGCTCTATTTGGCGACTGAAAAGTTTTCTTACTAGATAGCCTTGTCACCAAACGTCGAGACACTCTTATTCTAGTTCTGGACCAACTAACATACGTTTTTTTTTGGGGTTTTTTTCTGCCCTCAACTTAACCATGTAGTTCTTTCTGGGAAAAATGTCTAGGGACCTTGTGCCCCACCTTGATTCATCGGCCACCTTACCGGATAATACATATCCATTCTTTCTTTTCTGTTTATTCAACTTTAAATTAACTACTCCCCTGTGCCCTAGTTAATTTTGGTAGGAAATTTATTTCATTTTAATTAATTGGCTCAGATGAATAACTGTTCGTAGTCAAACCCGAAATTGGATAGTTTATCATTTTCATTCAGAGTAGAAAATCTCTGTTTAGATGGAATTAATAGCTCGGGTCTTTTTGTTATTCCTTGTTTATTGTCGAATGAAAAGAATTCTAGTGTGTGAATTACGGATTAATGTCTGAGTCCTGTTAGTTTTGTAAATATCTGGTTGGAAAATTGTGTCCCACCCTGTAATTAACCATTTTGGGTAATGGCCATATGTAGAAGAAATGGTATTTTTGTAAAACCTAAAAATTGTTTTATTAAATGTGTAAAAATTATTTAATCCTTTGTTTCCCTTGTTGAGTAATTTTCCGTTGCTTATCAGTATGCATGCATATGATATGTGTTTAGTTAAGGCTAATTAAATAATCAAGTTTCATTAAGGCATTTACATCACTTTTGATTAGTGAGCATGGGTCCAAAAAAATGGACTCGTGCCCATTGATTTAATAGCGAGGCAAATTGGCTTCCCTTTCCCGCAATCTTGGGTCTGCGGAATATTTTTCCTTTCATGATTACTTTTAAAGTAATTATGGAGAGACAGCTATTATTATATTATAAACACAACGCGTTCACCATTTATTTAATTTCCCTTAACTTAATCTCAAAAATAAAATTTAATTATTTACCCCCATAACAAATTAGGAGCCAGGTTCGGTAGGCTACGACCTATACATTTCACCCACTGGACGGATAGTAGTTTTTAAAGTATGCTGTTCATAATATAATTCATTGCAAGATAAAGGAAAATAACTCAAAAATATAATTACTTTAGTCAATGCAGCCTATTTTAATCCTTGTAGATAACTGAGCTTGAGTTAAGCTTAGCTTTATCTTGTTGAAGTTTTAACTATGTGTACAATATACATAGTATATTCTATTTATTTCTTGTTTACTTTAAAACTGTCTTATAATTGTAAGTAGCAGAATTTATAAATGAATAATGCCGGACAGCAGAATTATTTTTCTTATATTTTTTAAATGTAAGAATAATTTTAGAATTAACTAGTATATTGAACAGTGACAAATTTATATTTATGGGCTAAAGTTAAATGCTCAAACATTTGTAAATGTCATAAATGGAATTTTTTAAATACTACTCTATGCTCAATGCAAAATGATATTTAGCAAACCTAATGACAGTGTACTGGCCATAAACTGGGCCGATCTTAGTGAGGACGTTTTTCAAAATTTTCGCCCAACATTTTTTATACAAAGTTTTGCAAAAGAATGGAAGATAATAATCTTTAGAAGGAATCAAACATGTTCACACTTATTTGCTACCTTATGGTTGGCAATATGTGAATTCACGGTTCAAACACGACCAGTAAACCCTGTTTTAATACCTAAAGAGCAAGAATATATTTAAGAATTGTCGCTTCGTTGAAACCAAAATCAAATTGAATAAAAGCCACCTATTCAAAAAAAAATACTATTAATAAAACGCAGTATTTTTACTTATTCTTAAAGTAATTTGTCGTTTTTTCAAGCAAAAACAAAATTTCTTCAGATATTCCTCCTCCTTATGTTACTTTTAAATCTTAAATAAAACAATTTATATTCCCATATACCTAGGATTTTTATCTCCTAAACTAGATTAACGTCATTAACAATCCGTTTTTGTCAATAGCCTAAATCAATTAGTAATCTATATTTATATATATATATTTTAAAAATATCTCGTTTCTTATTTGATTTCATTTTTTGCTTTTTCATCTGATAACTTATAACATTTATTAAAATGTCCGAATCAAGTTTTCAAAGAGCCTTAAACGATGCCAGAATAAAGAACTAATAAAGAATAATTAGACTTCCTTTGTACAACAAGCGATATCGACAGCAATCTAATATTCATACTCAACTTTCAAATAATAGTTACGTTTTTGTAAGTTGTAAATAAATTTTCCTGAAAAACATTTCAACGTTCTTTTTTTTTTACAGTTTAGTGATTAACTTCAAACAAAACACTGACGTTTTATTACGTCACACTCACCAAAAATAAGTTTTTTTTCCAAACCATATTTTTGAATTTTCAGATTTACATCAACTTTAGACAACCAATGAAAAAAAGGTTCGGCATTTCTTTTTTAGGTTGAAACGTCCCTTCTGTTTTCATAAGGCAACATATCTGAAATATCTTATTAAATATGGGTTTTCGACTATGGTAACCATTTTCAAATTTCTTCGGTATGGTTTAAGAATTACGAAAATATACAGTTAGTGCGATGTTTTTTGAACACTCTGTATATATGTACATGTCTGAAATTCAATAAACCAGATATCGCTGGGCATATAATCGTTAACAGCAAATGCAAAACAACCTACAATTAATAAGAAACGGTTGTACGAATTGGCTGTATTGAAATAAAAAAACGACTATTTAAATATTTTTTAACTGAATTTTCGACAGAACTTCTGGACATTCTCGTTCTCATGGTTTTCGTTTACATATAATGCAAAGTTAATATGCTGCTAAGGATAAAATATGACCTAATAAATATTCCTCTCTAGCTAATACTTACTACGCCATTAATTCTGCTCGTATCAGCCACAGATGATCCCATCTTTCGGCTTGCATAAGCAAATAAGCGAACGTGCAATCTTCGTAAGCCATCAGTCATAGACCATACGTATTAAAAAATCGGTTGAGCTTATGATGCAAATAAGTAGGAATACGATTCTGAAAAATTAAAATATCTGCTTGATGTTGATAGGGCCTAAAGTGCAAATATATTTTTGAAGTTTAATAAACCAGAAATAAATTTATTGTTAAAGAAAGAAAATTAGCTTTTTATAGAGACTAAAAACGGCAGCCAAATGAATTTTCACAGCATAGAGCTTGTTATGGATGCATTTTTGTACATAGGAATAAAATTATGGGACAGCTTCTGAAACACTAGATTCTGCCCCAAAAGAATGATATGTGAGCGGCATAGATATGCTTTAATTTTCATAGATGAAACGTATGTCTAACTGGAATATCGAATGAAGCAACTTGAGTTTGATTTTTAAGACTATATTCTTGCAGTATGGAATCACATGAATTTCATAGAACACGAATTATTGCGTTATTAGTTAATTTACGAAATTATTGTTCAAAATTACAACTAATTAGTCTTTAAGTATGCGCACATCTGTTTGAAGTAAACTTTCTTATTTACCCGTGTTTTTAGGTTCTCAAAACTGTGTTATCAATAATTGGTTGCGCTATTGAAGTGCCGTATTGATAGAGACATTGGTGCAATATTGATAGAGATACTGGTGCAATATTGATAGAGATATTGGTGCAATACTGATAGAGATATTAGTGCAATATTAGTAGAGACAGTAGTGCAATACTGGTAGAGATACTGATCCGATATTGTTGTTGAGGAACTATGAACTAAGAATGGATATTATACCTAAACTTTTGCTTCACTGATTTTTACTGAATTTTAAAGAATTTCAAAAGATATAGCAATATCGATGATTTAAAAATTATTTTATAATTTTTGAGTAAACAAAGAAAAGAAATGTGCATAGTACGAGGTATATTTACAAGGATTCAATATACAGGGTGCCCGAGAAAGATATTTATTGTTATACAAATTTAGAAAACAAAAAAAGCTAACAGTTATTCTAAAACTGGCATAAGGTTTAATACACATTTGTAGTATTTTAAACCTTATGCCAGTATTGGAATAACTATTTTTATGCAATCTCTTGTAAAACTTTTTATTGTAAGGTTAAAAATCAACCTGGATAATAAAATGTGTTCCGTGTCAAAGGAAAGAATACCTCAAAAAGTCTTTTTGTGCATGTTTACAAACGTAAGTTTTGAAACAAAGAATAACTTTTGCAATCTCCCCAGTTACGCTGGAAGTGCTGAACAACACCTGGTAGAAAACAAGTCATCGACTGAACATTCTTCGTGCAACTAAAGGACCCTATGTTGAGGTTTTTGTAGGTGAGCTGAAGTAAAATATTTGATGGCCAAACACAGAAAAAATTCTCAGCGCCTTCCTAATTACATAAGTCGTTAAATTGCTATCGCGAAAACACTCTATTCGTATTTCCAATTTAATCCTTCCGTTACTTCATCAGTTTTCTCCCTTCGTATAATATTAATTTTCTATGAATTGCTTTCAGATAAAAGAAAGTAGCTACCGCTTGGACGATAAATTAGTTTTCAATTTTTACTTTTTCAAAGACATATGATTGGTAGAGGAAATACCTAATTATTAACGCCAATCATGTAATTATGAAAGGTTCGGTAGACATGAAAACATAGCAAATTTCTCAACTGTCTACAGTGAAAAATTGTGTTTCAAAGAAATATAGATTTTGAAAGAACTGTATAATTATGTCACATAGGACGTTTTCTGGTCTACGCTAATTCGCATTTGTTATTTAGAAAGTATTTCACAGTCAAAGTAGTATTTTATGGAAATCTTTGCCAAGTTTCTGGAAAGAAAATGGCGTTAATGGCATTTTAGAATTTATTTCAGATTCTTATTAAATATTGATATTCTTTAGTGAAATTGGCGAAATCATTTTTTTATGAATGCTTCTTTAAAATTCATTCTAATATCCATATGCGCCAAGGTATTGTAAGGTGAAATATGTCATCTATTCCGAGCCCATTTCTAATAACGACGATAATTTTTCACTAAGCCACCAATCGTCTTTATCCCTTCCAAGCTTTTCAATCTGAGGGATTTATGGAAGTGGGGAGTAAAATATGGTACAGAATAAATGGCTGAGCATAATAGTGCTCATCAACATATGCATCGTATGAATGTGAGCTACCCCACTATTTTAAGCTATTTTAGGAAATGTGAAAAATGAGAAAACAAATCCCAGATAACAAAGATCGCCCTTGGGACGTCCTGAGGACGTTCTAGATATCCTCAGGACGTCCTTAGGACGATCTTTGCTATCTGGGATAGGTCTTACATCATTAGTTTGGTCCACAATTTATTACGCAAAAGAATAATAAACCCACCCCTGTTTCAATTGCATTTCATTTTCATTTGCATTGAAAATACTGTATAAGGTATACTTCTACAGTATGCTTACACAATTAAAATGAAAAACCGATTCCTTTATACAGCTGGACCAATATATGCACATTAAAACATATTTTGCAACTACGAAACATGTACTTTGAATTGTGTTACTTATTATTACCATTAATAGGAGAATGTATTTTCTTTGGCAATTTTGAATTTTTAATGATGATTATCTAATTATAATGATTATTATGACTGATGATTATCCAATTATTATGACTGGTGATTATCCAATTATCATGACTGATGTGTTCCTAATTATCATGACTGATGTGTTCCTGATTATCATGACTGATGTGTTCCTGATTATCATGACTGATGTGTTCCTGATTATCATGACTGATGTGTTCCTGATTATCATGACTGATGCGTTCCTGATTATCATGACTGATGTGTTCCTGATTATCATGACTGATGCGTTCCTAATTATCATGACTGATGCGTTCCTGATTATCATGACTGATGTGTTCCTAATTATTATGAATAACTAGTATCTATTTATCATGACTGAAGAATATGACTGACAGTTGTCTAATTCTAATGATTGATGATCACCTAATTTTAACGACTGATACTTATCTAATTCTAGTCAATGATGGTTATTTAATTCCAATGACTGATTATTATGACTCTAATGATTATCTTATCTATAAATTTCTAATGATTGATTATCATGACTGATGATTATCCAATTCTAATGATTGATTATTATGTCTCTGATGATTACCTTACCTATAAATTTCTAATGACTAATTATAATGACTGATGTTTGTCTAATCTATAAATTTCTAATAACTGATTATTATGACTCGGATGATTATTTAATATATAAATTTATAATGACGGTTGTTGGTAGCTGAAACATATTTAAGAAACAGACAGAACTAAGGGCGGTTCCGAAAATTTTCAACTGTTAGGTGTGTTATATCATTAAATTAAAGATTCAACTGCATCAACGATCTGGAGCGAAAATCTAAGAAATCTCTTTTATTTAAAAATGGTCATTAATCTTCACAACTCAAATATGTTGGACCTTCTCTACAATTTTAACTACATAAATCTTCTAGTATCCATTTTTAGATGAATCTTCGTTATTCACATTTCAAATTAGACTGAGACGTTATTGAAGGATTAACGACAAAAAACAAATCCTCAATTACTTTTCGAAATACCACATCAACAAATAATGCATAAAAATTTAAACATTGTAATAGGGTGAATTATGTTTCTACTTTCCCTTCCAGTACGCTTGATTGGATATAAATGTATTGCGAGGTGATTTCAGTCGCCTAAAATGATGCCCCTACAATGAACGACTGACAAATATTCGCTTTTATCTGACAATCCAAACTGTCAGGTGCCAAAATGATTAGATAACCAAAATTAATGGACGTTAGGGAATTTTTTTTCTAATTTGTTCGTGGATTGTCTTTTTTTATAACAATGTCTTTTTGTAATAGCAGCGCATTTTTTATAATAATAACAATAATAATTAACCTCTTCTTCGTATGATAACAACACATTTTGATAATAATAATAATAATAATAATAATAATAATAATAATGAAGTCAAAATACCTGTTTTCCGGGAAGAAAATAATTTTCATAATTCGACTAATTTAAATCATTTTACGAAGCTTAGAAGATAATATGTGAATTCTAAGAAATTCACACCGTTTCTCATAAATTCACGTTAATTAAAAACAATTATTTATTCCAATTATCTGCTCTCTGAACTACGCGTGAAGTTAATTGCATTTTTGAAATTCTTTGTAACCTTCATCAGCGTACACATAAAATAAAACACTGCCAAGATAAACCTAAACAAACATAAGGGAATGACAGTAATGAAATGATTCCATCGCGAAAGCCTTCTTCTCTTTCAAGTAGACAAGTATTTGAGTATTATATTTTTAATTTCGGGAATAAAATGCTAAAAAGCACATTTAGTGTGTTGCGATTTGTTTATTATAGATAGATATTCCGGCTTTTCAAAATCTTTATACAGTTTGATGAAGGAGTTGCAAAGTGGAATAGTTTCTCTCGCAACTTTTTTTGACCACAATTTGGGTAATTCAATTTCTTTCGAGAAAGTGTGATATATATTATGGAGAAAATCCTTTAAACGTTTTAGCAGGAAAATTTTCAGAACACAAAGACCTTGTTTACAAAGATAGAAATCTGTAGAATGGATTGTGGAATAAAAGCCAGTTAAAATATAAGTATTCATTTAACATTTCAAAAAAAACAACTTACCTCAAAAGATTTAAGAAAATATTTGTTGTGTAAAAGAAAAAAAATCCATATTTTAATGAAATTCCACTAGAAAAAAATTATGAATTTTATACTGTTCTCTATAACTTAAAACACTATAAAGCTAATGGTTTTTTAAATAACATACATAAAAATAAATTCGGTCGCTAAAAAAACATTCCGGAAATAAATCCAAATTTTATTGTACTCCAGAGAGACATTAAAACATGAAAGACGAGGGGAAAATCGTTTTTAATAAGGTTTCACTTACTCTTTACGCATTTAAAAACTTCTCTAAAATTTTCGAGTTAGGAAATTGAAAAAAAAGAAAGAAAAAAAAGACGATCATTCGCGGTTCCCATCGAAAAATTTTTTTTTATTCATTAATTAATAAAACTGAAAGCGACGGGTTTTATCACTTCCCCAAAATCTGCGGATTAAATTACGACGCGTGGCTTAAAACATCGGCATTCAGAAACGCGAAACGCTATTTTTGATCAGTTTCAAAGGAATTTCAGTGTTTTGCTCAAAGAAATCTGTCTTGTTAGTTATTGGTGTCAATTTCTATTTTGCAGAAGAAAAATCTTTTAGAGCTTGGAAATTTGACTACGAATTTATTTTTCTTTTGGTACCAAATTTTGAATGAAAATTTAATTTAAATAGAAAACTATGCAAATGATTATTGGCGACTGGGGAATTTCTCATTCAATATAATCATCTTTTTCCCTGCTTTATCAGTGTTGAAAATTTCGACATAAAATTGATTTTTAACATAGTCCAAAGCAATTGAATTAGGCATCCTCAAAACTAACTTTTCTTTACAAAATGGAATATTTTAGACGCAGGAGATATATATATGTTTCCGGCAAAAGCTTGAAATATGCAAATTTTCGTTTATGTGGTTTATTAATATGATGGATTTGCTTGTTTAGGTTATGTATAATACGTTAATTACATTAATGAATTATTCATATGTCATATTAACGATATGTACGATGTGTCAATACGCTCTACAGCAGGTGGACATGTTCAAAGACGTGAGGTTGTAAATTTTCCCATTACACATAAAATCGATGAAGACATGTTGGCGTGAAGGAAAGGTCGAGTTTATACAGAATGATCGGTTTATTGGTGACATACTGCACTAATAAAAAAACTGAAACAAAAATTACACAAAATGTGTTGGTGCGCTTAATTTTTAAAACTTTGTAATAAAAACGTTGTTGCTAATAACTATTTTCATATCACGTGGCTATCATAATCTGAGCATGGTGACCTCTGTTTATATCTGTGTTGCTGGTCGGAGTTGCCATCATATTGGTTGGAATCTTGACTGGGTTGATGAGGAATTAAGTGCATTGGTGACGTCTTCTCTAGCCTTGAGACACGAAAGGAGTTTCTAAATGTGCGAGGTAGAGTTACTCAGGAGTTGGTCATTAACTGTAACATTGATGTTTGATAGGATATGAAATACCTCAAAGAAGCTGAGATCAAGCGTTGAACTGATTTTTTACTGATAGGTGCATTAGAGAATAAGAACTTGTGTTCGAATTCCCATGAGTGTTTTTCCAAAGCCGATTTATGAAATTCTTGCTTTCTTACATAAGCTTCATGTTCTTTTAATATGAGAAACAGTGCTCTGCATATTTGGTCAGTATAAATTTGGCCACACTGACATGGAATAGAGTATATGCATCAGATGTTTTTCTCATTTTAAAGATGCCATCCCGGATTCTGATATTTATTACGACTTTGAGAAATCCATTAACCTTACACAAACTAGCTTTTACAATACAACTTTCTTGAAAGGGAGATGATCATGGCTCCAAATTATTTGTGTTGCAAGATAGAAGTGCCATATTCAAAATCTAAATGTAACATCCAAGGCGCCATCATGTCTAGGACAGAGGACGCATGGCATATGCTTTCCCATCGCCGGAAATTAGACAAAACCTTGACGGTCTTCCATCCATTGGCGATTGCTCTCACAGACGGTTTGAAGAAAGGGTCAGTTTCTCTGTTTTCATTGGAAAGTGTAATCGAATAGGTTTTCTTTATTCATAGCAACTCCTTTGTATTTACAAAATTTTTTAATTTTTTTAAAAAATTTCTTCTAAAACACTGAATGTTTCTAAGAAAAACAATTTCTGCGAAAATCGTTGAAAAGCAAAGAACAAGTTGGTTAACCTGAGATTACCTAGAGCTCCTGGAATATACGCCATTGAAATTGAATAAATTAAATATTCTTTTGTTCGTAAAAACTTCAAATCTTCGATGTTTGCTTTCCAAATTTGTTCCGGGAATTTTACATTGAGTTAAAAAACGTATATATTGAAAAGCTTCGAAATTGCCTTAAGTGATCTTTTCGTTATTAGGAACAAGTCAGTAAGGCTATACAGTGCGTTCCATGATGATAGGTTCACCCACAAAAATGACTTTCTTCATAAAAATATGCAAATAATCTCCCAAAAAATTTCAGTGGTCTCGTATTAGAGTATGTAATAATAACACAGTGAAATATGCTAAAAAGAAAATGATTTTTTTAAGAAATGCGAAATTTTTTAGTATTGATGTGTTGCAAAATAATAGGTCCACCTTAGATTTCATTCCAAAATACCGTGTGATTATTTCTCATTTATGCAAATTTGCGTCCTGACATGTGCTTTCGACGTCACTGAGCTGTAGAATGTGTTTTTAACTGTTACTTTCAGTGTAGTACCGTTTTAGTGAACAGAAAAAGAAATGGGTCTGCCCCGGCTGCAGCCCGGGGGCCCTGATGAAGTTTAGGGGCCCGCCCTGGCAAGGGCCTCTGCTCTAGGGGCCCGGCTCAGGGAAGGACTTATGGGGCCAGTCGAATTGGGCCTGGGGGCCCCGCGTTGGCTCTCGGCTCCCCTGATTGAGTCAACGAGGTGTTCGATTTCTTGGTAATGTATATCAAGCCAAACACGCTGCTGGGGTTGTAGGAGGAATAACACGGGATAAGTAATTTGAATACGCCATTTTTTATAGTTCATTATAGAGTTTTTATAACTAATAAGAGTCTAAAATAAGAAAATCAATCATTCCATAAACCTTCGCTTTAATGTAAAAGTCATAAATTTGACAGTATAAGTACGACAGTAAGACCATACTGGCTGGGTCTTTAGCTGCTCGGTTGGCAGAACATCAGGACGGAAACCTGAATGCCGCTGAATTGATGGTTTTCTTTCTTCCGACTCCTGTAGCTCAATAGCGCTATTTCGTGAAGAGCCCTAAATTCTTTCGTAAGGGACTAAGTGTTTGTCACCTGTAGCTCAGTTGTTAAGAGAACCTGCCCGGATAGTAGAAGGTCCTGGGATCGTGCCCCACCAGACGCAAAAAACATTCCTTTCTTTACGAACGTTTGACCATCTAACTGTGCCACAACATCGGCGTTACTATTACAACGCCTAAAAAATGTTAATAAAAATTGTTTCTTAATTTAATCTGCGTAGTGTTCGATTTGTATAAATACATCTGCTACAACGGGCTTTTCGATGAATTTAATACCGATCTCTTCGCAATTAGGTTTAAAAAGCAGTCCATGTACTGCCTCATTCGGCGAAATATCCGGTTTCGGAAAATACGCTTTAAATATGTTCGTAAGGGGGTCAGTAATAGTAATACTTTATTCCTTATTATTTTATACCGCAGGAGACCATACAAACGATTTGCTTGGGAAATGGAAAGAGAGCAGTAGCGATGCTAGTAACGGGGCTCTCTTTCCGGTAGAAAAAGCAAGGGATTTCTCGTATTCAACAAGAAACAACAAAGATATTGATTCGCGCGTACAAATCCGCATTGTTATTAAGAGATTTACATTCGCTGATGAATCACATTTACAGAGTTTATGAGCAGAGTCTTGACTCGAAGACGTTACAAGTGAAGGTTGAAGTCCAAAGGTGGAATCTTTGTGGGCTGCAGAGTAAGAATGTTTTTCCTTGTAGCCTGGACCGAGAGAAGAAGTAGGAGAAACAAAAATAGTAGAAAAATGTAAATGAATTTTGAGTTGACCGTTGCGGGTGCAGTTTTAAAGGACATTTAAAAGGAAAACCAGACGACAGAAAAAATGGAAAAGGAAGAGCAGGGAGAGCAGAGGAGGGGGAAGAACTGAAAACTAAAAGGAAAGAGTGGGAAGGCAGAAGTAGCAGGCAGAGCATACTTGATTTAAGTACTAATCAAAGATTTTGGCTTTAAGGGTGAGAAAAGACAGGGCTTTAAATTCTTGAGGGATCGAATTCCAGATTTTAGAACCCGTAACGGAGACACTGTGTGTTTTATAGTTTGTGCGAGTCCGCGGTATTCTGATATCGTCCTGGTGACGTGTATTGTAATCATGTGTCGTCTGTGAGATGGAGAAAGGTAAAACTAGGTCACCTTTAGTGACTTTGTACATAAGGAGTGCAAGTTTATAGTTTATTAACAGAGTGAAAGGAAGAATGCGCCATAATTTAAAAAGTTGGCCAGCGTGTTCATGGAAGCCTGCAAAGTTAACTATTCGCATAAGCTTTTTTTTTTGCGTTCCTATCAATTGCCTAAGGGAAGTAAAATATGTGATTCCCCAGACCTCAAGACAGTAGGTAAGTTTTGAATAAAATAAAGAATAGTAAAGAATCATTAGGATATATTGAGGAACGACATGTCTGAATCTCAAAAATATTCCCAGGAGACTGCTAAGAGAATTGGTGAGATCGTTAATGTGTTCTTTCCAGGTTAAATTTGAATCGAAAATTACTCCAAGAAGTTTGGCTGATTTCGTTTCCTGAAGGATGGAGTTGCGGAAAGTAATAGGAGAACTGTTAGGTAATATTTTTTGCCGGGAATGGAAGATAACGTAGTTAGATTTTGCAATGTTTAGCTCTAGTTTGTTAACGTAAAGCCAACGTGAAATGTTATCTAAATCTTGGTTGACTTTTTGCACTGTTTCTTCGATATTTTTTCCCGATACCAGAAGTGTCGCGTCGTCAGCATAAAGAAACAGCTGACTATTCAGGACAGCTTGGGGCAAATCGTTGATGTAAAGAAGGAAGAATAGCGGAGCTAAACAGCTTCCTTGAGATACACCAACGCAAATAGTTTTGCGAGTTGAGGGAGTATTACCTATGAAAACTTGCTGTTGCCTATCAGAAAGGTAGCTGTTCAGTAATTTTAGAGGTGTACCCCGAATACCATACCGTTCCAATTTCGTCAGTAAAATGTCATGCTTAACATTTTCAAACGCTCTTTGGAGATCTCTTTGCATTCCTATTACAAAATTGCTTTTGTCTATTTCGTCAGAAATCATCTCTTTGATATTAAGGAGGGCGGTAGTTGTTGACCTATGTTTTCGAAAGCCGAATTGATGTTTGTAAAGTAAGTTTTTACTTTCGAAATATGATTCAAGTCTACTGTGTAAAGCCTTTTCAAAAATTTTGCTAATAACTGGAAGGATAGAAATAGGATGATAATTCTGAATGTCAGATGGGTCGCCTTTTTTAAATATAGAATGATTTTAGCCATCTTAAGTTTCGAGGGGAAAATACCTTTATCGAATCTAAGATTGATTAAGGGGTCATAGGACCAATGAAATTTAAAAAAATCGATTTTTTTTAAACACTTTTAAAAATCACGCCGGATTCTTATGAGCGTTTTAAGACCAACTGCATTTAAATCCGTCCATTATTTCGCGAGAAATTATTTTAAAGGGCTACGTTTCGTGTGTATGTTTTAGCGTAAATATAATTTTTCAACTTCAATTTTCTCAAAATGAAGATTTTGCAGCTTGCGCGCCCCATTTCTGGAGAACCACTTGTTATATGAGTAAGAAATTTTTCAAACATATTAAACTTGGCATTATGCATGACGTAAACCTAAAATTTTAAAAATATATTGTGCATATTTTTTTAAAATTCATTTTTGATGACGAATATTTTCTTAAAATCAGTAATTCAAAAATAAAAATTTTAGTAATAATTGTTTTAATGCTGTAAATGTTATTTTTTTAGGTCTGTCATCCTAAGACACCTTTTTTTTCCTTTTTATGTTTTATTTATTTATTCATTTATGTAACTTTATTGATCTTAAATTCAGATCACTGTATACATGTTGTAATTTTTACGTTTAAACCTTGACTTACGTAATTAAATTTCTAAAATGGAAAATCTCAATTCATATATTTATCAAAACCTGCACATAAAGACAAAATTACATTTAATATGTGGTTAAAATTTCTAAGGTTTCTATTGGATATGTTTAATGTTATAAATTTTTAAAAATGGTGCAGTTTTGTGTTGACCAAATACATTCAAAAGTCCCATGCCCCCTCAAATGTGCAATAACATTTGCAAGCAAATCTGGGTTGGTCCACAGTACTTGATAATATGCGGCGGGATATTATCAAGTTCTGTGGAGTTGGAACTAAGAGCATTAATAGAAGGCTGGTTTATGGAAGAAAGAAGACCCGGCGGCATGGAGGGGTTCGAAAACTTCTTGGTGGTGTGGGGGGTGGGACTACTGTTGAGAGGGGGATCGTTTGCAAAAAGTTCGTTAAAGGCTTCGGCTACTGTATTAGTTGTGTGAAGCTCAGTGCCAAAGGCATTGATTTTGGCGAGATGACGTTTTTTTTTTTTTTTTTTTAGGGCCTCGTAAATTGTTTTCCACGTAGATTTGTTGTCTCCGAGTGAGATTTTAAACTTCGCATCAAAGTAGTTCCTTTTGGCTACTCTCAGGATTGTAGTTAACAAATTACGATAAGAAATATATTTGATTTTAAAAGGGGGGTCTAAAGAACTGTTCCTTTATTTAGCATGACGCCGATCTCTATTGATGATACGAAGGATACAAGGATGTGCGGTGTGCCTCATATAAAATTCGGAGAAACTCCAAAGTGCAGAAGCTCGAGCCAAAAATCATTAATAACTCTTAGCTGCACATAATTATCAGCTTGACCTATGAAAGATTGATGGTATCCAGGGACGCCTTAAACACATTCGAGGATCCCTTTTTACACTGACTTTTAAATTTCTCAAGTTTTACAATAAGAAAAATATACGATATAATAAACACCCACACTTTCTATGGCTTTGCGGATGTGGGATTCCGTTGGCCCATCTATGCCACGGTTGGCATCTAACAGGAAGGGGAGGGACCTAGACACAGGAAGTTTGTGAAATCTGTAAAACCGAAAGAAGTCGGAGTTGTGTGTGTGAAAGAAATGGCTCTTCCTGTACTCAATTATCAGCATTCTCATATTGTTGTAAATGGGTGCCCTAAGGGAAGTGTCCCTCCCGTCGCTCCCTCGCCTTATTTGCACTGATAAACAACGACTTCTGAGGCCGTAATCGTTAATTCGTAGATGAGGACACAAAGTAAGAAATGTCAATAAATTACTTCACAGAGCATGCGCATCTGTCTCATTGATCGAGGAACATCAAACGCTGCTGACGTTCTACATGTGTGATGGATTTTACAGAGCGTGTTTTTCCCCAAGGTTTTTTAATTGTTCAGATATGTATCATACTCTAACACGACAGCGAACCGAGATATAATTGGGACATACAAACAAGAATCGTTGGAAAGAGAATCAGGCAATAGAAAATGAAAAGTTATTATGAAAAAATTTGGAAAAAAAAACAAAAAACGATCAGTATTGAGTTTCCATGTTAAGTGGATGTTCATAGTTCGTTTTAATCACAGAGTTTACGTCTTTTGGCTTTCATTTTAAATGAGAGTCAAGATTAATGAGGTAACTTTTTTCTTTATATATAACATGCTAAATCCTTGTACCAGTGGTTTCTAACTTGGGGTCCTCAACATGCAGTTTGGTATACAACTACTATTGAAATTGGAAGACAATTCATAAAAATAATGCTATTTAAAAATAAAACGACATTGCGTTGGCGACTTTGGGGTAAGTAAACTGCGGGTCATTTTTTTTTTTTTTTTTTTTTATCCTGATCGTTTTCCCCTCACTCGCAAATAACGAAAGCACGTGTTAACTTGCTTAATGGTTAATCCAGCACCTACCCGTCCCCCCATATATATATATATATATATATATATATATATATATATATATATATATATATAAATAGGAAATAGTAGATAATGTAAACATAAATATAAATCAAAATGTAGAAAATCAAGCGAGTAAATGAAGGTTATTAATAGGTGTAAATGTATGTACATCATACCACAATTACAAAATATACATTCCTGTGTAGTGAAAGTATAAATGAATAGACAATTTTACGATTAATAATAACGGGCTAGTGACGAGAGTGAAGATTGAAATTATATGACAATATATTGCATCTATGCATGCATGTACAATCTTTTTCAAGGGAACAGTTATACACGCATGCCGGACACAATATATAAGATCTGCAAGACAATGTTTCTGAAACGCCAATAAACCGTTCGACGAAACCCCCGAAAACCACTGTCAAACGGCTCAAAGGCAGCAGAATGCCTTTGAGCCAGTAGACATAATCATCGATTAGAACTACGTTACTGAGAGAGATGATTGTATGGGGTTAAAGCCATGGTATTTAAAATGTTACGGAAGAACGACATCATGGTTAATGTTTTCTACAATTTCAAAATATTAAACTGCAATGTTTTTCGTAAGTCATTTTAAGAAAAGGGCCTAATACTACTTTTAACTGAAATGGTATGAAAATTTTCCTGCGGTATAAAAAAATGCACTTTGAAAAATGCGTGTCGTTACGGAAGGACAGAAAAAACATGAAATGATGTCCTTCCGTAACGGAGTTTTCAATGTTTTTTTCAATTTCGGTACAGTTAATTAAATAATACAACGCATTATTTTGAAAAGACTTGCAAGATTAAAATGATATAATTTATTAGTTTTAATATGATATATAAAACATCATGCTTTTTCAAATTTTAAACATGTCCCAAAATACCATGGCTTTACCCTATGTGTCGATGCATTATCCAACATGGAGGGGAGGCAGCCTACCTCTAGAGTTTGAGGCAAGCTACGTCAATATGCCCATGTCTTTTAAATCAGAATATATATGATTCTTTTTTAATTAATATTCAGTACCCTGTGAACTATTCACCTTTCTTGGCGCAGTATAGCCCAGATGCTCTTGCGCCATAAAAAATCCAAACGAACATATTCACCTTTCATATACATATAAACCATTAAGTTCGAGTACAAACGTATTTAGATTATGACATCTAAAAACTGTGCCATACACCAGCTCAGTAGCGTATGAAAAGGAGGCCCATGAGCTCAAGCCCCCACCCCCATTAGATATCAAAATTCATGTTTTGCTTTAAT
>QLNU02015360.1:14277028-14295993 GCA_006491805.2 Dysdera silvatica
TGCACTATTTTTTCGATATTGTTTTCAGAGATCAGAAGTGTCGCATCATCAGTATATAGAAACAGCTGACTATTCAGGACAGCTAGAGGCAGATCGTTAATGTAAAGGAGGAAGAATAGCGGAGCTAAACAGCTTCCTTGTGGTACAACCAACAGAAATAGTTTTGCGAGTTCAGGGAATTTTACATATAAAAACTTATTGTTGCCTATTGAAAAGGTAGCATTTTAGTAATTTTAGAGGTGTACCCCGAATACCATACCGTTCTAATTTTGTCAGTAAAATGTCATGCTTTACATTTTTAAACGCTCTTTGGAGATCAATTTATGCTCCTATTACATAATTGCTCTTGTTTATTTCGTCAGAAATCATCTCTTTGATATTAAGGAAGGCGATACTTGTTGACCTATGTTTTCGAAAGCCATATTGATGTTTGTAAAGTAAGTTTTTACTTTCGCACTGTGATTCAAGTCCACTGAGTAAAGCCTTTTAAAAAATTTTACTAATAATTGGAAGGACAGAAATAGGACGATATTTCTGAATGTCAGATGGGTCGCCTTTTTTAAATATAGGAATAATTTTAGCCATCTTAAGCTTCGAGGGGAAAATACCCTTATTGAAGCTGATATTGATTAAATGCGCAATAGCATTTGCAAAGAAATCTGGGTTGGCTTTAACAATATGCGGCGGGATATTATCGAGACCTGTGGACTTGGAACTAAGAGCAATAATAGAGCGCTTGACCTCGTTTCTGCTCACTGGTTTAAGGAAGAAAGAAGACCCGGCGGCGGGGAAGGGTTCAAATACTTCTGAGCGGTGCGGGGGAGTGGGACTACTGTTGGGAGGGGGGGATCGTTTGCAAAAAGTTCGTTGAAGGCGTCAGCTATTGTATTAGTTGTGTGGAGCTCAGTGCCAAAGGCATTGATTTTGTCGGGGAGGGGATTATTAATATTATTTATTTTTATTTTTTTTGCGGTTTAGGGCTCCGTAAATTGTTTTCCACGTAAATTTGCTGTTTCCGAGGGCGAGTTTAAACTTTGAAATTGTTCCTTTTGGCTACTCTCAGGATTGTAGTTAACAAATTGTATGTTTGTCGTGTATAGCTTAGTTGGTAAGAGCACCTGCCTGGACAGTAGAAGGTCGTGGGATCGTGCCCCACCAGACGCAAAAAAGCTTCTTTTCTTTAACACTTCACCATCTAGCCATGCCATAACATCAACGTTACTATTCCTACACCTAAAAATATTGATAAAAATTGTTTCTTAATTTAATCTGCTTAGTGTTCGACTTGTATAAATATATCTGCTGCAACGAGCTTTTCGATGAATTTAATACCGATCTCTTCATAATTTGGTTCAAAAAGCAATCTACGTACTGCCGCATTCCGCGAAATAACCGGTTTCGGAAAATACGCTTTAAATATGTTCATAACGGATTGAGTGTTTGTCGGTTGTAACTCAGTTGATAAGAGCACCTGCCCGGATAGCAGAAGGCAGTGTTAGACAGGTGATGGGAGTCACCGGAGAGCCCGGTGGGCCGTCACGAAGCTCTTCTTTTGGGCCGTCACGAAGCTCTTCTTTTGGGCCGTCACGAAGCTCTTCTTTTGGGCCGTCGTATCAATTTATTTCCTTTCAACCAGCTCCAGCAAATTAGGAGGAATTGAGAAATAAAGCAAAATATATTCATTTGAATTCTAGATTTCCACTTTTTCCTCAAAATTTTCTACATACGCTTTTATGGAGAAATAGCAACAGCCGTTAACCAGATGAATAATTAAAAAAAAAGCGTAAGGTTGAATTCACAAAGGATTTGTATCAATGGCCATTTGGAATGCCCGAAGTTTATATCGAGCTGGAGCCCTAGAAAATTTGAAGGGTGAACTGAAGAAACGTAAAATATATCTTGCAGCCCTACAAGAAATCGGGTGAAAAGGTACAACCATAATGGATTCTGGAGATTAGACAGTTTTTTTAAGTGAAGGAAGAACAAATACATTTATCACCGGATTTATAGTTTCCAAAAAATAAAACAAACCGTTCTTCGATTTGAGGCTATCAATGAAAGAATGTGTACTCAACGTCTAAAATTCAAATTTTTCTATATCACTTCGATGTGCGTACACGCACGGACAGAGGGTGAAGCTAAAGAAGAATTCGATGTAACACTTGAACAAGCCTACGATAAGATTCCAATGTATGACGTGAAAATTGTTATGGGGAATATGAACGCAAAGCTAGGAAAAGAATATCAGTTTAGACCATCACTGGGGCGTCATAATTTTCATGACTATAGCAACACTTATGGGCTACGGTTTATTGATTTTGCTCCATTGACACTGCAAACATAACTATAAGTAGTACCTATTTTGATCATAAAAACATACACAAAGCTACATGGGCCTCACCGAATGATACCACTAAAAATCAAGTAGATAACTTCTTAATTGAGCTTAGACATGGTTCAGATGTCATGGATATTAGGACATGTAGAGGAGCGGATATTGACTCCGACCACTTCATGGTTCGAATCTTATATAGACAGAGAACTGCAAACACCAGTAAGTCCTTCCCCAAAAAAAGAAAAATTATTTAATATACAAACACTTAAACACAACCTTTTAGTAAGACATAAATTCCAATAAGCTATTTCTGAAAATTTAGTTACTGGCAATAATATACCAGAGGAAGGAGAAATGGATGGTACTTCAGGTTATAATTAAGACTTTGGCATCGGTGATCATCGAATACATGACCCTGAAAAAAGAACTAAATGGTTTGATTATGACTCCAAAAAAGTGTTAGAAGAAAGGAATAAGGTGAGAGAAATAATATTCCAAAGGAAAACAAGACCAACGTATGAAAATTTCTTAAATTGTTAAAAGAGGGGGGAAAATACCTACTAAAAAAAAAGGGAATTCGAAAAGAGAAGACTACTTAAGTTAGAATCTCGCCAAAGATAAGAGACAAGAAATGTGTTTAAGAAAGCTGTTGTATTAAAGAGAGGGTTCCAACCTAAAACTTCACTGTGTAAAGAAAAAGAAGGAAACTTAATAGCAGAAGGTGACAAAATGTTAAATAGATGGGCAAGATATTTTGAACAATTGCTGAAATTTGAGGAAGAGAGAGAGTTATTGATGGAAAAACAATCCAAGAGACAAACCAAGACCAAGTAGAAATTAATATTGAAAGAGAAGAAGTAGATGAAATGATACAATCTTTAAAGAATAATGAGAGCCCTGGAGAAGATGGCATTCAGGCAGCATTAATCAAATACGGAGGAGTTGAACTCAGAGATAAAGTGTATTTACTGGTGAAAGAGGTGTGGGAGAAAGAAGACATGCCGACAGAAATGAGCTCAGCAATCATTCATCCCATTCATAAGAAAAATTACAAAAGTAACTGTGCTACCTACAGGGAAATCTCATTATTAAATGTTGTTTATGACATTTCTTCAAAATTGCTTTTAAAATGTCTGGAAGTTTCTGCAGAAGAAATTCTGGCTGATAACCAATGCGGATTCAGATGGAACAGATCAACAACAGACCATATATTTTCACTAAATATTATCCATGAGAAACGCTACGAATTTAATATCAGCATACAACAGCTATTTATTGATTTTAAACCAGCCTATGACAGCGTCCAAAGAAATAAACTTTTCCAAGTTCTGAGAGAACCAAGTATTCCCTCAAAAATTATTAATTTAGTAAAGCTAAAGTTAAAGAACACCAAGGCCATAGTAAGGATTCAAGGACAGCTGTCAAGTGAATTCGGAGTGGAGAAGGGTCTAAGACAAGGTGATGCCCTTTAAACGACATTATTTAATTTAACGCTTGAAGCGTGCACAAATGAATGTGTACCCAGGTGACACGATTTTTAATGGAACCTCGTAACATCCAGCTTTTGCAGATGATATAGTCTTAATAAGCAAGGATGCATCTGTGTTAAAAGAAGCCCTACAAGATTTTGAAAATAGTGCTAAAGAGCTAGGATTAACAATCAATGCAGATAAAACTAAATATATGATTAATTCAAGGGATAAAAGAAGGTTTCAGAATATGAATGGCTTGGAAAGAAGAATAATGGGTAGTAGTTTTGAGAGAGTGCATTACTTTAAATATTTAGACGCTATTATAATAGACGAGTGCAAAACAAGTGCAGAGATTAAAGTAAGAATAACAGCTGGTAGTAGGTGCTACTTCACATTTGAGAAAGTACTAAGTTCCAAGAATGTCTCACGAAAAGTAAAACTTACTATTTATAAAATAATAATAAGACCTGTAGTTTTATACGGAGCAGAGACGTGGACATTAACAGCTAGAGGCAAAGAATTGCTGAGAATATGGGAGAGGAAAATGCTCCGTAAAATATTCGGGGCAGTTAATGAAAATGGAGTATGGAAAATTAGGAAAAACAGGGAAATATGCCATTTATATGGAGACCCTGAGTTGGTGATAAAAATAAGGAAAAGAAGGCTTAGGTGGCTCGGACATGTAGAAAGGATGGAATAATCTAGCATGGCTAAGAAAATCATGAAAGCCAATGCAGTAGGAAGAAGAAAAATGGGACGTCCTAGGAAGTGCAGGGACTTCAGCGCCAAAGATGCAGCAGCAGCAGAAGAACATCATCATCAAAGTGGGCTGCCGTAATTAAAAATGCCAAGGCTGTTTTCTCTCCCCAGCCCACCCCTGGTAGAAGGTCGTGGGATCGTACCACACCAGATGCAAAAACATTTTTCTTTACGAACGTTTCACCATCTAACCATACCATAGCATCTGCTTTACTATTACTACGCCTAAAAAACGTTGATAAAAATTGTTTTTTAATTTAATTTGCGTAACATTCTATTTATATAAATATTTGATCTATGTTATTAAATTTTATATTTCTATTTCAAAGTCCGTAAAACATGTACAGTATTTATTTTATCATTTTAATATTTACAAAGTACCTGTGCAAGAAGTAGCGATGTTCCTAAGTTTGATTTTAACGAACTTAAAATTGCCTTTTTCTGACCATACAGTTTAAACAAGTATTTTTCTGTTGGCTATAATTAAACCCCACTATAGGAATAAGCTTCGAAACGCTTAACAAGCAAGGATGTTTCCTAACCAACAACTCCCTGTAAATGAACGATATTGTTGGAAAGTATGAGACACAGAAGTGTCACGTGGCTCACTCCTCATGTGACACAAGGAAATTTCGATATAGGTGGCTATGTGATATTTTCGGTGTACGGGTGCTTCGCGACTCATTTTGTTGAAATACAAGAGTGTTTTCTGGGATATTTCTTTGTACACTTATCAGGTTGAAATCCTATAATGTAATACAATTTTGGCTTAAAAAATATATGCACTTCTGCAGTTATATGCAGTTAAGCGAATTTAGACAACACTGAAAAAGTAGGAAATTTTTGAAGCTTAACATTTTACGCAGTTTGTGAAACTTTGCGATGTGTACTTATGACGGTTTCGGCTATATTCGAGTTTTCTTCGCTATTCATAATTGTTCGGATATGCGAAAGCAAATCGGCAAAATACATTATCTAAGGATGTACAAGTAGCTAACACTCTTAGCTGTGAATACTCCTCGAGAACCTTTAAATTCTAATGACCCTTTTTTTTTCGCTTGTTATTCCAGAAGCTATATTTATGAATAATAAATAAAAGTAAACCTGTCATAACATGCTTAAATCATTTGAAGTAACTGTTTGAATAATTTCATTTTATGGCGCATGGACAGCTAATCTTTTATTGCACAGAACTTATTTCACTTAGGGTATTAAACTTAGGACTGCAGATCTTTAGGAAAAAAGCGGAAAGCACCATGTGCTCACTAGGATCGAACCCGAGATATCCATATGGTAACTAAATGCGTTACGATTACGCCGGCATCTGATCGGGATTAAGGTTGCAATCCGATTTTTTGTGTATACGTCTCTATAAATTCTTTTGTACTATATATATAATATTGTGGAATCTCTGAATAATGATCATCTGTGGGACCTTATAAAAGCGACCTCGATGCTTAATCATGGGCGGATTTATCATTTTTCCGCCCCTAGGCTATTTTAGCCGCCCCTAGGCTATTTTTGCTGCCCCAAGGCTATTTTTGCCGCCCCTGTCTACCCGACCGCCTCCCCATCCCCAAAAAAATCAGTGGTAGGAACATAAAAATTGTTACATTCAATATACGCTACAAAAGTTTATATTGACAATAAATATGTTGAAAAACAAACTCATAAATTGAAACATAAACATTAAACAATATTAACTTATATTGAAGTATTATCTCTTCTTGGTATATAATAAATCAAATTCAATTTTATTGAAATAAATTTTAATTTTAACAAAAAATAAAAGCCCATCGAACACTGGTATTTAAATGGAAAGCATGACGTCTAGCTTTCTTCTCGGCAAAACATCTGATTATATCATCGTCTGGTATTGATTTTGTTATATCAGACTTAATACACAAAATTTTGCCGCCCTAGTCTATAGCCTAGTATAACCTATTGGGAAATATGGCACTGTGGTTAATACAGATGAAATAATTTTGCGCCTTTATTTTTAATTTCGTTCATTTATTTATTTCAATGCTGAATCTTTAAATAAAGGCCATCTCAGAAGAACGGTTACCTTTTCAGGTTTCCACAGGTTACCGTTTTTTGGAGGTTTCGCAGCACTTAAATATATTAAAATATAAAATTGCAAACCAGCGTGGTTGAAAATCGACTTTGATCGATTCGAGATGAAGTTACAAAAAATTTAAAATATGGAAGAAATTCAAATCTAGGAAAAAACTAGAGGGTTTGAAATCGAAACCTGATTCTCTAAGAAATGCCTATCTAACTCACAGAACTGTTTCAGATACATCTTGGCTTCAAAAGGATTGGAAGATATAAAAACAGGAAACGGTTGGACTCATAAAAAAAGGGAACCATGAAAAAGGACGAGCGTATGTACAGAAAACGAAGTATTCTATACAGCATAATGTTTGAATTTCTAGGTCCAAGCTCATGTCAATAATCTTCGTGCGCTTTCACATATTTTATGCCAGCATACCTTCCCCATTTTTTCATCCATTTAGAGAGAGAGTTTGCTCTAACTCAATATCTCCCCTAAAGGCTTAGCTCGTTTGGAAAGTAAGAACCATGAATTAGAATGCCGAACATACGATGAACGTCTTCAATATTATCTTTCGGCAAACTTCCTCGCCTAATGGCAACTATTAACAGGCTTGTGGACCTTTTCTTTCCGGAACTTGATACCGATCGGAAAATGAAAGTTGAAAGCCTTGTCCAAAAAATTTTTGCAAGCAGAAAGTGTTTTGGAATATTTTGGCGCAAGTAGAATTTCTGGTGACAAGTATTGTTATTCTATTAAAATATTTTGTGACTATAAAGGAAGAAAATAGTTCGGGTAGATAACGCATTTGAGTTTAATTTTTCCTTTTCGGGAACGTAAATACATACTTAATTCCGTTTGATCTACCAAATTAATTTACATGCAAAAGGTTAAACACTGGTAAAATAGCAATGAAAAACCATCACTCTGGTGATTCCAATGGTGATCTTTTTCATTGCTATTTTACCAGTGTTTAACCTTTTGTATGTAAATTTCCTCCCTGGTACCCTGTATTTTATTTCTACACCAAATTAATATTGAGATTGGTTCTTTCACTAGTGATTGAAAATTCACTTGTAATTTAAATAAAATTGAAAACTAATGGATTCAAGTGTTAAATAATCTTGTCAAGGGGCTAAATGAGTTTGTCAGTATAAGATATGAGCAATCGCTATTAAATGCATAAAAGAATAAATATTAAAATACATGTTTTATTTAGGATTTTAATTAAAACCAGAAAAATTGAATGGAAGCAAAAGTCAAGCAAAACTTATTGGTGCAATTAATTTATACTAGTGGTCATTTATTCTACTGCAGTTAATTAACGGAAGAATTAGGGGAAACTTAAAGAATATGATAGTGTAGTACATTGCAACTAATGGTTTCCGTATTGTTAATCACTATTAATAGCGATGTATGGTGCAAGCAGGGCTGTCCCTAAAGGGTACGCGCTGTGTGCGCCGCGTACTCTCTAGAAAGTGTGTGATTGCTGGTTTTTGGGCAATTTTCAACAAAGTTCAGCATTTTTTTTTTTGCTAGTCGTTATCAAAATAAAATTGAATGGAAACATGAGGAACCCCCTTGAACCCCCCAAGCCTCAAAATAATATCCTGCGTACGACCAGGAGAGGAATGAAAAACTGATGAAAGTGGTAACTGCCACCCTGAGCTTGGATAGACGACCAGTCAAATGCTATTCAGGGCGGCGCAATGACGTCACAAGTCCAGTAACCCCGCAATTTCAATACTCCTTAATTAAGACAACACTGCATACTCTCAACAATTTTCTTCAGGACAGCCCTGGGTGCAAGCAAACCCTTTCATGTTTAAAAGTTGGAAAATACGAAGGATTTTCTGAACTTATAAGCTTAGAAATGGCTTTCCAATTCCTTTTACATAGAAAAATCAAAAGAATTAATTTGATCTTTCAAACTTTCGCATACTTTTAGATTTCTAGGTATCTACAAACATCATTTTAAATTTAATACGCATAGATATCAAAAATTTTGTAATGTAACTTATTTTGTATGGTAACATGCGATGCAAATTTCGAATGATATAATGTAAGGGGTTTAATTCGATGAATTACGGAGGATATAACAAAGTGTCGTTAGAGTTAATGGCGTTTAACTGAGATATACTTTAACTACAATTAAAGTGTCCCACTCGTTATAACTTAAATCGTTAACTAAATGCAGTTAAACAAGCACTGGCCAACTTATGCAGTAAAACACAAGATTGTGAACAGTGATTTATTGCATATTCGGAGTTACATGCGAATTGGTAACATTCCTTTGCACACATTATATGTCCATTATGGTATCACAAGTACAGCTACTATCCTTGCCTCATAAACTGAATACTATGTAATCCCATAAATTTAATTGTCAAACCCTTGACTTCTAACAGGACACACCGAAAGAATTCGCTACAAATATTAATACAGATTAACTAAACAATAGTTCAATATACACATAATAGAATTCTAACCAATTAGAAGGTACTAAATTAGAATTAACCTGGACTATTCATCCAGTTGCCAACATCTTAGGACTTTACTACAGCAATTGCCTTCAGGCCTCCAAGAATCAACTCCGGATAAGACTGACGGATAGTTCTAATAACAGAAAGTCTCTACATTCGCCAGATTTACTTCTAGTCTCAGAATGACCTTAAATTCACTGTAGTTCTAATCTGCTCAGTCTTTCCTTTTCAATATTAGCTCTAGTTATTGCAATAACACAATACATACGATATGAGTTAACTCAGTAATAAATAACAGTTAATATCACCGTCTAGCCAGTCCAGTGGTTCTTTCCAGTCAGTAGCACTTCTTGTCCAATTATCACGCAAGGTCCTTGGATTCGCAGTCCACCACTCACTTGTGGACGCCGGCGAATGGTTAGGTGTTTCTCATCGTCCCCACAGCTCCAATTATCAATCATCCACGATGAACGAAACGGATACTATCCTATTTAGTTCAGACATTGCGCTGCAAAACTCTGCGTGGCTTTGGTTAACAGCATAGCAAAGGGGTTAAATAAACAAAAACGGCCGGCCTTCAGGAAGCCAAGCGAAAAGTGATAACAATACAGGCTCTCAAGCGTCTAAGAGAGAGAGTAACAGCGTCTGCATCTTGATCAGCAGATCTCAAAATTAAATGAACAGCTTAAATAGTTTTAAAGAAGTCAACCAAAAAGAGAAATTTAATATCTCAGTAACCAGGATTAAGTAGTTTGAGCCTTCATTACTCAGTCACACAGCAGTACCGACCGGAGACTGTTGTCACTCAGTTTTCAGCTTCCTCTTACAATAATCAACAACCAAGGGAACCCAGTTGGCTCAGATTCTTACCTTTGCTAGAGGTAAGCATCTCCGGGCCGTTACAAGGATTAACAAGGAGTTCCCAGATCCGTTTAACCAAGCTACCTTATAAATTTGTCTATAGAACGTTCATTAGTTTCTCAATAGAATATTATAACAAACAAAATAATAAGTTAGTTATTTTTACGCTTTATATATGCTTAGAAAGTGTAGTCCGTTCGCGGAAAATTGACCAGTGGTATCGTTAGAATCACGGGAGCTGACGTCACAAACGGGTTGGTTCATTGCTGTAAAGGGAAGGGCGACATTTCATACTGGTTTTACGCGCAGACAAACGGGTGCGAGAAACCAGTATGAAATGATGCCCTTTCCTTTACTGCAATGAACCAAACAGTTTATGACGTCAGCTACCCTGAATTCTAACGGTACTACAGGTCAACTTTCCGCGAACGGACTATATCATACCAAACTTTTACATACAAACCTCTTTTCATAAATTTAGTACATTTTCAGAAGTAGCTTCTTCCTCAGGGATTAACTTGTCGCTAGCCTTTTCGCCGAAAGGCGATGTTAACCAAACTTCGACTAGGAAAACTGCTGAGCAATTCGCCGAAAATCTCCAAATAAATGGGCCAGACGAGAAGGAATTTGATTCTAAGGCTGCATATCTTGACTGGTGTACTTTTCTTATTCGGCTACAGCTTTTAGATGCAAGTTATCCGAAAAGCTACAAAAATCTCTTTGGCAGCTTACTCCCTGCTCTTCTTATTGTTATTGAAGCTCCAGCATCTACATAAATCATAAATACTAATTTTGGCGGTTGACGCAAACCTCTTTTGGTAATACTGCCATAAAATATTAATACTAACGATATTCTTTTGGCAATAATAGTGGGATTAAAGTTACTAAAAGGGTGATAGTGTTTCCATACATGAATTATTTATGCTGAAGCCATTTACGACATTAGCACCAAACGTATGATGTATGTTGGGATGGTGGCATACTCATATTTTCTGAGTGCAATTTCTCGCTTTCCTTGGGTACTGATTTAAACTCACACTTGTAATTATTTATTTATTACGTAACTATGATAGGAATAACATATAAAAGAATTTATTATTTAGCTTCCACATTGACTGTACAAATGGTTTAAATATGTTTTCAGTACAATGAGACAGATGAAAATAACGCTTAATTTTAGAATGTGGTGGGTTTGAACAAGGACTTTTCACAAATAATACAGTAACCACTCGAAAACGCAATGAACATTTTTCTTCGCCGATAACTAAGTTTTTACGATTTTCAAGCCACTTTCTAACATAATTACAAACAAAAATACACGCGGTTTAATTAGTCATATCATCATGTCTTCACTTTTTTAAAAAATTTTAGAACTTCAAAAATGTCTTTCATTTTGCTTGAAAATCTCGAACGTTTTTGCGATCATTTTTGTAACACTGAGCCCTAGCGTTTCAGTAGGAATAATCACCGCCTTCCGACTCGATGGGTTTGGGTTCGATTTCGAGGTAAGCCTGGTCATATGCAAACGTATCGTGGGGGTGGTGTAAGTCGTTTGGAATGTGACCCTACGGAGAAATGATTGATTATACTTCGTCTTCAGTTAGCAGTAAAAAATTTGTAGAAACCAGAACGATTGAATAACTACGGCTATTCGAGCTAGGGGAAAAATCTTTTGTAGAACTCAAAGCAGACAGAATAATCAAACGATTTGAATTTCCTCTCTTCGCACCTAACCTATACAACTGCTTTTGATATCGTGGTACCTACTATAAAATCTTCGCCATAACAAGTCTGTAATGCGAAACAGTAAAATATAAAAATATAAAAAAAAAATCTAGGTGAGGTGTAGAATTGATAAGTAAAAATGCACTGACATTAGTATAAATTTTAATGATTCAAATATGAGCTCTTGATGTGTTTTAAACTCATTTTGTTTACGGTTTTCATGGAAGTCGGAATAGAGTAAATAACATAGTATGAAACTAGTAGGGTAAAAGTATCGGTTCTACGTAACTGGTTCAGGTGGTCCGGACCACCCGGACCAGTTATGTAGAACGGCACTTTCCTCCTACTGATACAGTTTAATGTGTTAGTTGTCTTGTGTAAATGTTAGTCTATTTTTAAGGAATAGAAAGTTAGATGGTTTGAACATAAGGTGGAATATGTGGAATTTATGGGAAAATGGTTTTGAAAAATTAAAAGGCAAATGAAAAAAAAAAAGTTTACTACGACCAATTCTCTATTTTTATACTTATAAGACTCCAGCTTTTAAAAACGTATGCAGATTTGGGTTTCATTCCAGCAAATATCGACCACTAAATCACTAACCCTCTCACAAGGGGATCCCACAGTGAGTGCCCCGCCGATTTTGATGAAATGTTTTGATGGAAGTAGAGCCAAAATAGGTGAAATACGTGTCTGGGCATTCGCGCCAATGCGGCTTATTTTCGGAGATATGAATTTTTAAAGATTTAAAGATTTTTCATTCTATATATGAGCTTATAATAAGACATCCTTTGCAAACTAATCGGTAGCTTAGTTGGTAAGTTACCGGGCTAGCGCTTCGTGTGTTTGCGTTTAATGCCCGCGGAAATCGATTACATTTTTTTAATATGCATCCTTTTTATATATTTATGTATTTTTATTAGTAAAAATACTTTGCTTACAATCGGATTTTGCTCATAAACTTACTTTAATAAAATTCATATTTACATATTTAATTCTGTGATACTATTTTTCGCAGTTATAATTTTTACACGAATTTTAATTTTTAATTGAAGAGTTGTAAAGGTACAAAAAGTTTAGGAGTTAGCTGTAAGTTTTTATGTGAATATAACTTTTATAAAATTTGCGTACTCATTGTCAACCTGTGAAGGGATGAAATTACACCAATAACGCAGTTTTGTTTTATTTAAGGATTGAAAGATTTTTTCTGAAAACTTTTAACAATTCCATTAAATAAAAAAGAAAACTGCGTTAATTCGTCTTATTTTGTCATTATTAGCCTTTGCAGTCATCCTCTATTAGCATCTATTATGCCTAATATTTTTTTAAATATATTTATCTATTGAAAAATGTATTTTTAGTATGTAATATTTTATTTTATAACATATAAACATCATTTTATTTTATAACATATAAACATAATTTTATTTTATAACATATAAACATTTTATGTGCATCTCATTTATGTGCATTTTATTTATATAGAAACATTTTATTTTATAAAATGCAATCAATTTTATTTTAAAACTGACTGACGTGAACATATTTTTTGTGTATCACTATCGGAGGTGTCGGAATTGTATACTGGTACACAATTTTGGATGATAATTATCATAAAAACATAAAAAAATTCTACAACGTGAGCATTTTATAAATGAATTGTTCGAACAACTGATTTTCTTTGTCTAATATCATCTGGAAAACAAATACCATCTACATTTTCAAAAACGCTTCTTTCGTTTGTTAACTTTGCAACAAACCAAGAGTACTGTAACATATTCTTAAAATTCGGCGCCGAAAGTTGATTGTGAATAAGTGAATGGATCTTCAAAGCATCTATCTGCTCGCATGTTTAAATGACTATTTTCTTGTAAGATTTCAACACAATTTTGTAACCTTTTAATGAAATTTTTTACTTGACGGAAGAAGTACACATCACGAGGTTGACAGTATGGGGTACAATGAGGTGGAATTACTTCAACAGTAGAAGAAGAGGTGCCGTCGTCATTTGTAAAAACATTATTAAAGTGTGCTGGATCTACTTAACTACATAACAGGCTGGATGGCTACACCAAAACTTTTTCTACTTTTCAACTTTTTAATAATCAACAATTAAAATTCGAGTAGAAATTATCACTGCCAATAAGCATACAATTAACATATAACTACATAAATATGAATTTTATTAAAGTAAGTTTATGAACAAAATCCGATTGTAAGCAAAGTATTTTTACTAATAAAAATACATAAATGAACATGTAAAAAGGATATATATTAACAACCGATTTCCACGGGCATCGAACGCAAAAACACGAAGCGCTAGGCCGGTAACTTACCAACTAGGCTACCGATTGTCTGGCGGACTGGATTTTAAACTCATAAATCGGATGCAAAATCTTTAAAAATTCATATCTTCGAAAATAATGCGCATTGGCACGAATGCCGAGACACGTATTTCCTTATTTTGGCTCTACTTTCATTAAAAAAATGTTCATCAAAATCGGCGGGGCACTCACTCTGGGTTCCCCTTGTCAGTCTAAAATTTCAAACTGCTTATGTTAATCGTTCTTCATTTTGCATACTATTTCAAGAAAATGTCCTTGGGATTGGAAATTGGAAAATTTTCGAAAGAGGTCGTGGTATACGAATTCTCCCTTTATTTCAGATGGACGCTTTTCATTAATAATTTTGCTTCTCCCTTCTACTTGGTTCGTTATTCGCGCCTTTTCAGATTATTAACACGGATTGCAGTTAGACTATGTTATTATTCTGGTGAATGGCAATTCACATCATATTCCCTATCGAAGAAACAGAGTCTCAATATTGCATCTTGCCAGCGGGAAAAATACCAAACCCAAATCCAAATAAACTTTAATTAAATTTTGGTGCAATTGCATATTGTGCACTAGAGAAGCGGTTTTCAAATTATACTCCAAGGAGAACTTGGCACGCCGCAAATAATACACACATTACAAATCAATATCCAACGAGAGCGATAATACATAGTATTAAAGATTTTAATGTTCTTGTAAAACGATTAAATTTATCTTAATTTCTCAGATATCCAAGGATTTCAATCCAAAGTCTGGGGCTAATTGTATTTATACTTTCATCAAATATATGCAATTAGCAGTTTTAGTTTTAAGATTATTCCTAAAACGTGTATCATAATTATGAGCTGGATAATTCAAACGAACAGTATCAACAAATTTATCATTTCTTACCTTTTGAAATATAATCCTAAGTATTCCGCAAATTATATTGGTTTTAAAGGAGAAATTGTTATGGAGATTAGTATATTTTGCACTGCATTTTTCAAAAATTTGTACACATTTTCTCTGCAAAATATCAATTCTTTTAGCATTTTGTCATTATTTTCCAGACAGTGATACGATAAATCAATTGGAAATCAATTGTTGCATAATACATTCCAATTTGATCTCGTACTGTTATATACATTCAGATAATCTTTTAATAACATATTGACTTTTGGAGGAAGTTTAATCAAAAGTATAAGTCTTTCAATGTTTCAGTATGCAATGCAGTATGAAAAGACAAATAATACAATTCAGGAAAATATATAATAGGCGATATTATAATACTGAATTTTAAATTTACCTAAATTAGGCCTTTGCATTTCAAATTTCCTTGATTTTTCCAGGTTTGCCATATGGACAGACACTCTGTGTTTAACAGGTAGCAGTTCCATGATCTTTAAGGAGAAAAGTGACTTTTTATAACTGCACGGTGTCCTGTGCTTGATGCCGGACTTGAAAACTTTTTTTACCTTACAAAAAGCAGTTTCGCTATGGCAAATGAAACCATTCACCAAAGAGAAAACAAAATGCATATTAACTGAGAAACACTAAAATAAGTAAACTAAGTCATTAATAAGTAGCAATTTGATGATCATTAAAGAAAAAAATGGCTTTTCATCACTCCATAACGGCGCAGTATAGCCCAGATGCTCTTGCGCCATAAAACATCCAAACAAACAAACAAACAATCATCACTCCATAGGACTTTGAGTACGATAGCAATCTTGGGAAAGTCGCCTTTTTTCCCTTGTTAAATGTAGTTTAACCCTATCAAATAAGGCCTAATGAAAGAAGAGAAAGAAACGTTTAATAGCAGGCGTTTCGATAATCAGTTACGAAGAAAATGGCTTTTTTGTCACTGCATAGGGTCTTGTGCTCGATACAGCATTTCCAAATGTCTTGTTTTTTTTTTTAATTTTGCATTGGAAAAACAGTAGTTTTTTTTTTGTTTTTTTTTTTTTGCACATTCGGAAGTCGAAGCCGAGTTAACGACAAACTAGGTGAACGCTTTACCGCTGCATCACCGTAGAGCCCTCCGATGAAATTAAAAAAAAAAGATAGCTAAAAATTTAAATATGATGTAACGATTATAAGAATTACGTAAAATGTTATGGAAGTTAAAATGATTTCGTTTAAAAATTAATGACCACTATTGATTAAAATTTGTATGACTATATAAAACTTGAAAAATACTGAATAGTTGGTTACATGCTGCGTATATCCTGACGTCTTCCCTCCTTAACAGGTGCTGAGGGGTGGAGCACGTTATGGCCAATGCTGAGTCTAGAGAACGAAAACTAATAAAACATTTCGACTCTCAGAGTTTGTTTGCATTTTTGCCTGTCCCCAATATGCTCGACGGGCTATTTAAGAAGTAGCCACGACACGTCTAGGCGTGACCAAGTTTAATGGTAGTCAAACACAGTCGAGTGAATCCAAAAGTCATGATGGCAGCAACTGACTTGATATGAGGGCGCCTAAACCTACATTCATAAGTCTACAGTAACTTATTGATGGATTTCATCTCTTTCTTACCCAAGGCTAAGGTTTCGAATTGAAAAATCTGGCGCGATTTTTCTTCGCCATTTTATGTAATAATTCACAGCATACGTTCCTGCACTGCTGGACACGTGTTCAGCTGGATAAGGCATCGATATTTATAAGTGCACTGTAGCTTGCGTTTTAAGATGACGCCATAATTGGTCACCGATCATGTGACATTAAGTTTTAAAATAACCATCTGTCTAATTAAAACACACTCATTAGAGTTCCATGTTTTAAGTTTCGTGTTTCATCCTTAATTTTGCCGCATTTAACTTACAATTTTACACTTTCTATCGACATGGTTTCGTATTTTTTGGATATTCTGTAATGTGTTTTTAAATTTTTTGTGTCGATTAATTATCACTTTCGTCTGGGAGTCAGTTTTCTCGGCCTTAAATTTACAGATTTCTCGGGAGAACTTCAGGTTCACTGCTCCACGGTGGCGTAATGGTGGCGTATTCGTCTACAGTACCATGAACCGGGTTCGACTCCTATGAGTTGTATCGTAAAACGTGTGCCCCTCTTTATGCCCATCGTAGACCGGCGTTTAGTTTCCTTGGCCACAGAGATTGGGATACTCCGGAAAACTGTTTGTCCTTGCGCCGTATAATCTCAAACATACGGCAATTCCTGCTAATGCCAATAGCAGCTTAATGGTCACGACTAGGTCCTTGATCAAACAACAATATAAATCAACGTTTATTGGCGTAGTGATTTCGTTTAAAATGTAGTCTATGTACTACACCATTCTGCGAAATAACTGGCAACAGTATATATACGTTCGTAAAGAGATTATGTATTGTCCTTCGTAGCTCAGTAGGGAGAGCCTCCGCCCGGCAAGTGGAAGGTCGTGGGTTCAGGTCCCACCGAAGGCAGAAATATTTATTTTCTGTCGAACGTTCCGTTTCACCATTTAATCACGTCATAACATCGGTGTTGGTATCACTACGCCAATAAACGTTGATTGACATTGTTGTTTGATTTAATCTGCGTAGTGTTCGATTTATATAAATACATATGCTGCAACGGGCATTTCGATCAATTTAATACCAGTCTCTTTGCAATTTGGTTTAAATAGTAGTCCATGTACTACACCATTCTGCGAAATAACTGGCAACAGTATTTATATACGTTCGTAAAGAGATTATATATTGTCCTTCGTAGCTCAGTGGGTAGAGCCTCCGCCCGGCAAGTGGAAGGTCGTGGGTTCAGGTCCCACCGAAGGCAGAAATATTTATTTTCTTTCGAACGTTTCACCATCTAATCACGCCATACCATCGGCGTTGGTATCACTACGCCAATAAACGTTGATTGATATTGTTGTTTAATTTAATCTGCGTAGTGTTCGATTTATATAAATAGGTCCTTGATCTCAGCTAAACAGGTTCGCTTCCCGATAAGCATGGAAGTGCAAAATATGTGCTTCGAAGGTCCGTTAAGCTAACGGTCCCAGTCCAGATGACTCGTCGAAAAGTCTTAGGACGCAAAAAGTAGCAGCAAACTAATACTAATAGTGTCGTCTTTAACTTAATTCTTTCTTCACTTTGTGAAAGCGATAAAAATGAATCCATTTCATTTGAAGAAGCCACTCTACACACGTCAATGCAAATAAAATGTAATTGTCACGAAATTTACATCACATTGTTTTCTTGTCCATTTCCAAATATGCTTGTCTCCTCAAATTGTCGTTCACGGGCAAAATAAAGTTCGGAAATTCATAAAAAAGGAGAATTGAAGAGCACTCCTCGAAAAGGACAAAGCGGCGATAATAAAAGCTCTCAGAATGTAGAACATAAAAAAGATTTCTACTCATTGTTTACAAAACAAATTTAGCTACACATACAAAGGCGAACAAGACATTTTTTTATAGAAATATAACATCTCAAAACAGAAAGTTAATTGTTAATTGAATTAACGTTTTAAAATTCTGGAAACAGACGTTCTTAATTGCAAGAATTTGAATAAATGAAAAACAGTGTCTCCTGAAATTTATAAAGAAATTCAGGGAGCATTTTTTGGCTCTGACATAATATAAAAACTGGCTCAATATTTATTGATTTTTATTTGGAGATTTGATTTCTTTAAGGCGATCACGTTGTTTTTTTCCCCATTTATAATATTTTAAAACGCCATGGTTCCCTATGTTGTTGTTGAAATTAATTTTGTAAAGTGATTTCTTCTTCGAAATTTACACTTTTGTGAAAAATCTAAATTTCCGGTATCGACTAATCCGATCTGTACATTTCTTAAAAAGTACGTTATCATTTTATGCAAGTCGGCTTTCGCATAATGAATATTTACTAATTCGTTTAATTAAATATAAATAACATTGCTTCATTGCAGTAAGACACAGTATTAGCATTTTTCGAAGTATAGTACAGATGTGGTATTTATTAATCATCAAATTATAAT
>QLNU02015360.1:14296093-14308753 GCA_006491805.2 Dysdera silvatica
GCCGTTTCTCCTAAAGGAGGTACGAGTAGCAGTTACGTTTAAATTATATGGCTGATGAAACCATCTGACATAAGGGGACAGAAGAATTTGAAAGAACTGGGAAGCAGCTAAACATTATCCCTTTTTCCTTTTTAATTTCAGTTTTAATAGGGAAAACGAAAATAAAAATGCAATAAAAAGAAAGCAGAATGTACAATAAGTATCAGTTATCTCCAAAAGTCAAGTTTCGTCACTATGGTCCTAGGTTCGATCCCAGACATGGGAACGTGTTGGTTTTCTTTTCCGTTAATTGACTTGATTTTGTCCTGACAAAGGAAAATATTTGCCATACGAAAAGACAACAGATCGCGTAATAACTGGAAACAACTGACAAGGGGAACCCGCAGTGAGAGTGCCCCGCCGATTTGGATGAAATTTTTTTTGACGAAAGTAGAGCCAAAATAAGGAAATACGTGCCAATGTGGCTTATTTTCGGAGATATGAATTTTTAAAGATTTTTCATCCTATATATGAGCTTAAAATACTACATGCTTTGCAAAACAATCGGTAACTTAGTAGGTAAGACTGGCCTAACGTTTCGTGTTTTTGCTTTCGATGCCCGCGGAAATCGATCGCTTTTTTTTTGTTTTAATATGTATCTTTAATAAAATATTTATTTCTGTCTTTTTATAAGTAAAAATACGTTTGCTTACAATCGGATTTTATTCATAAATTTACGTTAATAAAATTCATATTTACATATTTAATTATGTGATACTATTTTTCGCAGTTATAATTTTTACACGAATTTAAATTTTTAATTGAAGAGTTGTAAAGGTACAATAAGTTTAGGAGTTAGCTATAAGTTTTTATGTGAATATAACTTTTATAAAATTTATTTACTTATTTTCAACTTGTGAAGGGATGGAATATTCAACGCAGTTTTGGCTTTATTTAAGGGATGGAAGTTTTTTTTCTGAAAGGTTTAACAATTCCATTAAATAAAAAGAAAACTGCAAGTTAATTCGTCTTATTTTGCTACATATTAGCTTTTGCAGTCATCCACTATTAAAGACTGCTACGCCTATTTTTAAATATATTTATCTATTTACAAATATATTTTTATATATAATATTTTATTTTTATAACACATATAAACATCATTTTATTTTATATAACACATAAAACATCATTTTATAACATATAAACATCATTTTATAACATATAAACATCATTTTGTATAACATATATAAACATCATTTTATAACATATAAACATCATTTTATAACATATAAACATTTTATGTGCCTTATTTATATTCATTTCATTTATATAGAAACATTTTATTTTACAAAATGCAATCAATTTTATTTTAAAACTGACTGACGTGAATATATTTTTTGTGTATCACTATCGAAGGTGCCGGAATTGTATACTGGTACACAGTTTTGGATGATAATTATCATAAAAACAATAAAAACATAAAAAAAATTCTACAACGTGAGCATTTTATAAATGAATTATTCGAATAACTGATTTGCTTTGTCTAATATCATCTGGAAAACAAATACCATTTATATTTTCAAAAACGCTCTTTTCGTTTGTTAAATTTACAACAAACCAAGAGTACTGTAACGTATTCTTAAAAATCGCCGCCGAAAGCTGATTGTGAATAGGTGAATGGATCTTCAAATCATCTATCTGCTCGCGTGTTTAAATGGCTATTTTCTTGTAAGATTTCAACGCAATTTTGTAACTTTTAATGAAATTTTTTACTTGACGGAAGAAGCACATATCACGAGGTTAGCAGTATGGGGTACAATGAGGTGGAATTGCTTCAACGGTAGAAGAAGAGGTGCCTTCGTCATTTGTAAAAACATTATTAAAATGTGCTCGATCTACTTAACTACATAACAGGCTGAATGGCTACACTAAAACTTTTTCTACTTTTCAACTTTTTAACAATCAGCAATAAAATTGGAGTAGAAATTATTACTGCTACAATTAACATTGAATATTGAATTTTGATTAAAATTAGGTTTATGAACAAATCCGATTTTAACGAAGTATTTTACTAATAAAATACATAAATAAATATGTTAAAAGAATACATATTAAAAAATTAAAGAAGTGACCGATTTTCGCGGGCATCGAACGCAAAAACACGAAGCGCTAGCTGAGTAACTTACAAGTAGGCTACCGATTGGCTTGCGGAGGATGTCGTATTTTAAGCTCATATATCGGATGCAAAATCTTTAAAAATCCATGTCTCTGGAAATTAGCCGCATTGGCACGAATGCCGAGACACGTATTTCCTTATTTCGGCTATACTTTCATCAAAATCGGCGGATCACTCACTGTGGGTTCCCCTAGTGAGAGATCATCGCGAAAGTTGAGTTTCCTCACTGCATAGTGTTCTGAATTTGATAGTGTTGCTGTTATGAACATCAGTGAATGAGGTTAATGATGTGACGACCTTAAACTATATTGCTCAAGCGGGGATGCTCATGGCAAAAAAAAAAACATATGATTTTCCACAAATACCACTACATTTGGCCAATCGTATGAAAAAATTACTGACCGGAAATTTTACCTGACCGTAAAATCGAGGTGATTGTATGTGAGGGTGTCCGTTAAGAGAAGTCTTACTATATATACAGGGTTCACACAGGAGCCACCATAGAAGTGACACAAATTGGGAAGCGCACTGGCGTGGGCAAGTCCTGCACCTGATCTCCACTAGCGATTAGAATTTTATAGTTGGCTACTGGGAACTCCTCCTCTATTTGCGGGCGGGTACAGTTCGCCATATTTGTTGAGTTCTCTGTATATATTTTTTTTTCGCTTTTTAGAATTTATTACAGTTTTGAGCACTTGCGTATAACAAACTCTTCCCAATAAATTATTCGACTTACTACTGAACTCGTGTTGCTACATGTTGATATTATAACAAATAATCATAGGAGATTATATGAACAAGATTTCAGCTAGGTACGAAACCTCTGTTTGAAAATATGTGACCTCCACTACCTTTATTATGCGTAGATAAAAACATATTACTAGGATGGCGTCGGTTTTACAACTTGAAAGCCGTTTCCTATCAAGAAAAAATCTGATTATCGAGGGTTCTGTTTATGCTCACCTTGGGAGATGGAATATAAAGGTTTACCCAGCTTAGGTAGAATGAGTGAAATCAGGAACTAATCTGTTCACAGTACCTTGATTCGAACCCTCTGAGTCTCGACATTACGATGTTTTCCCATTTCGTATTGGCGGAAATTCCCGCGAGACAGACGCCTGAAAGATTTTTAGTAGATAAAATGGAATGAATTCGGATGTATACACTAATTTGAGTGGGGCAAATAGGGAATTAAAGCTGAGGTATTGGAAAGTATGGTTGAAACGTAAGTCAACATCACGGTATTATATTAAAAATAGTACTTTCTGGACATAACGAAAAATTTAATATATATATATGCAAGTATGATGTGGAGAGGAATGGAAAACATCGTTGAAATCAAAATGTTTTGGTGACTATAAAAGATGATGTAAAGAAAAAAAAAAAAAGGTAACTATAATACTAGATGAAATGAGAGGGAAGTCTTTCCCTTATTAAGAAAACTCATATTAAAAAAAGCATTATATCTAGAAATGTACCACAGCCGTCCTGTACCAAGAATATCAGTATTCGGCAGAGCTCCGCCTTTGAAGGAGCCGTGCTAGAGGTTACTCCGTAAGAGGGTGACACAAAGAGTCCCGCCTTAGTGCAGGAATTTCGGATGTGGTGACCGAAGTTCGGAATTTTCTTTAAACTGTAGGTCCAGCTTGACAAGCCCTCTGGCCAACATTCTGCGCTTAAGGCCGCTTCCTCTGTATTTCTTTCACCGTACTACGTGTATGTGTGAAAACAGAGAGACCTCCATCCTGCTGTGGATTAAAAATGGTTGATGATGACGACATCTAGAAATAAGCGGTTATAGAATAGGTAGGTTTGTTTGTGTTTTAAGGCGCAAGGACAACAAAGGACGTGTTGCGTAAGGACCTACAGTTTTTTTAGGAATCCGAATCTCTTAATGCCTGGGAATCAACCCCCCCGGACTACAGTGAGCAGTTAATCGATACGCGTTCTTTTCTTTTGGTGTCATTAGGAGTCGAACTCGGGTTAACGGCACATAGGCGAACCACTAAATCACCGCAGAGACGCATGGTGCAGATAAACTCGTTTTGTTTTACATTGTTAATATACTCCCACATAAACGCCGCCCGTGGACTGAAGCAAACCCAGTCCGCATTCAGTTTCTCATCATGTTTTATCAATAACGTCTTCAGGAACTGCCAGAATCGTATTTCGGATCCTCATTTTTAATATTGCAGTATCAGGCATGGGTTTTGAATAGATTTTATCTTATTTAACACAACCTCAAAGAAAAGGCCTAGAAATGTTAGGTCGGGTGACTGCAGCTGTCCTATACAACCGTCCGATCTAATCCGTTATTTGTGATATATGGCATGCGCCTACAATACCAAAAACCTATCGATTTACCTTCATTCCACCGTAAACCGCTTGTTTTTGCTCATAATAATTTTTGAATGTGAACGTTCTTGATGAGGGAAAAACTATGTCCACTAATTATACCAATAATCTTATTTGTGTAAGATATGTTTCAAATAGTCTTGAATAAAATGTGTGGATGAAATAAATTGTGGATTAAACAAGTTAAAATAATATAGAGTTTATGCAGCTTCGAATAAACACATAGGAACTTAAAAAGAATCATCCGAAATGGAGTGGTAATCGTCACGTTAGCTTTAACCTGCGTAAAGCACTGTTTAACCTTCCGTCAGGCACAATGCCAACAAAATACGAGTGGGTGCGATGTATCTGACGGATACAACTTTCTTGTATCTCTCTTTATATAGAGTGTGTCTCAGCACCAGGGTTGCAAACATCTAGGAGGGGTAAGATATAGTGCGTTCGCGCTCAGTTGTCGCCCGATACCGTTACCAGACGGGTTGTTCCATTGCAGTTTAGGGAAGGGCGTCTTGCCGAAACTGGTTTTTCGCGCGGGAAAAACCAGGAAAAACCAGTTATGGCAAGACGCCCTTCCCTAAACTGCCGTGGAACAACCCGTCTGGGTAAAGGTATCGGGCGTCAGGTCTGAAACCCGGACTATACACCTAAACGAACAATATTTGCCATAGAATCTAGGGTCGCAAACCACTCACAGCGCCAGTTCTAAAACCATCCAGCATGCACAAATAGTGACAACCAGTGCATGAGAAGCGCAAAATGCGATGTCCTAATCATCTATGCACTTGAGCAGCTGACCTGAGTTTTATCTGGCGCTTTTCACGCACTGGTTGTAAATATTTGTGCATGCTGGACGGTTTTAGAACTAGCGCTGTGAGTGGTTTGCGACCCTAGGTTCTATGACAAATATTGTTCGTCTAGGTGTACCCTACCCCTCCTAGATGTTTGTAACCCTGGTGCTGAGACACCCTGTATATATATATTTTAATAGTATACATATAATACTTTTCTTTACAAACAATAAACATACTTTTAGGTACGAAAATTTAATAAGTTAATATGTTTCACTGTTTTCTAATAAAACAAGTCAAGATTCGCCTTTTTCTATACTTTTCGTATAAAACAATCGTCAAATTTGAGGCAATAACCGATTAATAATGCACGAATCGTTTATATTCGTTGTTAAGGAAAATAATTTTACACCGTCTCCATTTGCTGCCAAAGGTCTTTTAGAGATTTTATTCATTTCTAACATGAGCTATTGCTTATAAATATATAAACAAATTTGTTGAAGTTGCGATTTTTTACGGGAGTGAGTAAAATGGAAATACAGATGACGCTACAGCTAACCAAGTATGGGACCGTTGACTCTTTGGTTACCACAGGTATGAAGTGGAAGCCAAATCAGTAGTGGATGTTCTTGACATCACCTGTTGGGATACGGCAAGTGAATTTATAACAGTGCTGTATGTGTCAGCTCGATTGCGCAAGAAAGAAGGTTGAGCTGTTAGTTTTTTTTGTTTTCAACCGATAGTTTGATCGTTTATAGATTCGCTTCCGATGATTCTTTTGCAAACGTATGAACTAAGGAGAATGGGCCTATAAACGATCTAAAACCGATCTACGAAATGTGTTGGTTTACCAAATTATACAGATTTAGAAAAAAAGTTTGAAGATAATAGATTAAAGTTTGAGTAAAGATGTAATACAATGATGAATCAAAAACCTAACGAAAAATGCTGCATTTGTTCCTGTTGTAGGGGTTACGTTGCGCCGAGACATGCGCAACGTAACCCGTGCGTGTTGTGGATTATGTTGCGCTGAAATCTGTAGTTTTTGGAAGAATTCCAACCTCTCAGGACCTGGGGATCAACCCTCGTACTGCAGTGAGTCGTTGGTCCGCAAGTATTCCATTTTGGTCACCGTTGGAGGTTGAACCCAGGCACGCCAGGGTGAAAAGGGTGAAAAAAATGTTTAAGTCCCTAATAAATTGATGTCCGGGAATAACGATATTTGGTACAGTTATGTAGACCAGTGCCGGATTTATAAATGGGCAAGTTGGGCACTTGCCCAGGGCGCCAAATTTCTAGAGGTGCAAGAGGCTGCGGATTTTTTTTTTTTAATTGCAAATTATTTACCGTAGAATTCTGTCGATCAGCTCTCCCCGAGAAGGCGCCCTCCACCATTATTTTCTAAATCTGAAATTCTGAAAAATTGCGTGAAACAACCCCTTTCCCCAAGGCCAGATCTAGGCAGGGGCGTTCGCCCTCCTGAGAATAATGTTTATATTAAATATAATTATTTTCAAGTAAACAATACTTAACACTATACTTACAATTGGAATTTTCAAGATTTGCGCCCTCCCTTAAATTTTGTTCTACATCCGTCCTTTCCCCCTCTCTCAATATCCAAAAATGCAAAAATTCGTCTTCAAATAAACTAAGTCTAAAGGAGAGGATGGATTTTTTCTAAGGACTGACCTATTTTCTAGGGGGCTAAATCGTATACCTCAATGATTAGAAGAAATTTTCTAGGGGGTTAGCCCCCTAGTTACGCCAATGGAGGGGGAGCCAAAATCGTTGTGCCCAGGGTGCATCGTACCCTAAATCCGGTCCTAACGTAGACAGATAAAATTATAATCGATACTTAAAGGACATATGATAATATGGGAAGAAAGTTTTAGCTCCTATTTCTAAATTGAGTTTTATTTATGTTTCTTTTCCGATTTTTTTCGGGAACAATCCTCAGAGCTGATCGAAGGCTAAGAAAAGCTATTTGCTGTACAGTCGTTTCTTTCAGTTCCCTAATAATGTGTTTGTTAGACGAAGCCAATGGCCACTCACTCCAAAATGCGCAGCTATGTGCTTTATTTAGGCGGTTCAAGAGTTTTCTTTGATGTTGGACGTCTTTGGAGGAGTTCCTTTATAGTACTTCCCTTTGCGTTAGTGTTCATGAATGGTTTTCTTTAGTACGAGTTCTCCACAGAAACTTGGCCGTGTTTTATTCCTAATCCACTGTCTTACTTCATTTCCTAGTTTTTCTGTTCATTTCAGAAGAATTAGTTTATATTCAGAAGCACAATCCTAATACTATGATTTCCTTCCAAAATTTGAAAACACCCATACCAGTATAATTCGAAGAAATATTAAGGGACAGTTTAAAAATTAACTTGGTAAACGAAAGTTGTTTTATTGCGTTTGATGAACGGGCTGATGGTTCAGACTGCTGGGGAGTCTGAAGATAGTGGCAATGACTACTGGCTTCGGATCCCTGTGTTGTTGGTTGGATTTGACTTCCAGCAAGCGTAGATATATGCAAATATATCCTGGATCGGAGACATAGGCGTATGCAGAAAGTTCGAAAGTGGGGTTATAGGCTCAATGAGGGTTACAAGCCCATATCTTCATATGTATATATACAAAATTTCATCGCAATAGAGGTACAACGCCCCTCTGCGTACGTCAATGATCGGATATTACGATGAATGGACGGTCCAATCTCAGATGACCCAGTGGAGAGTCTTGGGATCTCAAACATACAAACTTCAACTTCAAAATATATATAGATTCTATTACAATACCGAACACCGATAGATAATGATAACGGTGTTACAGTGCAAGGAGCACTAAGATAATACTGTGCCAGGAACAATGGTTTTCTGGTGGACCAGGACCTCTGTTTCCTGGAAGCAAGCTTCGGAACACGGATTGCTATGAGAAACGGAAGACGCTCGGTACTAACTGCATTCAAATTTGGATTATCCGTGCTGTGGACGAATGCGTTTTCTATGTACCACTATATGTCATGCATACTTACAATATAAAGTGCTTGAAAAACCACTGTATTTTCATTTATTCCTCCGGTTTAAAGTTATTTTTATTAAAATAAATAGAGATCTTATAATAGCAGCCTAAAATACTCCGGGTTTGTAAAATCCAGTAAAATTTTAAGCGAGAACCCAAGGGAGTTTAAAGATGTTTGACTATGTGTTAACTCTTTTAATAGTTATAAAGTTAAAGTTAATTAATGATTAAAAGTTAATTAAAGTTCTAAAACCTCCAGAGGGCGATCTTTCTTCTTAAATTAAGCCATTTCTTTTGTTTCACCTTAACCAATAGAATAAGAGTTTCGAGGGCACCTGTGACAATGGTACCACTTTTGCCAAATGGATGTAATTTTTTCATATATTTTTCTAATTATGGTTTAAATTGTATAAATAAAATATTATTAATCAATATATAAGAAGAGAATGTTACTATTTTTAAAGAAAGCTCCTGCGTTGTGACTATTATTTATAGCTACATTATAAGAAGGAGTGTCTTTGAGGTGATGAGCTATTAGTTTTACAGAGTCCTCTTTTTACTGTATTTGTAAATGATTAGTGCAGTCCTCTTCAATGCATTTCAATTTGGTTTCTATTGTTTCTTCTGATCTTAGCTTTGTTTAGCCATTAATGCATATCATTAGAGCAGTTTTTCATCCTTATTACCACGTTGAAATTCACTGAGTAATATTGTATTTTATTTTAAAGACTTGTAGTGCCATTTTGATTTGTTATCAAGTTTTTATTGAGCCCTTTATTGATTGTGTAAAAGCAAAATTACAAGTTTTATCTTCTAATGTATGCTGATCCCCTACATTATCTTGAAATTTAGTCAGGCAGAAGAAATTCAATTTTGAACAAGACTGTTTTTCAGGGAAATCAGTCAAATGAATAAATTTGTTTAACGCGAGTAGAAAATCAAAAAGAAAAGTAAAGTTAGAAAAAAGTAATTTTGTTAAAACGTACAAATCTGGGATTATGGAAACCAGATGTTAGCTAATTTTTTAAAGTTAAGTTTCAACTCGCCGAAAGAAATTGCAGGTAGAAAAAAATTTCTACGTACATTATGTGATTAAATTTTAAAATGGTAATGTCATTGGTAATCTATTTTCCCCTTTATCTGCCATAGCTTATAAAATGAAAGGATATTTATACCACCGTTAATGTCTATATCCACGTTGTTATATATTTTAATTAATTAGTCAGCTTTTTCATGAAAAAATGTATTTTGTAAATTGCACACTTTTAAGGTTTCGTGGATGTATTACTGAGATTAAATTTTCAAGATGGTCCAGAGACAAAGACGCTTGAGTTTCAACCAAGAAGTTGCTGGGTCGTGCTCAGCATGAAACGATGTCTTTTCTCTTCTTCATGACCCTCGCCCCTCCCAAACAATCTTCTGATTTGAGGCTCCACGTGTTAACCACTTCGGTGGTAATTGTGCTGTCTTTGTGAAGAGCGCAATAAACAATATCTAGGTTTATAGCAATAGGTTAAAAGAAATCTACAATTCAAGCCATAGAACACGAGTGATTTTTAAAAATGCTCCCTCACTTAAAATTATATATGTACACACTGTCTTTAAGTACAAAGGAGCAAATTGACATAGTTTAAAAGCTTTTTTATTCCAACGCCATTTTCTAGCTTTTCGGCAATTGACGTTCTAGTAGCCCAATATTGGTTTGACAGGTTGAAAAAAACATCCTAAGGATTTTCCACAGAATCATCCTTCATGATATCTTGTAGACTTTTGTATGAAAGAAGGTGATTCTCTGCCATTAGATCAAGTTAACACAAGGGGCATGTAGATGAATTAGACTGGGTAATTCGATAGAACTGGTGTTGTAGGTAGTCATTTCCAGTCGTAAGTCTAAAGAAAACTGTCCTCACCTGTCTTGAAAGCTCTTTCGGTATGATGCATTTCAGAAGACAGTCCCAACTTTTCCCAGTAATTTTTTATCAGTGTTTGTAATTGCCTTTGTGGTTTTAAACTAGGTCTAATAATTATTTTAACTGTTTGAAGTTCGACTGGAAAGTTAAGTTTTTGCAGAGATGATACCTGCTTGGTAAGTTGGTCTGCCTTCTCATTGCCAAAGCAGAAGAACGGATAACGGACCTTTTAACTTGGGACTGACTTCTGAACGATAAATGGACTTTGAAAAACGGATTCGTGCCTTGGAAAAAGGATGATTAGAAAAGACCTCAACAGAAGACCTCCGATTGACCAATCATTCACAACTAGCGTGCTTCAACGCTAAAACTTATTTTTTCTCAACTCATGGTTTTCTCAAGACGTAGGGAGATAAATCATTTCTGCTGGTGCTCCATTCCATCACTTACTCCACTCATTACCAAACACATTGCGATGATTTGAGATCTGTTGAAGTGTAACCGATTTGCCGCTATCAGTTGCTGAACTTATGGACTCTCGACAGCACTGTACTCTTGAAGAGTCATTGCAGCATTGAGATGTGAGTGCTGTAATGGCTGCATGTGGGTTACCTAAGATGGCTACTTTATTTTCAAAACAAGCAACAATAGTATCAATAGCCAAAGCAACCGCAGCCACTTCTCCATCGAAGTTACCACGGTAGATTCCCACTGCATTATGTGGTGGAAACTATTTGGAATAAACTTCAGATCCAGCATTTCTTGCAGCGCCTTCGGCAAAGCCGTCAGTGTAGACGTACAACCAAGAATCAGTTGGATATCCATAAAAGATAGTTTCAAGAGTTGCTTCTGCTCTCAAATCCGCTTCTGTAGAATTTGTTTTGTCTACAGAAGCTATAAAATTGAGTCTTGCTTCCGCTAAGTTTAAATTTTTGTGGGATCACGGTTACTTAGAAGTGATTGCCTATTCAGATCCTGGATGCTGAATTTATTCATTAATTCATGAGTTTTCAAAAAGAAAGTTCCTTGGGATTTCAATCCTGAGGTTACTGGTGTAAGACCACAGGCGGCGGCCTTGTGAAACGTAAATGAATAAGAGCAAAAGGTAACTTTCGTCGGAAATGTTTTTATGTAATTCATCGCAAGACCCACAGCATGCGCTAAGAGAAAACTCTATATGTTTATTGCTACAGTACAAAAAACTCTAACTTTATTTAAGTACAGAATAGAAGCAAGATATGGTCTATCTTACCGTCCATTACACTGGTCTATAGTTTGGCTAGTAATAATACCGTCTTAAAATATTTTCTCTAAGATTCAAAGCTGCTGTGTTTCACCTGTCGTTCAGAGGTTTCGATTCAGTCTTTAATTCTATCGCCCCTTTATTAGCGTTGAGTTTGCAGCTCCAGTGTTGAGTCTTAAAGAACGCTTTTGAGAAATGTGTGTTTTAGTGGCAGTTGTGAGAAGTTCACAGCCATATTCAATTGCAGGCCTTAGATACTTCCTTTAAGTAGTATAAAGAACATTTTGAAATGCACCCGATTTAGCGCCTGCCCCAGTTTCTTTATTAATTTACCTCTCTGTCTCTGTAGCCTTCAGAGCCTGTTTGCTCCAATTTAATCTTGGATCCATTGCTACGACCAAGTAAGTAACACAATTGGATCTAATTAATAGACTTAATCCATATAATAAGTTAAGTGTGTTTGGTCCTCAAAATAAATAATTGGTACGCTGTTTGTTTGATTTTTATTCAAAATTCGTAATCATTTAATCTTTTTTTTGGTCCAATTCATCAGGATTCTAAGTTCTCCATTAAAGTAGATTCCTTGGATGGAATATCTGAGCCTATTGAACACGTCACCAGATCATCTTCAAATAATAATACCTGCATACCTGGGACGCCCTCTATTATCCTGTGTGTGTAACGTCATTAACCATTACGTTAAACAAAACAGGGCTTAAGATAGATCCTTGAGGTACTCCCTGTCTGGTCTGTTTATATCGAAACACTTCAGTTTCGTGTCTTACCAGTATAAAACTTTGAGCAAGAAATAAATTAACCCATCTGAGCACATTGCAAACGATGCCTAGTCTAAAATTTTTGTTAGAAGTTTCTTTCTCCAAATTCTATCAAAAGCAGACTTGTCCACAACCACTGTCAGTGAACGAGGAAGGGTTTGGGTTCGAATCCCAAGAAAGCTTTGCCGATTGTAAACATATCGTGGGTTAGTGCAAGTCGCCTATCATGGTGCTCCTATGCCAAAACGATTGACAATTATCTGCCTATATCTACCAGTTTAAAAAACAACTGTCAAAGACCAAATGGCAAGAAAACTAAAATAGTGGGCATTTTAAAAAATTATAAACGAACAATTAAATAAATAAATAAATAAATAAATAATAAAAATAAAACATAATTAAATCACAATCGTAAAAT
>QLNU02015360.1:14315691-14352501 GCA_006491805.2 Dysdera silvatica
AATACATGGCCTGTTTTGTTCAAGTTCGAAAGGCGGAGATCTCAAAGGATTTATAACTTCATAACCTATTTTATAAAAGGAAAAGATCTTCAAGAAATGAAACTAGTGTTTGTTGCCGAGACAAAAACCAATATCAAGTCGAAATCTGCGGTAAACGAAAGTTATTTTATATTAATTCTAGGGACAAAAAGGAAAACGACGGAACTGTTCATTCGATATGCTATCATCGGTAAGGGCTGGATTGACAGTGGGTTTGGAAGTTAATATACGCAGTCACGGAAATTATGATGGCGAATACGGTTTTTAAATGATTCGTGTAAGAGTTTCTCAAAGGGGAGAAAGAGGGTCATTATTTTACGTAAATAGAGAGATGGAGGGAAGACCTCAGATAATAAGGAAGGAATTAGATAAATCACACAACAAAATTAACTGGACAAATGTTTTATATTTAATAATTTAGTTTTAATAGTGTTGACATAGATGAGATTTATATATATATATATATATCATCATCATCATATTCAACCATTATCTATCCACTGCTGGATGAAGGTCTCTCCAAATGCTTTCCACACAAGTCTATCCTGAGCAATTCGCTTCCACGTCACCCCAACCTGTTTTCTTATTTCATCCACCCATCTAGTTTGAGGACGTTTTCTAGGTCTTCGGTGGTCTCTTGGAATCCAGTTCAGAATTTCTGTTGTCCATCGTTGATCAGTTCTTCTTGCAATATGCCCAGCCCATCGCCATTTCAGCCCTTTTACTTTAACAATGATGTCCTCTACTCTAGTTTGCTCTCTCACCCAAGTGTTTCTTTTTCGATCTCTTCTATATATATATATATACTGCCACAAGAAGTTTGTAACGTAAAAATACGCAAATTTTTCTTTTACGGGCGACTTTTCCCCCCCGAGTCGTTATTGATTAATGTTATCAACAATAAGAAGGCGTGCTATTTTGCGGCCCCGAGGTGGTTCCGTAACCTACTAAGAAATGTCGGTAAACAAATTTTTTATGCTTATTCTATGGCATTTTTTATATTTTTTTTGCCTGCTTTTATATTTTCGTACTTGTTTGTGGTGTGGGGACCACAGCACGATGCTTGCTTTTGCCACCAGTATTCAGAAAATCAAAGTTCAGAAAGACTGAAGATTTTGGCTGTGTCCGGAATTTCTTTCGAGCAGTTTAAAAAGAAGCTTTTGATATATGTAGCAATATAAAACTTCTCGCAAAAGTTTTAGATATAGCCAGAACCTTCTGTTCTTTTCTGCATCAGTTTTTGAGTTGTCGAATAAGAATGGTGAAAATAAGCATAGAGCTATGGCGCTAATGCCACCACTGAGCTAAATTACAACTGGAGTTTAGACTCCCTATTCAACAGCCTAGCGACACCTGAAGACGGTTTTTTGCTGCGGAAGGATACACTTCGTAAGCGAGTTAGGTAAACAATCCTTGAACGCGAACACTGAAACCTAGTCCCATTTATAATACTCGCTGAAAAATTTTACATTTTATTTAAAGATACAATATTTCACAACTACTGTTTGTTTATAAAAATATTGGGGGGGGGACAATATACCAGTAGAAGGCATTTTGTTTGAAATTGGAGGAGGATATGGAACACTAATACCAACATTGGGGGAACGGGTCCCCCTGCTCCCCCTAACGGCGCCGTGGACGCGTTGGTTTCAGCGTCCTGGTTTGTTAACGCAGTTCACTTTACATTGCCATCTCAATTCCAAGTAAATGCGGCATATATGCTGCAACTGCTCAAAACCAGTTCTCTACAATCCCATAATACCATTACAACCATTGAAATTACCCCACTTTGCACACATCCGCTGCTAGTTTGACGCAAACTTTAGGTTGCCTTTTCGCTGCTACGCTTTTTATATGTCATTGTTAGCTTGCGTACATTGCATACGCTACGTTTTCCCTTTACAATATCTACTGTGGTTTTAATAGTGAAATGTATATCACCATTAAGATAAGAGGGATACGATATGTCCAAGATAAACGCAAGCACAACTCGTATTTAGTAAAAAGTTAACTAAAAGTTTTGAAGCAGCTTAATAAAAGTTGGTAGGTGATTAAGTTAGCAAAGTGATTCACAATCTAGTTCGGGTTATCCGAGCTTTCGGATGACATGTTAGTCGAATTTGCGGGGTTTTACCCTGGATCTAATTTGAGGAAATGTAACTGTTATAATCCTCATCTAAATCTACTCAAAGAAAGAATGGCATTAGATGTATACAGAGTAGAACTCCGATAAACCAAAGGGAGTAAAAAAATACGTCGAATCTTCGAGACATGTACATACTACAGATGTGTCAAGTCGTTCTCCAAACGAATCGATGAACGGTTTTCCCATCTATCAAAAACGAGCAGTCCCGTTCAGTAATTCGATCACTGACCGACTCAGCACACCCTGAATACACACACTGTACATTTTGTTCATTTCGTATTGCTATGACTTTTAGGAAAGTTCAAGTCATTGAAGTGCAACTTACCGAAGACCTTCCACTGCATATTAGTTAATCGTGATGTCACACATGTTGTAGCCTTTTGTTTACCTTTTCTTCGGCAACAATATTCAGTCAATAACAATAGTACTCATTATCAATTGTTGTTCTGCTTAAAACTGTTACTTTTTTAAGCAATTACATTTTTCCTATTATTACTTCGTATATTGTTATCATTTTGAATTGTTGCTTTTACAAATAATTGTGCTCCTCTTTCTCTTAAACAACATTCGTCACGCTACAGTAGAATTTGAAAAAAGTTCCAACGATATATTGCTTACAAAACTTGAGTTCACTATAGCTAAGTTTACCATAACTAAACCTCATTCTTAGCTATTTCCGCTTCTGAAAATTTGTTGTAGTTCGGTTTTATGCTTGGATCATATTATTAAGGATATCATCTTCTTGGTTTAATAATTTGAAAAGCGTTATTGGATGCGAAGTTTTAAGAAAGATCATGGCTTGGAGTGGTTTGAATCTTCCTAGACGGCCGCTGCATGACACAGTGCCAGTACCATCCGTTACCCCCAATGCACCACAAGTTTCTCTTCCATCCTGGAGACGTTTGCCGTGGGATTCAAAATTGCCAATGCCAAGATGTCCGAAGGGGGAAGTCCCGTTTTCCAGGGGAATGTTGAGCTCAAGTACTTATAAGTCATACCCGCACCATGTATACAATTTGTACGACCAACATAATTACGAAGATGCAGGTGTTAAAGAATACCATCCCCTTTATGACCATAACCTGCAGCATTACTTTCTGAACAAGTGTCATTTTAGATTACTGTTGAAATACCGACAAACCGAAGGGACAACCGATTTGTAGTTTATCGGAATATAACAAATACAGACACTATCTCTTCAACCACTGGAGTTTGGAAGTGGATCGGTTGGAGAGGAGATAAATGGATGAATAAAAGCGATTATTGGAAGCCGAGTACCAAGATGTATTAACAAAGCTTTGTACCTCTATCCCTGACGCTAGGAACCTCTGGTTGGAATATCAGAATGAGCTGAAGAAAGAATACGGAAAGCACTACCATGCTATATCAAAATGGCTACAAGAGGTAAGCAGGTGCTATAGAAACGCCATCATGATAAAAGTTGCTCGCCATTACGATAGAAAAAAGCAATTACGCCAAAAATGGGACCGTCGATACGAACGTAACATCGCGTGTTTCGAAGAAGACTGCGCAATACGTAGAAATGAAGAAATTGATCTAAAAAAGAGATGAGAGCGGAGATTGAAAGAGTTTCAAAAACAGTGAGAAGCGAATGAGAGACAAATGGCGAACTGTAAAGCCAAACTGAAGAGCAATTTTCAGTACCAATGCGATAAGACAGCAGAAATAATAAAAAAATTCAGAGCCAAATATACCGAAGAACTGGACGATTACGAAGCAATGGAAGGAATAAAAGCTATAGTAGTTACTGAAGAATCAAACAAATTGGACGATAATGAAGCAAGGAAAGGAACAAGACCTACAGTAGCTACTGAAGAATCAAACAAATTGGACGATAACGAAGCAAAGGAAGGAATAAAATCTACAATAGTTACTGAAGAATCAGATAAATTGGACAATAATGAAGCAAGTGGAGTATAACCTACACAAATTACCGAAGAATCGAACGAATTGGATGATAACGAAATAAGGAAAGGGATAAAACCTATAGCAGCTACTAAAAAATCAAACGATAATGAAGCATAAGAAAGAAAATTTTCATTCATCAGATAAAACCATCAGATTTGAATATATCGTTTTAATCAATTACGTTTAGAAACGTTAGATGCCATTCCTATTTCTAATATCAGAATACACGAAACCCAAAAATATACTGCATGCTATAAAGAAAAATTTGTGTGTTTGATAAAGGAAAATAAATTTTCATACAATCAATGCAATTCGTCTGTATACAGTGCGGACCACGGGAAGTTGATAATAGAAAATATCTAAAAAAAATAAGCTTTTTGCAAAAAAATTTTGAAACAAGAATTGCTGGTTTTGAAGGGGAGGGAAGTATTTTTTATTATCTATATTTTAATTGGTGAGGGGTCATTTTCATGGTCATTTGAAGGTCAAACTAGTTTCTTTTATAGAGAAACCTATATCTTTTATTCTTACTTTTCGTAAAAATAAAATAACTTTTGTAGAAAACATTTTTTCGAATTAGCGCTTACTTTCCGATATATTTAAAAAATAAGCTTGAATAAAGACATTCATACCACATCACGCCTATTGCATCCCCGCACCCCGAGATTCCCCTTAAAAAAACATTTCGACTTTTTCTTCTACAGATAGATACTTCATTTTTAACACACAATAAACTAATTTATCTTAACACTTAAGTGCTAACTTTTAAATGACTTACATTAAATGGACGGCTGTAGGGCGGAAGTAGAAGAAAGACTGAATGCTGGTAGTAAGGACCACAGGCGCCGTTAGCGGGGGGGACAGGGGCCCATCCCCCCTCAATGCTGATGTTAGGGTTTCGTGTCCCCCCCAAGTTCAAGCAAAAATTTTATAATAGGTAACGTTCAAAATTAAAATATTTTCTCTTTCTTTTCTTTTTTTTTTAATCTAAGGAATGTGGTTATATTTTTCGGCGTAGTGTATTTAGTTCGAAATAAGAACATACACTTTGTCATTTATTTGATGTAATTATACCTTTTGTTGGATTGCATTATATAGCTCTCTTTTCTGCACGGCAGCGTTTTTATTGACGTGTTATTATTTCAACTTTCAAACGGAACATTTTTAATAACGTTACAACTAAAACTATAGTTTCTTTATTTTAATTAATCAAACTCAAGGAACTTTTTGGCCCAGTAAACTCATTATCAACGACATAAATTAAAGGGACCATCTTAAGACCGTAGCCAGGATTTAATTTCGTGGGAGGTCAAAAAATTTTACAGCATGCAAGGCCGTAGCCAAGTCCCATTAAAAATTTAGTTTCGGGGGGGACAGGTCCCTATGATCCCCGCTCTGGATAAGGGCATGTACTGTCTACACCAGGAGTCTTCGACCTTTTTCAATCCATGGGCCAGTTTTGCTTATTCTCTTTCGGGCCACACTACTATACCAGCAATATTAAGACTAAACAAAGACGAAACAAGGGACGCTCCTGCACCCCCTTAGATCAAACTTTATTGCCGTTTTTTCTATAAGATTTCTACATTGGTTTTGTGCACCCACATATTTTCTGTATCCGCCTCTGTGATTTATTATATATATTACAATATAAAATACGTATGGAAGCAAAAAACATTTACAATACTTTTAGTTGTTAATATATAAAGCGAAATCAAACCTTTTAGTGAGATTTTTGGCACTGCGTATTTTTAACAATCCTGTCAATATCCGGTCTTATTTTTGATGCAACCCTAACAGTGTTTTCAAGGTGAACGTCAGTTATTCTGGTCCCAACTTTTGAGTTTACTAACTTCATTCTTGAAGAAAATAGCTGTTCACAAACGCACTGGCGTGCGCAAATGGAGGAGGGTTTGATGGTGATGTAACCTCCCATTGCGATGAAATATTGTATATATACATATAAATATATGACACTGTAGTTCTGTATCCTCCACCATTGCAAGCCTGTAACCACCCACATATGAATTTTCTGCATACACCTGTGCGAAGATGTACTAAGTGCTCCCAAATAGCGACATCCGTTTTAGAGCATGCAGTCAGATGGTTGGGAAGATGTTCTTATCGACATATTTAGAATAGAATTCAACGAGTCCTAAGTTGAATTCCTTTAAAATCACTGTTGCACTGCAAATCAATAAAACTACTCCTAATGTCCATATACGCCAGAGAACTAAAATGAAACACGATTGCGGAAAATCACGTATTACTTTAGTTCTCTAGCGTTTTAAGATATTTATTACGAAATGTGAACGGAATAAAATACATAAGATTTAAGACTTGGAAGAAGCAAAGGGCAGTATTTTTGTGTGAAATAATTTGCATTTTGCCTGTGAAAATGAAATTAGAAATGTAAATAGAATATTCATTTTATGGTAAAGTGAACGTCATTAAGCAGAAGCATAGTTAGATTTTTACAACCTCGCTAATGAATAGGTATTGGTAGCAAAAACATTTTGGAGGGGGGGACGGGTCCTCCGGATCACCCTCTGACTACGGCCCTGTTTAATAACAAGCTGCCTTCTACTGGTATGCGCCCCCTTCCAATATTTTTACGCCGTCGGCGCCCATATGAGGCCCTATACAAGAGGACCCGCATATAACGAGGAAATTGGGACCAAAGGAAACGCTCGCTATATCCGACCCGCAAAAATCTTGGTCATTAAAAGCAATTGAATTCTATTGTACTTAATTATTATACCAAACAAAATCCATATTTTCTTCGCTGTATCCAGAAAATCGCTAAATGCGTGCTTGTTACGGGCGCCGTTGGCGGGGGTATAGGGGGCACCCGTCCCCCAATGTTTGTATTAAGGTCCCTTCCTAATTTTGAACAAATGTTTTGTAAAAGGTTACGTTGTTCAAAATTTAAAATGTTTTCTTTCACTTTTTCCATCTAAGGAGTGCGGTTATACGTTTCGGCGTAGTGTATTTAGTGCGAAATAAAAAAATGCACTTTGTCATTTATTTGATGTAATTATAGCTTTTGTTGTATTGTATTATATATTTCTCTTTTCTGCATGGCAGCGTTTTCATTGACATGTTATTATTTCAAATTTTCAATTTTTTTTTCAAAATTACAATTCTTTTTCAAAATTTCGATTTCTTTTTCAAAGTTCCAATTTTTTTTTCAAAATTTCAATTTTCAAATTTCGGAACGTTTTTAATAACGTTACAACCACAACTATAGTTTCCCAATTTTAATTTCACAAGCTCAGGGACCTTTTTGACCCATTAAGCTCATTATCAACGACATAAATTAAAGGGACTGTCTACACCATCACTATTAGCATAATAAATACGAAATTTAGTAAGGAGCATTGCATGCGAAAATGAAACTAGTAATGCAACTACAATATTAATTTTATGGTAAAGTGAATGTCATCAAGCAGAAGCACATTTAAATTAAACACTGCTTTGTTGATGTCTGTTATCCCTGTAAAGAGTTGTTAACAACAAGGCCTTAACCAGAAATTATTTCGGGGAGGCAAGAATTTTTTACAGCCTCGCTAATGAATAAGTATTGGTAGTAAAAACGTTTTGAAAGGGGGGGGGTCCTTGTGGCCACCCGCTGGCTACGGCCCTCATTAACAACAAGCTGCCTTTCACTGGTATACTGTCCCCCCAATATTTTTATGCCATCAGCGTCCACGAGAGAAACTATAGGTGTAGTTGTAATATTATTAAAAACGTTCCGTTATGAAAGTTGAAATCATAACACGTCAATGCCATTCAGAAAAAAGCGTTATGTAATGCAACCCACCAAAAGTTATAATTACGTCAAATAAATAACAAAGTAAATTATTTTATTTCGCACTAAATACACTATACCGAAAAATATAACCACGCTCCTTAGATTAAAAAAATAAAAGAAAAAGAAAATATTTTAAACTTTGAACGACGTTACCTATCATAAAATTTTCCTTTGAAATTGGGGGGAGCTCATGGAACCCTAATACCAACATTGAGGGGGGACGGGTCCCCCCTTTTTAACCCCGCTAACGGCCCCCGTGAATATAGCGTAAACTGGGGGTGGGGAGGAACAAAAACCCAAAATTGCAAGGGTACGATTTTGCCTCCTTTCTCAAAAAAAAATATGGGTGCAAGTGTCCCCTTTGCCCCGCCGTATTACGCCTATGACTATATGTGTTTTAGATTAATTTTTTTATATACTATGTGATATATATGTGCTTTTTAAATTCGAAAATTATAAGTTCGGTTTTATATACCATAGCCGTAGGCCGTAGAATTTTTTTTATCACTTTCTAAACTAACTAATCTTTGAAGGTTAATTAACTAAAGCATACACTAATGATCATTAATTTATAAATTTGTAGAAAAACACAAAAATAAGCGTTGAATATCGGTCTGTTAACTGAGTATATAGTTCTCAACTAAAATCCAAATTATTCTTACTTCTTAACACAATTTGAAAATAAAAGACATTTTCACCAAAAGTCCTGCGTTATTTCTTTGCTTTACATTAACTTAAAATGAAATAGTTCCTTTATTTTTTATCCTTAAAAGTATCCGTTAACATTACAAGTCACATTGAAGCTGGTTGTTTGCCTACCGCGTATAAATAAAGGGGTGATGCGGTCCTTCGGAACGGCACTCTCAGACTGCACTCCAGTTGTAATATAGCTCAATGACTTCCACAAACAAGCAAGCAAGAAAATTTAGTTATTCCAAATTGCAAATAGGAATAGTGTCCCTAACTTTGAATAGCTTAAAGTAAGAGAAAAATTTGCTACGTGTTCCCTTGCTTTAAAACGTTTTAAAATTATCTTTATGCTGTGGAACTTTAAACATTGTGAAAAGATGAATTAAATTTCTTGGATACTTTTGGCGATTTTTTATTTATATCTTCTGAAATTAGTTCGATGCTCAAAACGGGAATCTATTAATAAGTTAAATTGTATATACGTGAAAATTCCGAAACCCACATTTATTAGCCCATACTAGAGCTTATTTGTTTTAGGAGAAAAAGAGACGCTTTCCCCATCCTGGATTCGAACCAGGGTCCCTCCGTTTAGCCCGGAGTGTCTTGACCACTAGGCGAACGAAGACAGGAACAGTGCTCTCTTTTTCCGTATATAAGGATGTAAGATATTATTTCTACGTCTCTTTTTCTCTTAAAATAAAATTTCTAGTATGACCTAATAAACGTGGGTGTTGGAATTTTCACGTATAATTATTCCCCACGGAAAAACACAAAAAATTCGCCACGGAGGCTTTTCTGTGTTGACCACTACATAGCAATTGTGTTATCCCTGTGAAGGGTAATAATATCTTACATCCTTAAATTGCATATATTATCAATATTACAATAATGATAATAAAAGATTCGCAGTTGATTACAAATATAAATCACTGGAAAGGAATATCACAGTAATGAGAGAAAATAATCAAACGAAACCCTGCAAAATCCATGAAATATTAAACAATCTTTCCTAACAATGTATGCATAAGACAACGTGAAATTATTAAGCTGTCATAAAATAAATGAAAATTTTACACAAGTCCTTCATTGCTACAAACAGAACGATGAGCGCTACAACTTTCACCCATTAAATTTACTACCGCTATAGCTGATGTAACAAAGATAATCTTAGTGTAGTAGGAGCATTTAATTATATTAAGTAGATACGAAATTACGTGACATGATACTTTTCGGCCCTGCTTTATCTCAGCAGGTACCAGACTAAATTACTCTTACCTAAATGAAAGAAGTTTGAGTAAAACTTTTGTTCATTAAGTTATCTCCATAAAGAAGATCTTTAGCATCAAAAGAGAAATGATTCAGATTTATATATTAAACGGAGTGCGATGCGCACCAGCGGTATTGGGCTTAAATGAACAAGTTATTAAAGTATGGAAGAGGAATGTAAGGGGGAAGTTACACTAAACTTAAATATTTTAATTCAATTTATTCCAATCCAAGAAAAAGAACACATGGAACAAATTATCAGCGTGGCACGATCCGTCCATCATGTGTCTATACAACTCAATCATAATATATCGGAAGGTCAGTATCGTTGCAACAATTAAGCACCATATCATTATTTATTCGTCCATATATCGATATAAATAAGTGTAAGTGAATTATCTCAAAAATAAATATTAATGATGCAGTTAATCACCAACAATCCAATGCAGTATATGTCCATTTTCTTATAACACAATCCTCTTTCTGCTAAATGTAGCACGGCTAGAATTTAAGTACTTCTTGCTGTTGCCATTTCCGTGAAGAGCAATATATTTAAAAAGAAATTGGTTAACCACAATTAAAAGCTAAAAAAAAAATCTGGTGTATATTTAGGCTTAGTTGTCCTCTTGGTGCTTGTAAAATTTTCAGTTGTCTAGTTGCCAACTTTTATTTCGACAGCAGTAAAATTTAGGTCAATTTTAACACAAAATAGAATGGTAAATAAACGCTATCTGCTTAAACATGAACTAAAATACTTTGATTAAAGTATCTAAAACGTGATTTTAAAACCAGACCCATTTTCGGTTAATTAAAGATAGCAAGTCAATTTGACCAAATTCTTGCGACACTATAGATAATTAAGAAAACATTGAGCAACGCGAAAATCTTAACTAAAAAATCGTGTATGTTTCGTAATTTGAAAAAAAAAATAAACAAATAGATTTAATCAATAGAACAACGTAGCTTGTATTTCTCAAGGGACTCACGATAGAATAAAATACATTTGCACCAATAAAATAATTTCAAATGATAAAAAAATTACTAAATAAATTTTAACTTTGCACGACCTAGCGAAGTTTTATACTTTATTTCATACCACTAGTGTTAGTTCTAAATAGTAAATAAAATTCATTTACGATTCCTGAATATCGTTCCAATACTTAACCGTACATTATACAATTACAAATGAGACTTATTTTTCAAAAGAAAGTGCGGAAAAGATACCAGACGCTATAATTAGGTGGAAATTCCGCGCTAGTTAAAATTAATACTTAGAAAATTCCTTCACTTAAAGTGTCGTGATAAGCCCGTTAATTACCTTGATTTTTTATAAGCCTTCGGTTAAAAAATTTTCTTTCCTCTTTCACAATTAAAATTAGTTATGCACAGAAACAAGAGATGCGAGGCATTTGATGTTTCTTTAATGAGAAATTATTTAAGAAGTAATTTTTTGGATGATTTTTTGCAAACTTACTCGAAAACGCAATCTGTGTAAATGGACAAATGAAAAATTAGACAGTCCAAACAAAGCTCAGATAATTAATTTCATATTCTTTGACTGAGGTGATGATTTTGATAGGAGCTAATGAATAAGTTTAGAGAGGAAATGGTCTTTATGTGGTGCCCCGTTCACTATGTAATCCGAAAAGAAAAGCATTCCACGATAGCAATGGTACTTTTGCAAAGAAGTTCATCATCAACGGTTCGTAGCGGTACATTCAATCTAATATGGCTGCTTTGAATGAAGGTTAATTCTTTTTGCATAAATAATGAGCTTAATCACAATTCAACATTGTGTTCTTCTATTAATACTCGTATTCGAATTATTTTATTATTGATGGATTCCGTATTTCTTTCTAGGACATGTATGGGTGTAAAAGAGCTGTCAGCAAAAGACGTAGAGATATCGGAAATTTGGCCGAATCTTCATAACCAATCATCTGATAAACAAGAAGCCCTACTCATAAGAATTCTCCAGATATGCACATCATTCTTAGGTACATATCCGTTCAAAAGTGCATTCTATTTTCTATTATTATTATTTAGTAGTGTTGCATACTGAATGCTTCCCACTTTATCCAGAAATACAGCTTTAATTTAACCAGGGTAAGGAATTGCCATGCACTGTTAATGCTTTCACATCATTTAAAAACTTAGTTGTACAGATATTTTCCAAAGAAATAAGCAAATACACTAAAATAGATACGAAATATTCATTAACATGTACGTGTGTGTGTGTGGTTTGACCCAATAGGATCGCCGCTATCAAACTTTAAAGATGCCAATTTCTGAATGTCACTGAAAACACATGAAAAGCTCATTGTTGACATTTATCCAATTTTTTCTAGAAGTTGTAAAAGTGCAAATCCCCTAACTTGGAATAAGTTTATACATATGAATCTCTGAAAGTAATATAAAAGTAACGACCACACACATAATTAAAACTAAGAAACTCGTCTAGCTATTGTGAAGAGTATGTGGTTCACACTTGGATGCTTCGACTACGTACTTTTGATGTACGAAAAAACATATACCTTTATGCTTGTAACTACGGTTTTTAGGGTCCCAGAGTGGTGATGGAGTCTGAATAAAAACATTCCCTGACGTGTTTCATTGATTTCCAGAAAACATGTTTAAAGTTTTTCTGGTTTGTCTTTGGTCGCTTTTTACATTAATTAAATGATTAAAATCAACATAGTTAACGTTTCCGTGATTAATTAGAACAATTTTGTATAAATTATATATAATTTTATTTTTACCGTATGTATATATATATCTAAACTGTATTTATGCCAATTATTTTAAAAGCTGTAAAGGTGATACTACACATATCTCCTAACTTTAACGAGAAGTAAAAAATATATCTATATTATCTTTAATTTTCTTATTTCGAAAACGATCTATTAAAATATTAAAAACTATTAAAATATTCGAAAATTAGAAGCAGGTAGCATTTTTTCTAGAGACGGTAAAACCGAAAAGATGAGTGAATTCAGATTTCCTATAAGCAGAAGAATAAGGAATTTTATTGATGTTGATAGACCATTAGATTAATTGTCATACAATTCGCACTGCGATACTAATTACAGACGAGTCAACTTTTGCTCCAATTTTAATTCAATCTGATGAGATAAAGATTTCCACAAAGATATCAGGCAGGTTTTTTCGTAAGGAAACTAATATTATAAGATCACCAAAAGTGACTGAAACGCAGCATTATAGCAGTTTTAATGTGAAAGATGGGATAATAAATTATGGCTATTATAAGGGAACTGAACTAGCTAATCAATTTACCGAGCTTTTAGAAACAGAACTTTAATATTGAAAATGCATTATTCAAAACAGCCGAAAAAATTCACCTGAACGTATTATGAGCAAGAAACAAACGGGGTTAACTGCATAACATCGTAAGTAGATAACTCGTTGAGCAAAGAATACTAATATATTATTATACAATATATTCAGACAGTAGAAAAAAAACCTATGAGCAAAATATTTTTCATATAAACAGCATGTTATTGGAAATTACAGTACATTAACAAATTCAAAGTAAAATTCATCTTACGTAAGATGTGTAGATGTCACCGTGATAAAAAATTAAAACACAAAATCTTATCAACAATAATAAGCATGAAAAGCAAGCCATGAGTTTTAAAGAATGTCGTCAAATTGATGTTGAATATTTATTTTTCTGTATTGGACAGATAGACAAACATAGTAATTCATATCAACATAGATGATGAAATCTTTGGGCGTTACTTTAATTATAGCAATTATGGAAACTATAATAATTGATAGAATGTGCAAATGATGAAATAATATGAAAAGAAATTTTTAAAGAAAACGAGGGAGCTAAAGAAAAGAAGATGGGCAATGAAAATAGATAAAGTAATCTTCCTTCGGATACTTCGTTAAAGAATTAAGAAAAAAACTCAATCCTGAATTAGGAAGAAAAGGTACCGAAACAAAATATAAAAACCTTAAAATGAATAAACAAGATTTTTATTTACTGAGAAAAATAAATAATTGCATCAAAAAAAGAAAGAAGACCCGCCACGAAAATAAAAAAAAATCACGAAGAGCTATTGAAAACACCTGAAAATTTCTAGGTTACACTGCACAAGGATAGAAAAGTAAACCTCTAAAAATGGTCGAAAATAAGCCATCTGAGATGCCTAAAAAAAGTAAGATGCATTTAATTGCATGGAAGAAGAAAAAACATATTGGATGAAATAAATTAAGCTTCGATAAAACTTGAAATAAGCTGGAGAGGAGTTTCCATTACATCCAAGCTCATTAATTGACCTTAGTAACACAAAAACACAAAATCAACGGGATAGTCTAATTGCAACTTGTTTTTGTGAAAGACATTAAAAAGGAAAGCTAATAATAGTTGATTTGAACCGAAAAAAGATTCATAGCCCAATTCTTTATAAAATCTTCACTAGAACCAACTTCATTCTGAAAAGAAAACAAAGCATATGCAGCAATAAATGTTAAATAAACATTTTAAATGTTAAATTACATCAAGGGATTGCAACTTTGATGCTATGTGAGCAGAGAAAAATTTACGTTTAATACGTAAATTTTTCTCTTGTCTTGGGGAATACTTTCTTCTACCTTGAGGAATATGTATCCGCATTAAGCGGATACGTATTCCTCAAGACATTCAGATGAAAATTTGTAAACGAAGACAGTGAGTAAAGAAGTTGATGCCCTTTCTTTAGTAGCATGTTTGAATAAGGTGTAAACGGCAGTGGCGTATATCCCAGGCAGGGCCGGCGTAACACGGTAAGTACGGTAAGCGTGGCAGGGGGCGCCACACCAGAGGGAGCACGCTGTAAATCCGGAAAGAAATTAAGCTTCGAAAAAATTAAAAGAAAAAAAAATTGCATTTGGTAAACGAAAAAGGTTGGAGGTCAGAAGTTTGAAATCCAGAATTTCTGAAACACAAAATCTGTTCATTTTAGTGTTTTTACATATTTTTAACGCCTCTCAAATAAATGATTCATATTTCTTTTGTAAATAAAATATTAATAAATACCTGATAAATTGAACACTGGTTAAAATTATGTATTTTTTACATAAATACACTCTATAACAAAAAAATCGACGCACCAAGAAAGAGTTGTCCGATTGTAATGAAATTTCGTATGCAAAGACATTTTGACCGAACATGCAAATGATTAAAATTTGGTGTCCAATGAATGAATAGCGGGAACTCCAGCGCATCGGAACTGCGCATTCAGCAGGTGTATATAAGGAGCGATTCTCAATATGTGGTCAAAATTTCTGTTGCATTTTGACTGCGGATATCTTACGTCGACTGTAACAATGCCTCGCCGAAAGATTCGTGCTCATTACGAGCATATGTCAGAGTTTGAAAGAGGTCGTGCTATCGGATTGAAAGAGGCTGGTTGGACGAATCGAAGAATCGCTGGACATGTGGGTCGAAGCGATGCGGCGATTGGACGGTGCTGGCAAGAGTGGGTCAACAACGGCAGATGTCAGCGTCGGGACGGCAGCGGTCGACCTAGGGCCACAACAGAACGGGAAGACAGAGCGATTGTCAGAGCAGCTGTCACAGCACCGGATTCGTCGTTATCAACTATCCACTGTGTGGTCCGCACACATGTGTCCAACATGACCCTCTGCAGACGACTGAGAGAGCGGAATTTACGCTCGCGCCGACCGTTACGCCGCTTACCTCTCACGCCTTTACACCGTCAAGTCCGATTACAGTGGTGCCGGGCTCGATCAACTTGGAACTGCGCTGACTGGGGACGTATAGTCTTTAGTGACGAGTCCCGTTTCCAACTGTGTCCTGAGGACAACCGCACACGAGACGTCCAGGGCAGCGTGGGGATCCTGCCCTTACTATCGCACGCCACACATGCCCACAACAGGGCGTTATGGTCTGGGGTGCCATCTCCTTTGATAGCCGGACCCCTTTGGTGGTCATTTCTGGCACACTTACAGCACAGCGGTACGTAGACGACATTCTACGACCGGTTGTGTTACCGTTCCTTTTGCGACACCCTGGACTTACGTTTCAACAAGACAATGCCCGGCCGCACACGGCACGTGTTGCTATGAATTGTCTTCAAGCTTGCCCAACACTTCCTTGGCAAGCTAGGTCTCCTGATCTCTCTCCCATAGAGCACATTTGGGACGCTATGGGAAGGCGATTGCAACCATCCCGGAATGTTGACGATTTAGCCCGACAGTTGGAGACAATTTGGCAAGAAATTCCGCAGGACACCATCCGGGATCTTTATCAGTCTATGCCACGCCGGGTGACAGCTTGCATCCAGGCCAGAGGTGGACCAACGCCTTATTGACTTCCTCCCTTTGTAACGGTCAAACTCTGCAATAAATCATTCAATTGTTCTGAAATTTTAATCATTTCTTTTTCTATGTATGTTCTTCACATCCACCAATTTTTATCGCAATCGGACAACTCCTCCTTGGTGCGTCGATTTTTTTTTGTTATAGGGTGTATATAGATGCACATATTACTAACCAAATTAGCCAGTCTAGTTGTCAAAATTGGCCTAATCGCGATCACGGTGAACGAAGAAAAAGCCCCAGACATTACGCCCCCCGAATACTACTAATATCCGTTTTAGACGAAAGAACACTTGATCTTGACGGTCCTTCAACATGGCTCAAACTGACGGAGAAGTTATTAGTTATACTTACAAAATCAGGACCTGTTCAGAATAAAGATATTTTGTATCCTAGAGATGTTAGTAGACGCAAGTTTCGTGACATGTATTATAACAAAAAAATGGACAATGGGGAATTTGTGCCAAGACCATGGCTGGTATACTCAGTGTCGGCAGACTGCATGTTTTGTTTCTGCTGCAAAATGTTCTTAACAACAACCCCGAGAGAATCGTTCAGCAATTTTGTATCAATCTGCTATGAACAATGGAAGAGTTTATTGAAAGCATTTCATACACATGAAATCGGTCTTACCCATAAGAAGCGCACGAAGATGTGGCACGACTTTAAGTATAGTCTAGGAAATAAGATGACGCTTGATTCACATAATCAAAAGTTATATGAACTTGAAAAGAAACATTGGTCAGATGTCATTGAAAGGCTTATAGAAATAATACTTTTTTTTTCAAATTTCTTCTTTAACATTAAAGCCTGTCGCAGAAACTGGATAGGAAAGTCGCATTGATGCTTTGCAACCGCTTAGGCATCAAACTTGGGGAAATATACGGCTCTTCATACGAAATATATAGTGACAAAAATTACGACAAAAAAAAAACGCGATATGACGCACAAATGTTATGCACCAAACTGACGGATTTTCAATTTCTATGCTCTCTTATCCAGTACGTAACATGATTTGTTGAATCATATTAATACCGTCAGTAAGATTCTACAAAATACAGGTGAGAATATTGCTGTTGTTTTAAAAACCATAAAACACTTGAAATCACATATTTTGCAGTACCGCACCAACTCTAGCATTGAGTTGTTGCCTCAATGTACCAGACAACTTTGTCAAGATTTGGAAGGAGAACCTGATTTCAAAACAAAGGCTCAATTGCGTCAAAGAAAGAAGAGTGCACAATTCCAATATGAACATAAAGATGAACCGCTACAATCACCAGGCGACAAATTTCGAGTGAATCTTTTCTACACAGTTTTAGATTGTGACGGCTTCACTTAACGAACTATTTATGCAACTAGAACTATATATCACCAGGTTTAAATTTTTATGTGATATAAATCGACACGGATGTAAATAAAGAAGAATTTCAAAAGAATTGTAATAATCTGAAAATCCATCCGTCAGACGGCGACAAGAGATGTAAGTGGTATTGAATTGCTCGATGAACTTTTCGCTTTTAAAGATTTATTTGCATCTGATCTTTGTCAATTTCGCAATCCTCACGAAACCTTGTACTTCATTCACATAAATAACCTATCATTCCCAAACCTTAGTATTGCATTCAGAATTCTATTGACCCTTCCAGTGAGCATTGCAAGTAGAGAAAGATCTTTTTCAAGGTTCAATATAATTAAAAATTATTTACGGTAAACTATTTCGCAAGATAGCCTTATAAACTTAGCAATAATTGCAATCGAAAATGATGTAGGTTTCCAATTAAATATCAGTGAGCTAATCCATAGATTCGCAAATGTGAAAGCGCACAAGAGAAAGTTTGTGTAATCAATTATGTATTATTATAATTTTTAATTCATTTTTTATTTCATTTATTTTTTTGGCTAAATAAAAGCTAGCCAAAAAGTAGCTTTTTATTTGCCATATATACATATATAGTATGGGAGGGGCGCCACCACAGTTTGCAGGGGGGACAAACATACCCGTCCGCCGGCCCTGGATTCCATGTGCTCGGTAATTTGAGGTACCAACTTAATTCCTTGCTCAATAATAACAACAATTTTTTGCAGCAATTGTTTTGCTTTTCATGGACATAGTCTAGATATCTGCTTTGAAAAAAGAAGTAAAGAAAGATTGACTATTCTTAAAGTTTCTAATCGAGATGGAACTGCCCCGTTTGAATTCCAAGTCATTTATGAGAATAATAGCCAAACATGTTAACTGTTCGATAATTCAATGCATCTTACGAAGGCATAACATAAACAAGGCTTCTTGGAGGCCGGCGGCAGGCATTTGCCAAGGGCTGATTATCAAGCCATGGTGTAATAAGAAAAGCACTGCAGAAAAGCCTATCACACACAGGGAGGTAACCTCCTTCCACAGAGAGGTTCGCCAATAATGGGTTGCTATTTTAAATACATCAAAGAGAACACAGTAACACATTATTTGACTGACTAGTTAAAAATATACAGTCGAACTTCATTAACAGGAATATCTACAGGACAAAAGTTTAAAATCAGGTTAACCACGTTTTCGAAAAGGATAGGATTAGGACTGAATATATTTGCTACACACAAAAAAAAAATGTCCAGGCCCCTGCAATATAAGCAATTAAATCTTCGTAATTACAGTAGAATCTGTATATAACGAAGACCCTGAGGCCAACAAAAATTTTCGCTACATCCTATCACCAGCTGAATTCTGTTGGTGGAATTTAAATTTTAAACTTGAAGGCAAATCCTGGTACAGGTAATATATTTTACATGCAAATATATACAAAAACTCAAAAATTCAAGGCCACCATAAAATTATTGCCAGTGATAAATAAGCTTAGTGCTGAGTAATTATGTTGAAGTTGAAGGTTTCGTGGATATTTAAAAAGCGTAGCTTATTATAAAAATTGCGTTATCTTCAACAAAATAAGAATGATAATTTTAAATAAGCGAATGTATCATTTTAAATAATAGTGATGTAATTTTATTTCATGAATCACAAATAAAATATAATCTACGTGGATTTGTATAACTATATTGCAATATTTATTGTAACTCTATAAAAATCTCCATATAGAGTTGAAAAAAGGTTGATGAAAGTATTATTGCAGAGGCTGTAAAATCATTACTGAGATAATTTCTGAAGAATTTTAATACTTTTATAAATAAATATTTTGATTTAAAACGCCTTCTTTAGAACGAAGGCTTTCACAGATGAAAGGACGAAGTAAATGTATTTCTAAAATATTAACAAGTATCTTTTACTGCAATAATAGCGAAAACGCTATTTATTAACACAAGTTTTAAGGCCTTTTGAGCACAAAGCCGTAAACAACCTTTTGAGTAGCATTTATATATACAAATTATACTACTTGTAAATACTTTATCTCACATTAACACTAAAACCTACCGACATTTCATACTCATCCTACTCATGAGCGGTCAAATGCCCGCTTCAAAAAAAAAAAAAAAATGTATCTTAATATAGAAAGAGATTTTAGCCAATTGGATAGTAAACAAAATATTTTTTTCTATTTAGAAAAGTTTTATTTACATTTATGCATTTTCAGCACATTTTTACAAATTACAGTATTTTGTATTGCACATTTTCCACATACGTATTTTTTACATTTTATACAAATTTTGTTAGTCTTATTGACTTTACAATATCTTATTGACAAGCTTTCCGTCCAGATGAATCTATAGCTGTATTTGTTATTGTTTCTGATGAACTTCTTTTCTTACTGTCTCCTTCTATATTCGGTCCAAGCTCTTCTGCAATTGAAATAAAAATTCTTGCCTCGATATTTCTTCACCGTCGTTTCTTTGTATAAATCAGCATTTATCCCGGCTAAATCTAAGATATTGAAAAATACCTGTAAAGGCCATCTTTGACATTTAGATTTTACGCTATATTTTCTGCCATTTGATCCGTTACATCTACACTGAGTTTTGTGCTATTGTAAAATCTAATTGGTATACGGTGTCACTTTTTCAATTTCAACGGATGAATGCATTGAACTAAGTATCAATACTTTTATTGGTTTAGCTTGTAAACTGTAAGAATAAAATCATTCGATTTGTATAATATTTGGAAGTGTCATATATCCTTTGCCTGTCTCGCTAATTGGTAGCTTCTTTTATTTCTGCGAATAGTTCAACAAGCGGGTTTTTGCTTGAAATGAATGACACGCTTGTAAAAAAATTGTCATTGTTATATTTCTCCCATGGCCCGTATATGGTTCTGCTAATTTCAAAGTTACAAACTCCCCTGGGACCGATGATTCCTCTCTTCATCTTTTCCCAAATATGGAAACGTTTACTATATGCTTACTACTTACATCGGAGCCAACCAGAATTTTATGCCAAATTTGTCCGGTTTATTGGGCATGTATTGAGTAAATCAAAGATTGTTGCATTCTGGTTTATAACAGTTTTGACTGTTTTCGATAAATTGTACCAAACTTCAGAGATCAAAGCGAACTTATCGGTTCGTGGCGTTGGCTTCGTTGATTTCTGTTGTCAAACCGAATAAACCTCATGATTTCTGTAAAGTCATTTCGGCTATAGTTGTCGAGAAAAATGACGGACCCCATTTCTTGTTCCATAAATATGATAGATCCATATTTTTAGCCTCACGTGCGCCGCGTGCATATAGAAGTCCAATAAATGCATATAATTTTGCAATAGATAAATTCTGTTTCGTTTTCAACACTCCAAATGCCTCTAATTCCGTATATTTTCTTACATGTTCAATCATATTATGATCAATCAAGGAAAATGCTGGCTCAACTCTGCCCTTTATAACATTTCGTTTGGCGTATCCTGTCGGTCCTGATATTTCCTGAAAATATTTATAAATCGGTGCCTTCCGCGATTAGACCCTTCTTTTATTTTTGCCAAACAGTTCCGCTAGCAGTTTCAAATTTCCTCATTTTCACTTTCGGAACTAACTATAAATCTCTTCCTTTTTTGTCCTCTTCGTGTATTCAAAATATTCTCTTCGTCCGTATCGCTGTCCAATAAGTCACAATTATTTTCCGCTGTATCATTATCAATAGCGGAAATTTCTTGGTCATCTTCCGAACAATCCTCGTCGATATTATTTATTTTGTCTAATAAATTGATATCCTCGAATGTCTAGACATTTTTGGGGTATGAATATACAAATGATAAAGTAAAACTAAAATATCAAAATATAAATAAACAAACAAGAAATTTGAGAACATAAATAAAAAAAATTCAAATGTAAATCATACCACAAAATATTGTTGGCTCTGTTCACTTTGTTGAAACTAGCACTTATAACACGTAATAATCTCTATTATACACTCTGTGAAATTTTGATGCTCTCTGTTCGATCAAAGACCCACTTGTCGCGCAAAGCTAGTATTTGTCAATCGCGCGTTTGTTTACACTGTAGATCCACAATTACATTGTGGACTCGTAAAACAACTTCAGGAGTGCGCTTTCCGAAGAATATAGTCGTAAATAACATGAATTGTTCAAATGGTCAAATGGACCGCTCGTGGTAATATGCTATGAAATTTTTTCGGAAAGTAAACAATAAAGAAAAGTTATGAATATTGAAAAATGGGTTATATGTATATTATAGGAAAAGTCAATAAGTTACATGGTGATACAGTAACGTTGTATACAAGAAATTCTAAACGACATTTCAAAAACGGTCATTTGACTGCGCGTGGTAGGTTTAGTGTTGGGGCACGCGCAACAAGAATTACGATAAGTAAAACGGGCAAATTGCTAAAATAGGAGATATTGAAATTAAAAGTTTTGTACGTCATTTGTACTAATGGTATGACTAATTAAGATATGTTTTCGTTCTTTTCTGCTCTTAAACATTACAAGAAGTCAGTCCTCGCAAAAGTTGCCCAATCTTAAGGAGAGAATATAAGGGCAATGACCACAAAATGCACCTGATATTTGATATTGCTCAAGGAGATTTTTTGTGGTGAATGGCTGAAGGCATCTCTTATTGAGCGTATCTCCAACCTCGTGGCGAGGAGGCCACTGATGCCAAGCAGTTCCTTTTCGCGTATTCATATTTCTGTGTTGCGCCCAAACTTTTTACTACGCGTAATAACTTTTTTCCAAGACGGAACCCATGGGATTACAACTGCGCGAGGTAACCCCGCGACAAAAAATATAATATAGGCTTCAAGACTCTTTCGCAAGTAAAAAATAAATAAAAATAAACGTAGCACACCTAAAAATAATCCGATCATCCGAAATTTCGTATGCAAATTCCTTTGGACCCGCGCATATACAAATAAATGACAAATTTTCAAAGCCAATGAGTGTTATAATATCGATCGGGAAATATTTTACCGCGCAACTGGCATCGCATAAAATGCAAAAATTGCGGACGGTTTGACTTTTTCCGTTGTCGCCGTTATAGTTCCTGAAGACCCAATCAGTGATACCTTTAAAACGTTGTCGAAGACCTTATAGCCAATTGAATGACTTCGAACGTGGTCGCATAGTCGGGATGCTTGAAGCTGGCTGGTCCTACTGAGCAATAGGCTGCCACCTGCACCGTACGGACACTGCTGTTCAAGGGTGTTGGCAGCAATGGTTTCTGCGAGGAACTCATCGGCAGAACAAAGGCTCTGGAAGGCCAAGGTGCACGAATTCGAGGCAAAGTCGGTTGGTTGTGCGAGAGGTTCGAGCTGACACAACAGCATCGTTGTTAGCCATCCAAAGTGCTACAGTCTTTTCCATACTACCTGCAGTACCTTCTACCCTATCACGATACTTGGCCTAAGTGGGGTTACGTTCACAGCGGTCTTTAAGACGTTTGCCTTTAACCCCACACCATTGATAGAGTCGTCTGGAGTGGTGTCGTAGCCGATCATCATAGCTGCCAGCAGATTAGCATCGCATAGTGTTCAGAGATGAATCCCGCTTCAGTCTTGGAGCAGATGACCATCAGATCCATGTGTGTAGGCGCCAGGGCCAGCGGTCCCAACCACCCTTTGTTTAACAGAGGCATACAGCCATTACCCCTAGTGCGATGGTGTGGGGTGCTATCTCATACGACAGCAGGACGCCCTTAATAGTCCTGCGTGCAACTTTAACAACTCAACGATATGTTGATGACATCCTGCGGCCATTTGCGTTACCCTTCATGACACGACAGTTTGGAGTCATTTTCCAACAAGATAATGCCAGGCCCCATACGGCTCGCATATCTGTGAGCTACCCCAGTGCTGTTGATACTCTTCCTTGACCAGCAAGATCACCAGACCTTTCGCCAATCGAACATGTATGGGACATGGTAGGCTGCTGGATTTGGGCACCGCAAAATGTCGCAGAGCTGGTGCAACAAGTAAGGACTGCCCGGAAGAATATGTCGCAGGATGACATTAGGAACCTTTATCACTTTTTACTTAAACGTATAGAAGCATGCGTTGCCCCCCTCCAGGGGGGGGGGGGTTTCACCAACTATTGATTTGAACATTCAATGTGCAATTCCTAGCCATTGATGGGTCCTACGGCCTTGAATTTTTTATCATATCCTTACCCGTGTATGTGCTGGATGTACATTTAATTTCAATAAAAACAGATAATTACTCCAAGGTGCTTCGTGTTTTCTTCAAAAAAGTGTATATCAGTATTAATAGCTTTCTTTGTGATTTATAAACTCAAAGTTCATAAGAAGAACAATATATTCTTTCTGATAGCTGGTTAAAACATAAAAAATTATTGTGTAATATATGAAGTTTGTTAACAATACAAAAAAAATTAATTCAAACTGTCTATTTAAGAAACCTCACATGAACGTTTTTATTTAAAAAACACAACTCCTATTTATAAACACAAAATTGTAAAGTACGATATGAACAAATATATATGCACCAAGGAAATTCTACTTTTGAAGCACATTTCTTCTAAGAAATGCGGTCGTAACAATGCTAGCTACAATCAAATTTACATATCTTGAATCGTGAAGGGCACATACTCACAGGGAGCGCTCCATAGTCGTAAAAACAATGTAAAAATTCTATAATCCGTTCCGGTCCAGTTATTTGGGTAAGGGTTGCTACAGTTTCACAGTGCTCATGAATTGGCGAACGCCACCGCTGTTCATTACAATTTCTTGCTGTACTCATAGTGATACCTTGCGGAACCCTAGGGTTCCGAGAAACCCCCGGTGGAGAAACGCTGTTCTGAAGGATAGCCAAGCGACTGCAGATACTCGGAGAGATATTGGCGGTTTATATATGATCAGCCTTATGAAGATGGTCATTTTAACTTATATGTTCATATGTTATTAAATATTGACAAAACAGGATCTTAAAAATATGCGTAAAGCACCATATTCTAGGGAAAAAAAATAATATTCGTAATTAATTTTCATAATTCCTTTTTTAGGTAGAGTATGAGTACCCAATATCTGTGAACAATTTGAGCCCATGAGCAACACTGTAGCAGCAAAATTTAAGTTACAATTCTACGCGTAGTCTGTTGCCATGTAATATTCAATTCGTAAATCATATTTAATATTTTGTAAAATTAAGAAAAATATTTGACATTTAAAATTATTTTTGGCCATGTTATATATACATAATAGATGGTTTGCTATTGTTGACCAAAAAAATTTTTAATTAGATTTGTAATTGCTGAAAAACCTGAAGTTAAAATACCATTATAAATTTTTCTATTTTGGGAAACTTAAAAGTCCTCTGACCCCTTAAAGTAAAAACTTTTATTTTAAAATTTTTTGTAATTGCCTTTCTAGGACTAGTAAAAATTTAGAAACATATAAAAGGATATGAATATTTATTCGGAAACTGGGATTTAATTTTTAACCAGACCCTTCTAATTCACACATGTGTATGATTGGTATTTCTGGGTTTACCAAATCGTTGGAATTGCGAAATTCTCTTTTTCATTCCGTCCGTTTTAAAAGTCTATCGATAAGAAAGTAGAAAAAAGCTAGGTTTTTGGATACTTTAATGTAAAATTTGCATTATTATTGTTCTGCATTAAAATACAGAAAATATTTTAGAGCAATCTGCACGAATGACTGCACAATTATTGCATTTTAAATTAACGTTATTCGTTTCACTTTTTGCAGTATTTTAATCAGGTCCATGTCAGTGGTGTAGTCCTAAAACAAAAAGTAGATTAGTGCTCTTCTAAATCAGGGGTGGATCCACGGGTGTGGGAATCAGGGAACCCCCTAACCAGTCAATAGCCCATTAATCTGATAGGGACAGAAACTATCATCATGTATGGGTTGTTGAGCTGGCATGCAAGACTCCCACCAAAATGCCCCTCTGGATCCCACACTGCCTACAACATGTAGCTTAGGGGCATGTACGCCTAAAATACTACTACTAATAATAATGTGTTACAGGCGCATGAGCCCAAGCCGAACTAAACCAGGAATGACCTCTGAAGTGAGCTAATAAAATAAAGAAAAAAATTGAACAAGATAGCCAAAATTCCACCTTTTCGCCCTTGTCGCCTCCGTTATGTTAACCAACACATTGTGGCTTTTATTATTCGGAACGCAGTTTATGACACGTGTTCCAAGCTGTAATTTCGTTTAAATTCCCACGATTCTTAGTTGATTTATTCAAAATTTTAGGGTCATTGCTCTAAAACACAATTTTCTTAATAGAATTGTAGAGCCGCATATTTTTTATTTACAGCTTGAACAGAATTTCGTTTGTAAAATGTATGATTTTTTCCTAAACTTTTACTGCGCTAGGCCTCGACTACACCCCTGGTCCATGTTGATGATTATAATAAAATTTATTTAGAAAAATATACAAAAAATAAAGCCATTTTCAACAATAAAATGCACCACAGCAGTTGTATATATTTCGGTAGGTCCATTTTAAAAGTTGTAGAGGGTAAGATCAAACTACAATGGGTCCCTGCGCATAGCGGCCCGGAAGAAAACACTCGTAATGGCTGATCCTCGGTGTGACCAAGAGGGAAACATTGATATTGCAGAGCCCTATGAGGCCATGACATTTCACTCATCAAAACTCATAGCACGCCATCATTTTAATATAAGCAACGGACTGGTGATTTCAGACAAGGTTTAATAATAATAAATAAACCTTGGGATGTCCAACTTCATTCAATGCCACTAATTCCGGATACTTCCAGAACTGCCGCAGCGTCAAAGTTCTTCATGTGAAGGGGACATGATTGTTTGCAGTTATACTTATTCAACTTTGGAAGGGCTGAAACCTCTGCCTGCAATTTGTGCAGCAGCGGTCAACCTATGACAGAAGATCATCATGATTCAAGATAATAAAACATTTTTAATAATAATTTAAAAAATATTAATTATATTTCAAAGGGTTACGAGTTTTCAAATTAATATAATTTTTCGAAAATTTTGACTTGAGCATTTATAATGGTAAGAATTAACCATACATTCGTACATACATGCGTGCTCAATTTTCTTCAGAATAAAGTTTACATGTGAAAGTATTTATTTAACATGTGTACTGCGTTGTATGTATAATCCATTTTTCTTTTCAATTCCGGGAAATTTCGCTGAAAACGTGTATTTCATTTACCACTGCTTCATACAACTTTTTTCCAAATTTCTCGAAAATTTAAAAAAAACGTTAAAAAATTTAAAAAATTTAAGTGTTTTGCAAATCTCCATAAAGTCTTAATAATAACAGAAACCAGCACACACACGTACTTCCAATGCCAGGATTCCAATAATACTATGACCTAATACTAACGCCTCTCAAAACATTATAATGAATTGTTCTTGACTTTAAGAGAAAATTCAATGAAATAATAGCTTAATTTTTTTCGTCTTCCCTCTCGTCTGTCCCCAGACTCTTGCTTTTATTGACTAGCGTCTCTCTTCCGTAGCTCGTTTTCCTTTATTGTATGCCACTTTCTACAGTTACATTACTTTAATCGTTGTTTTCAATTTGGAAACTCTTTCTCGTCTTGGGCATCAAACTTCCACTTATTATATTAACAACTTTTCTCATCTCAGACGGTTTATTACCGTTTTCTCCCCCTTCGTCCTCAGTAGTTTGAGACCTTTTTTTCATTGCCTCTTTAGAAATGTGATGTACTTCCAAATTTTACCTCCACCGCAATATTTATATGGATAAAAATTGATCAAACTTTTTGTAGTTTTCATTTCATAGCCAGATATTCTTTTATGTAAATTATGTTGTTGAACCATATTTCTCAATTCGTAAATTTAAATATCCCTATTTTCTAAAAATCGGAGTTTTGCGGGGACATTAATCAAGAAAATTAAATTAGGGTTAACGTGAGGGATAAATTTAATTTACTTAATATTTAATTTAATCACATTCCACTTCCGATATACTTTGCTTTGGAAAAATCTGTTCATAGTCTGCCTTTTCGTTTTTAGTCTATATTTATTCCAACAAAGCTTTTGAACTCATGTTATTAGATTGTGTAATGAGAGGAGACGGATACCGAGACCTAAGGGACCTGATCTTTTTAGGGAACATTTAAATCCTCCACTACCATGTACACCACGTATGGTGTGATGTTGTTTTGCCGTTCACTACCAGGCACATCACATATGGTGTAATACCACTTTGCTTTGCTATGAGAAAGCTTTTAGCTTAGTGTTGGCTCCTATAGTTCCACATCAGTATTGTGTTTCCTTTTTGTAGAGGGATCACCCAATTTTCCCTAGAAAAAAAAACAATGTCGGTTCGGTCGACAGACCAAACGTGCCCTCATCCATCGGTTGAAAGAACATCGCCGATACGTTGAGAAAGGTGAGGTGCACAAATCATCCATTGCTGTTCACAGCCACGAACACAACCATCGCTTTAACTTTTTTGACGCTCGTATCATCCACCAACCTCATTCACCACTTGAACTGGACTTCGCCGAAGCTTTCTTCATTAACATGTTTCGTGATTCCATTGTGAATGACCACAGCTCAACTCCTTCCTTCAGCTCAGCTTGGCGAAATGTACTCCACCTAACTCCTTCTGATATTAGTCCATAGTCCCGCCATAATTGCCACCTCTACTAACAGACAGCCAACTTTTCCACAATTTGGTAATTTCTGGGAAGAGTGGCCGCACCACAAAAACCACGTAGTACTTGACTTCCTACTTTTGGAAGTGAACATTTCACTTAATAACTCAACTCTAGTTACATCCGCGAATCAACCTCGTTTGTTGACGATATTCCACGTGTTCACTCCCGAAGAAGGGCGAACATCTATCGCCCGAAACGCGTAGCTCGAACTCAATCTTGACATAAATACGCTTCTAAAACGTTGTTTTTTGTCTCTCATTTATATTAAAGTATAATCTGAGTAGGTTTATTAGAATATGCTGTTCCTTATTGTAAAAAGGTATGAAATAATATGAAGATTTAAACAAAGCTTTGGGAAACAGAAAATTCACACGATACAATAAAATTTACACGATGACATACAGATCACTATACGATTATTTTAGATACGATCCTAATCTTATAAACCTTAAAAAAAATCTGGAATAGCTATTAATATTCATAAAGAATTCGCTAAGAAAAAACTAGGAAATGAATATACGTAATGGGGGCTTTTTTCATAATATTTTAAATATAAGAATTTTCACTGTAATTATTAAAATATGAAAATTACTATTTTTATTTTGAAGTTTTTTGTCCCCGTTTCATTGTAGTTAGGAGTAAGGGGTACATATATCCATATTATATACTTATCTCTGTTCACGATCTCCACCACACCTCCTAAACTCTTCCGCATCTTAAAACCGGATTGAACGAGGATAAAACTAATTTAGTTTCTCGAACAGCTGTTTAAGTCTTATTCGCTGTCTATTGTAAAGCTAATGAGGTTGGCTTCAAATCATAACTGTTTCCACTTTTCCTTAACCGACACTTTTCTTTTATTTTTCTCGTAAAAGTTTTAATTTCGATTTAATGACAATTTCTATACATCGATTCCGGAAAGATCGATTTCCGGATAACAATTCCGCGGCCACTTGCTCCAGAATAAATATTTGCTTTGATTCTTCGTCGCGTCGTAATTCTTTTAGAAACTGTTGAGTAGGTATTGTATGGACCCTTTTCATGTGGTTTAGGCGTTATGTGTTCGCCCATATTAAACAAACATCGTTTCGGTTTGGCGATTTTTTTATCGTAAAGGGTATGTTATTTCTGAAACTACCTACAGAGTGCTGCTTGTGTGTTATTAACGCAATTCTGTTTATGTTTCAAAATCTTTTCAGGAACATATTTGTTAGATATATGTTGTAGATATTATTAAGATATATGTTATATAGATATTATTAAGATATATATGTTATAGATATTATTAAGATATATATGTTATAGATATTATTAAGATATATATATAGATATTATTAAGATATATATGTTATAGATATTATATATATGTTATAGATATTATTAAGATATATGTTATATTCCAGTTATTAAGTGTAGCAACGTATTCGCTTTCATTTGCGAATGCTGTTGATTAAATCTCTAGTAAAATATTTATAATATTGAATGATGCCTTTGAGATAAGTGAAAAAAGATTAACTTTTATTATTACACAAACCTTTTTGAAATTAATAGGGGGTCTACTCGCAAACTCGCTCAAATTATGGTTATATATACACTGAAGTGCCAGAAAAATTGGTACACCTACCTAATATCGTGCAGCCCCCCTCCGTGCGCATGCAGAAGTGCCGCAACACGACGTGGCATGGACTCGACTAATGTCTGAAGGTATCCTGGAGACAATTCACACCAGGAATCCTGCAGGGCAGTCCACAAATCCATAGGAGTGCAAGATGGCGGAGATCTCTTCTGAACAGCACGTTGCAAGGCATCCCAGATATGCTCGATAATGTTCATGTCTGGCGATTTAGGTGGCCAATGGAAGTGTCTAAAGTCAGAAGAGTGTTCCTGGAGCCACTCGGTAGCAACTCTCGATGTGTGGGGTGTCGCATTATCATGCTGAAATTGTCCAAGTCCGTCGGAATGCACAATGGACATGAATGGGTGTAGGTGATCGGACATGATGCTTACGTACCTGTCACCTGTCAGAGTTGTCTCTAGACGTATCAGGGGTCCCATATCACGCCAACTGCACACGCCCCATACCATCACAGAAGCTCCACCAGCTTGAACAGTCCCCTGTTGACATGTAGGGTCCATGGATTCATGAGGTTGTCTCCATACCCGTACACGTCCATCCGCCTGATGCAATTGGAAACGAGACTCGTCAGACCAGGCAACGTGTTTCCAGTCATCAACAGTCCAATGGCGGTGTTGGCGGACCCAGACGAGGCGTAAAGCTTTGTGCCGTGCAGTCAACAATGGTACACGAGTGGGCCTTCGGCTCCGAAAGCCCATATCAATGATGGTTCGTTGAACAGTTCGCACGCTGACACTTGTTGATGCCCCAGCATTGAAATCCGCGGCAATTTGAGGAAGTGTTGCACGTCTATCTCGTTTAACGATTCTCGTCAGTCGTCGAAGGTCCCGTTCTTTCAAGGTCTTTTTCCGGCCGCACCGCTGTCGGAGATTTGATGTTTTACCGGATTCCTGATATTCACGGTATACCCGTGAAATGGTCGTACGCGAAAATCCAAATTTTGTCGCTATCTCGGAGATGCTATGTCCCATCTCTCTTGTGCCGACTATAACGCCACGTTCAAAATCACTTAAATCTTGATAACCTGCCATTGTAGCAGAAAGAACCGATCTAATAGCTTTGCCAGACATCTCTTGTCTTATATAGGCGCTGCCGACCGCATCGCGTTACGCTGATTGGTTGCAAAGCTCCGTTATTTGCATACGCACGCCTGTACCAGTTTTTCTAGATTGATTGATTGATTGTTTGGCTTTTTTATGGCGCAAGAGCATCTGGGCTATACTGCGCCAAAAGTTTTTCTAGCATTTCAGTGCATGATTGCCGTTTCATGAGCATTATTATTATAGAAATGTTTTATTTATTTAGAGCTACATGGCAGTACCTTCTTGTTTCATTAATTAAAAGCAGATTCTGCTGTTTTTCTGTTGGCAGCGGAATATATACGCTGAAAATGCAACTTATTAGGAATACTGGCTTAATAGCGACTTGACTTATCTTTGGCTTTCAAAATAGCCTGAATTCGACCTAGTATGCGAGAATCGAGGTTCTGCTATTATTTTATGAATATCTCTAACTAAGCTATGTGACAGCATCCACCAATTGACGTAGAATCGCCAAATGAGACCCTTTTTGCTACGAACGGTTCTTTTAAGCCCATCTTTCAAGAGATTCAGTTAGTCCGACTTCAAGGAAAGAGAAATGTACTGCTTTTTCCCTCCAATATCCAGCAGCATTTCTCTTTAAAGGGGGGGGGGGATGGGAATGTATTTTATTTGAATATATATAAATTACTTCTTTTGAATTTCAACATTCATATTCGGACTTCTTTCTTTTAAATCAATCCGCGTTCCACTAAAAATTGGTTTACGTGCCATGTGTGGCCCGCGTGCTGTAGGTTGCCAGCCTTCGGTCTATACAATTGCAACTCTTCCATCAGCTTGAAGAGTTGAGACTAGGTACATGGGATCCATTGACTCGTGCTGTTGATGCTATATTCTTGTCCGTCCGTTCGGTTGGAATCAAAATTCGATAGACCAGACTATTTCGTTCCAATTGCACTGATCCTAGTTCCGATGATCTCGTACTCAATCTCCACGAATTTTTCGGAGACAACACAGCAGGAGACTAGTGTAACTCAAGTGAGTCATCTGCTGTAAAATTTAACCCTAATTTTTATATCACTTGCATATCAAGAAATTGTGGAGATGAAGTATACATTTAATTCTTTTAAACTCTTAGAGTTGAAAGTGAAATAGTACAATGACGGATTGACAATATTTAGTTTTACTTGTGTTTAACAACAGCTTTGTATATTTAAAGTACGTAGGTCTTATTTTAATGTTTCAATAATTTGTTGAATTATTCATAACACGAACTCCACTATGCTACGTTGTCATAGCTTTATATTAATTACATGAGTTTTAACACCATAAATGATTTTTACATTTATAGTTTATATTCTTGTAGATAAGATACTTTAGTTAAAATTATAATGAACTTACATTTGTTTTTTAGGTGTCAGCGATTTCGAAATGATTGAAAATGTGGGAAGGCAACACGCTTCTTCATGTCTTGAAGTTTACGGAAAAGCTCTCTTATTTCTCGGAGGTTCTCTGGTAGATTTCTTCACCACCATAGAAAGTCTTCAGGATGTTCTTGAGTGCAATGAAGATGACTCAACTACGGAAACAGTCAAAGTCCAGAATGGAAAAGATTATTTCCAATTGAGTTACTTCACTAGCAGATTATACATGGGACCGGTGATATCTGGAGTAGTCAAACATTTAGGTGATAACATATATAAACAGAAGGTCGATATGAAAATGTCGAACATTACCAGTGATACTGCAGGATTTGTGTTCCAAGTAAAGTCCCACAAAAGTGAACGATGGACTATAAACGAGAAATCCGAAATTTACAGCAGAAACTTGTCTCGTAATCCATCCGATCTTCAACTGTCTGTAAGCACATTCTGCAAGGCATTTCCGTTTCATTTTGTGGTGGATCGGCAACTGCATATTATTCAGCTAGGAAGAGGTCTCATGCGAGTTCTTGGACGAAGAATGCAATGGCGTGGGTATCGTTTAGATACTTATTTTGATATCAAAGAACCGAACATTAAATTAGAGTTTGGCGAAATTATCAGTAGAACCAATGTTCCCTATCGGCTACTTGTCAAAGAAACTGTAGAAAAGTATTCGGTAAGCTAATTTTAATTTATTCACTAAATTATGCTTTGTTAATTTATTTTCAAACACTCTCTGCGTTAAATCTAATTTTCTGGGTCATTGCAAAGTTACTAAATTTGGTTTCGTATCATATTTTGGCGCATATCTTTAATCATAGTTGTTCATAACCAAACCATAAAATTTAGTCCTTCACATATTTCAACCAAAAAAATCAATCCTTCATAAATGTGATAGTTTTATTTTATCTGTGTAATTAATTTAGCTAAAAATTTTGTTCACTGTCTAATAATGGGGTTTCTTGACCAAGATCCCACACGAGATCGTGATTGGAACAAACCTTACTATTTACGTTAGTGTATAATGCACAATAGATCCCATAACTTTTATGTAGAGGTATCCAAATATATGAAAATTATATCAAAGTTTCCTTTGGAGTAAAGAGGCTGATAAATGATATTATAATCTATTAAAAATTAGTTTACAAATTTCAATATAATTTCAAAAACGTAATTACCAAGGATTTGATAAATCCTTTCTGTAAATGTTTATGTCTAAAAGAGACCTCTTTTCTTTTATTTTCTTAATCTAAGCACATCTATTCCAGAGATGTTAAATTTTACAACATTATGGCCAAAATCTGAGCGAAATGTGCAGAAGGATAAACTATTATTAGGTTAATGTCTTAAAATACTAAAAATTACTTTCAATAAAAGGAATTGTATCACAGATATACTGATACTGGCACATTTTGGTGTACTTTCGTACTATGGCGGTGCTTTATATAACTACGCTCCAGTTCAGCGTTTCTCAATTGCGGTTTCGTGAGACACAGCTACTAACACCGCAGGAAATTGCACGGAATAGTAATTTCCTTTTTTTCAATAAAATTTTTTATATAATAATATAAAGTTTTTTCTTTGTGAAACTAGTTATCAGAAAAAATATATTGTATTTTCCTTATGAACTTTAAATTTATAAATAAAAAAGAAAATTATTTATAATGGTACATAATAGATATTATTTCTTATATAGGGGTTCCTCGAATTTTGTTATAATTTCAAGGGTTTCGCAAAGGTAAAAAGGTTGAGAAACGCTGCTCCAGTTGATATGTGTAGAAAATTAAAACAATGGACTGTTATTTTAACAAGTTCAGCGAGCTGAGATGTCGCCAGTTCTTTCTCAACTTCGCGCCAAAATAGCTCAAAATTAGTTTAGCACTGCCATCTGGCACCCCTACTTTTCCCTTTCCAAAAACATGAAGTTAGTTTATCGACTTCCCGCAAGCCGAAGTTCATTTGCATATATTGCCAACATATGCGGTGTTCTCAGACACGCAAATGAAGAGGCACCGAAGTTTACTGAACACGTAGGGATTTAAACATGGCCGGTTGATGGCCTTACTCACATTGTCGTCCACGTTATTCAGAAGCTTATTGCTGAACTAAGTTTAGTCAGGTCGACACTTCAGTTCCTTTTGAAAGGGCCTATGGAGGTTGAAATATTGCCTAGTGCTATTATTGTCAAAATTAAAGATTTCAAAGTACAGTAATTTTCTAGCCCCGAAAGAATAAAAATTTCTATTTTTAAATGCACGTTTCGAAAACTCAACAGAACTGGTAGCAAAAAGCAGTCCTGAAAAATAGTTTAAGACTAACGGTCTTCTGAAAACGTTCTGCCGATTTTATCACAATGCTATTATTATTACTAAACTATATTAAATACGTATACTATTATTAATTTCATGTAACTCTCTTTAATTGAGGAGTAAAATGCTACTATAAACGCTAGAATATATCCTCCCCTTCGCTCCACTGCAGAAATGCTTTGTATGTGAAACTTTGTATTATTGCAATTTAAATTCAATATACGTATATGGCTGTGATCGTCATATGAGCATAATTTTTATTCTCAACCTCAAAAATACAATCCTTAAGCAATTATCACAATTCATTTATAATTTATTATCTTCATTTACGCAATTTGCTTTCCAATTCCTAGAAAGCTGCATATATACAGAATGAGCTCTAAATGTAAACGCACAGCAATCTTGATCCATCCCTGGAGGCCGTGGCTGAAGGGTGTTTGCGTCAGTGTTCCCAACGTAACAATAATAAGCCTTCTCCGGTAATCAGTTCTAGAAGGGAATAAATAAGGACTAGGAAATCAATCGGGACCTCCTCAGTTTTAAAAGCTTTGCTATTGTTATTTTGGGATTATTTCTAATTGCTTCTATGAGGCTATATTTCCGTGTGCATTAGAGTGAGAGGTCTGATAAAGGCAGTAAAATTGCATATGCGCGAAGATATGTCTTTGAATTCAGTTTAATACGTATCCTTTTACACGAATAACAGATTTATCCAGTAGATACTAGGTCATAAATTCTATAACTAAATTATATTAACTTAAGTATTTACGTGTTCTCACTTTCCCATTTTCTTAGCACGTATTTCTGTAATACCATCTCAAAGCTGTTTACCAGAACGGAGAAGGATTAGTTGCAAAAGCACACTAAGTTAGAATGCACAATGCAGCTGAGCTTAAATTTATTCCACTGTATGTGTCACTATAAATATTTAGGAAATCATAATATTTTATAATTACATGTGTGTGTGTGCTGTACATATACTTTGAGATTATGTACTAAATTGAACATAATGTAAATGTTAATATTTTTGAAAAACGGTGATAATATAAGCATTATAGAAGTGCAATATTTCACTATGTTGTATTTAAAAGTGTTTATAATAATCAAAGAAATCTAGCGTTACACATTATTAATGATCTTTGGATTTACACGATTGAAAGATAACCAAGCCTTATTATAAATTGATTTAAACAAATTCGGTAACTTCCCTGCAAGTAATCATAACCGTTCGATGCGCCCTATATACATATGCTCGAAATATGTATATACATAATGCATAAACATGTATATACATGATGTATAAACATGAATAAACATGTATATACATGATGTATAAACATGTATATACATGATGTATAAACATGTATATACATGATGTATAAACATGTATATACATGATGTATAAACATGTATATACATGATGTATAAACACGCATATACATAATGTGTTGTATTACCATATTTACGTTACTAAGAATAATATTTAGAATTCTGTAAATACATGTAATCAATGCCTGAATTACGATGTCGAATTTGTTAATCATCACAAGCCAAATTTCAAGGCTTAACTTTTAATTACTTATCGCAAACCAATATTCAAGGTTCGTTCTTGTACAAAATACTTCATTTCTAGTAGAATTCAATTTTACATGATATGCGTATATTATTTATAACGTTAAGCTTATTTTCGGAAAAATTAGACTAGTCTGTTTGTGTCTTTTTCTACCTCACTTGATAACATACACATATTATTATATCTATATCCATATATGTGTGTGGTGACCATATTTACCTTGGCCAGCTGATTTCAATGGATGGCAACATTATGAAAGAACTCAACAGACGTATTAAACTTGGCTGGAGTGCATTTGGAAGAAACAGTTTTATCCTGAAGGGGAAATTGCCTTTGTGTCTAAAAAGAAAGGTCTTCAACCAGTGTGTATTGCCAGTCCTCTCTTATGGATCAGAGACATGGAGTCTAACAGTTGGAGCAATACGAAAGTTACAGACAACGCAAAGGAGCATGGAGAGGTGCATGCTTGGAATAACTAGGAGAGATCGAAAAAGAAACACTTGGGTGAGAGAGCAAACTAGAGTAGAGATTCGGCCGTT
>QLNU02015360.1:14357322-14371265 GCA_006491805.2 Dysdera silvatica
TGTTTTCTCAGAGCCTAGCTTTATAAGCTTTGCTTTATTCCGCAATTAATTAAAGATCGTTAACCATCATCAAAAATCTCCACTTGCTCAACACGCGCTTCGAAATAGGCACACAATTCGATTATTAAGTATTCTTGCCAAAATTGCAGCGTGTATCTACAGAGACCTGCCTCCAGTAGTAGATAACGGAGAGTTGTAAAAGATGGTCTTTATGATACAATGAAACCCTAATTACCCGATCTTCGCTTACGCTTAACGAAAATGGCCTGATCTTTTCATTTTCAAAATCTTTTCTTTTTTTTTTCTTTTTTTTGTAAATTAGATACTTGTTCGAGGTTTTCGAAAAAAATGCTCATATTTGCTTTCTAGTGTGCTCTAAATCACAAATCAGTTAATACTTTAATTAACATCTCTCTCTCTCTCTCTCTCTATATATATATATATATATATATACACTTTAACACTACAGTAGTTTAATAATATATAGTGAAGGTGCTTGTAGATAAATGTGGATTTACTTTTCCATCTCCATATTAAAAACTAAAATTCCGGATTATCTGAAACCGGATTAATCTCCTTTGCTTGGTATAATCTATGTTCTTGTGTATATACAATATTTTATTGAATTTCGTCTCTCTCTCATCAAATAGTACAATTATTTGCACCAAAATTATTTGCGAAGGTATAGTTTTCAGGAATCATCAAGTTTGAAGAACATACAAAATACATAAGCATAGCGTCTGCCACTATTAGTAACGCTGATAGTTTTTGCTGATATAAGCTACACACGAACTGGAAATCAATTTCAAATCCATGTTTTTACCTACAGAAAACAAGGAAGTTTGAGCCATCAGTTTCTGCTTATCTACTTGTTTATTCCCAGAGAAAAGTATGGAAGCGAGTAAAAAAAGGGATTCATAGAATCTACCTTTCTGCTGTTTCCACATAAAAGCGTAATTTACGAAACTTTGTTCGTTTTTATCTCACTAATATATTTACTTCCAAGCGACAATCATCCTACTCATGAGGTAACGCCCTAATATAGCGTGCCTTAGAATTGAAGAAATATATTGTTGTGTTGTTGGAAGCCTGGCGTGCGATCTGAGTTATACGGGAAACTGTGTGATAAAACGTCAAGTCTTAATATCTCCATATGGTACATAATGTCATTTGAATAATAATTGCTATTAATAATAATTCTACTCAGCTCAAACTATCGACTAATTAGTTTTAATTTATTTTCATCGGCATATTGAATACACGTATACAAAAATAAAGTATTAAACATCAATAAAGGAATTACAGCTTTGCACGAAACAAATATTTTCCCGAATGTAGGCAAATAAAAGAAAGCCACACTAATATCCGTAAATGACTGTAAAGAAAATATACCATTGCGTTCAAAATTAGCATGTAGATGTAGCTTGCCGAGTCACGCTTTTTAAACATAGAGAAAATCTGAATACTTCTTCTTGACTTACTTGTCTTGAACTTGACTTACTAGTCAAACAACCTTAAGCAACAAACTACTTTAGCTGAACGAAATGATCTAACTTAATTAACTGAGAAAAAATAAAGGCAATTGGATTTATCAACTAAGCTAAGAAACAAGAAGAATTAATAATCAAATTATGGTTAGATTAATTTGTTTAGCTGACACTGAAGGAGCGATGTCGAATATGCAGTAACTTCCAATTTGCTTCACTTCTTGCGTTTTATAAGTAACAACGAATAGAAGTGAGTAAAAGTAGAATTGTGAATTTGCTTTCATATTATACAGGTTGTGCCAAAAGTTCGTAAAAACTTTAAAAAATCATAAAAAAAGAACAAATAATGATAAAGAATTACGGTTTGAACGGAACTTTTTCTAGGAAAATTGGATTTTATTTAGTAGCAAAAAATGTTTAGTTCAAAAAATCACCTACAAATGGTGCTGAAAACTCCAAAAGACAATGGACAGGACAACTGTGCATTCCATCGATTTATTATTGCAACAGTTGTTCAATATGACCTCCAAAACTTTGTATGATAGGACTAAGGAGAACAACACATAACATGTGGCCATTTCTCGTCTTTAGTTGTTTCAACCTGCAAAATTTTCGCAACGCCGTGGATTCTGATTCGACATTCAAGTAGAAAAACTTCACAAGCGACGCTTGATCTGGCAACAATAACATTCTCCAATTAATTATTATTTATTATCAATTATTAATTATGCAGTGCTGTTGGATATGAATGAGAAGTCCACATTCATCCAGGTCTTTTATTGCAAGCCTGTACATTTCTGCTGAACACTTTGCGTATCAGCGCCGTCTGCAGGTGACTTTTAAACTAAATATTTTTTGTGACTAAAAAAATCAGATTTTTCTGGAAATCCTTTGGTGCAAACCGCACTTCTTTATTACTATGTGTTCCTTACGATTCTTTAAAGTGTTTACGAACTTTTTGAAGCACCCTGTATATGAATTTATCGAAACGGTAGAGATTTTGATGTGTGTGACACGTTTGGTTAGAATTTAGATATATTAAACGGGAATAATATTAAAGAGGGTAGAAATATTGGATAGTTAAACATATCATATACTTTCATATTGGATATTTGGATACATCTAAATACGAGAGAGACGTATGCATAAGCTCATGGAAACGTATGCAAACGTCTATAGGTCCCAGTGGTGTAGAAAACGTGTTACTCGGGGGGGCTCAAGCCCCTCCTATTAGATATATAAGGACGCATTTTGGTCTTTAACGCTAAATCATGTGTTGTCTCTTTTTTTTAAAGGTACTTCAGCTCACCATAATTTTTTAATTGCTACATTCCTGATAAGCATACGAAAGTTTTCTGATAGGTTAGTATAGCAGAATACTTTTGAAATGTACATGTGTGGCTATTGATAATCAGTATAGTTGAAAACTTTTTTTTATCTTATAACCTTTTTTTATATATTCTTTTACTTTGTTGCACAATGATATATGGATTATGGTTTGGCGTATCTGTGTATAAAAGCAAAATATTCGTATATACGTGTACAATAAAATATAGACTATCAGGGAAACAGTAATGAAAAGTAAATACTTAGATGTTAAGATCCCTGTACTTCTAGAATCGCTGATTATACGTATAAAAGTACTATGTGACACTATTTCAAAAATAAATATTAATTAAATAGTCAATTTTAAACGCTTAAAGTATTTTTTCCTTGCACATTTGATACTCGAATTTTGCTTACATCAAAGGAATTTGAAATTATGCTCTTACATTTCCTTTTAGAAAAGATTCTAATAAGCAAGCTTACTTTTTGTTTAATTTATCTACCTAAAGACGAGCTTTCCTTAATTTAAACGTTATTATATTTCAGGTAATTAAGGCACTTTAGATTAAGTTTGAAATTTTCAACTGCTTGTACCGAATTTCATACTTTAAGTACCCAGTTCCTTCATACATTAATTAAATTTGAATACCCGACATTTTTTCACAAAGTGAAATTATAATATTAGGAAATATTAAAGAGATTATTTCTTTCTTGTAGATTGGGGACTTTCCCTTTCCCTGATGCTATCAATTAACTTAGCCAATCGTTAACAAATCAGAAGGAACGTTATTTTGTCTAAGTCGACTTTCGCTGAGAAATAAATAATTAAGCGAATTTTCGGTTTGGAAGTTTCCAGTCATATATTCTACAGATTGTTAAAAATATAGTAGAGTTTCAATCAAAAAATACCTCTCCAGTAAGAGCAATGTATTTTTATCAAACTTTTATTGCGTGTGAGTTTGGGTGTGCTAGGAACTATTTTTTTATTTTATTTCACGAATTTAAAGGCAACTATTATCTGCAAATATACGTGTTTCGTGTGTGGTTCAAGATACATATCTGAAATCCAAGCGGAAAATAAGGCTGCGTTATACGAAAGAGCCTTTTATGAAGGAAAGTTGAACGAGGCTCTATTGTATATACAGGGTCATTCAAATTAAACGCTCCCTGTTTAGAGGGGTGTACAGGACGAAATAATGGACGGATTTATATGAAATTTAGCGTATAGATGTTTCTCGATATGTGCTCACGATTAATGGCAACAAAAGTAATGCGCGTCTCACGGTTATATATATAGTTACTGAATTTCGAAATTCTCAAATAACAGCATCCATATTTTTTAACGGCATAATGATAGGCACCATCAGAAACCGTAAATACCGTTGCAGTTTTATTTTTAGACTTAAAACTGACACAGTTATGTAACATTATGTAAAAGATAAATTGAGAGAAAGCAAAAGTACAGTTAACTGAAAACTTCCTTCAAAAGCTTCGAGAAATCGTTGCGACTAAGTAAACCTTTCGGAATTAGTGAGTGGATGTTTGTCAGTATGCACTACAACTATACGAAACGAAAAGTATCGGAGGTGTCATAGTTCGCAAAGCAGAGAATTGTCGAGGAAACGTAGAGTACACGCATTAATTTCGAATACAAAACATTCATTACTTACAACATTTGTTATCACGGAAGTACGCTAGTATAAATCTCTACAACAGAGCTGCAACTATTCAATGTGTCCTCCATTCTGGACAATAATAGTTTCAATTCGATAGAGAGTGTTTTCCACAGCTGAATGTAATATTTCAACTGGAATGCCCAGCACATGATGTCGAATGATGTCCTTTAGATGGTTCAGAGTTAGATATGGCTCTCGATTCACGCATCTTTCAAGTAAACCCACAACCAGAAATCACAGGGGATGAGGTTTCCATGATGTTTGAAAACATCGGCTGATCAGTCGTTCGTCAGTAATGTGCTGTCTCAGCAATCTTTGGACAGGACGAACAATGTGGGATGGCGCATCATCTTGCATAAATATGGTCTCATTGTGACACTCTCGTTGTTGTAGCTGCGGTATGACGAAATGTTTCAACATGTCATGGCACCTCTGTCCAGTAACTGAACAGGTGCGGATACCAGTCGGTATTTCCTCTTCAAAAAAATGTGGACCAATAAGAAAAGTAGCTGTAAATGCACACCATACTATCACTTTCGGAGTATGCAACGTGAGTTGTTGAACAACATGAGGATTTGTTGCAGACCAAATGCAGAAGCTGTGCGTATTAACTTGCCCATTTAAGGTGAAATGCGTCTCCTCACTCCAAAGAATGTTCCATGACCACCTATCTCCACTTGCATTCCATCCAGGAACTAACGTGCGAAACTAACAAGAATATCTTCTGCGTCACCAGGCCTTAGCTGCTGTGGCATGTGAAGCTTCTAAGGATAGTATCGCAACACCTTACGCAGTACTCTCCATGTAATAGTAGTAGGCAACGTATTCACTTCGCGGGCAATTACTGACACACTAGCGTCACCATGTGCACATTGGCTTGATAAATCCACAAGTTCAGTAGCCACCTTTTCAAGATGAGCGGAGTCCACTCGTTTTCTACCTCGGTCTGGTTGAACACCCTGTTGCTTCAAATTTGGTTATCATTCTGCATAAAGAAGAAACAACAATAGGCCCACGTTTTTGACGTTTCTGGTGCCAGAATTCCTTGATTGTCGCAGCTGCATTATTTCTGTTCTGGTAATATAGCTTCACTAATAGCGTCTTTTCTTGTAAAGTTGCTGGCGTAGCTGCCGTTATTCCACACAACCATTTATGCTTTTGTAATGACGATCATGCTTTTATATTATCTGCTATAATAGAGTTTCAGTATTAAGCATAATGCAAATCACAAACTGTTATTGCCACACAGCCATCTATCGACAAATACTGTAAACAATGAGTGTTTTGTGTAGGAACTTGATATCAGAGACTTTTTTAAACAGTAAAGCTTATATGTATTTTTTTCTTGCTATACAGCAACTTATTACAATTTGTTTTAAATATCATTGTACTGTATTAATTTTTCTTTGGTATTCCCGTTAAAACCATATTAACGTTCGATAATCCGGCAACTTCGCTAATCCGGCACGGCCGTGGTCTCGAATGTGCCGGTTTAAAGACTTACTGTTTAAAGCTTCTACTGTATTTTGCAAAAGAAAAATCACCAATGTAATTGTCAATAATAACGTAACTCTAATTTCTAACGTTAGTTCAGTTAGTAATTCCAATTATTAACGTAAATTCAAACGTATTTTCTTGATAAGATAATGTGTGGTTAATATTTTGACCTTTAGAACCATTGTAAAAAGACTTTGATTCCATAATGAAGAATATAAAAGCTACTGTCTTATTCTTTCTAAAATTTCTTTTAAAACTACTCAATACAGCGACGCTACCAGACTAATCGGACCCATATTCAGAGGGCCCGAAGACTGACCATAATTACTGGACCTCTGGGACGCGTATTATTTAGAAGTGTGATCAAGTGACGTTTGTGCTTCATTTGATACTCAAAACCTTTGAAAACTTGTTAACGCATTATAATTCAAAAGTCACGTTAAGCTGAAACTCCTCTCACAAATGATTTAATGCACAGCCTTGGGTTACAAAATTGAATGAAGTATACTAATCAGTAATGTCACACACGTGGCGCAGTATAGCCCAGATGCTCTTGCGCCATAAAACATCCAAACAATCAATCAATCAATCGATAATGTCACATATGCTGCAACACATAACTGCATTGCACAGGTATCTAACTTCCCTATGATAACGTATATTATGAACATAAATGGAACGACAATTTTTGACATAATTATCCTTCTAGCACAACGTTAGTTATGGCTATCTTTTCGATCGCTGCTGGGTATCTAAACGTCGACAGCAAATTCACATATCAGGGGAAATCATATAATTCACAGATTTTTTAAAAATTTGGACGTTGTCTTACAAACTGCTTACGGGACCTCAGAGTTCTGCGGAACTTCGAGATTTGAGAAACACTGCTCTAGCATTTATACCGAGGTGGCAACACGTTCTGAATAACTTCGCATTTGAATACGTCACGTTTTGAAACAAATGTCATTTTGATGAACGTGAAAGTCCGCCATAGTAGAGGTAATTGACTACCATGAAGTAACATATAGTCATTAAATCACTGGGGTGTTATTCATGGAAAATGATTTTAAGGCTGAGAAGATATTTATTTTTAGCCGCTCATCCCAGGTGTAAATTGATTAGTTTTGTATATGAGAAAATTGAATGAAATATCTCATGTCAGACATTTAATACGAGACATTGTACACGAGATTCGTATTAGACATTTAAAGTATTAAAAGTAGCATTATCTGATGTTTAAATATGGAAGTTATTCGTATTTCATCGGAAATTCTGAAATTGACAAAAAAACCATTGCTCAATCAGCTCGGACGACTGAAGACAGACTCATCAATCAACATTCTTTCTCAAATATGGTTTTACAATAAAAGCATTCACCGCAAATTATAGGCTTCGGGACTTGAATGTAGCTAGGAGAAATTTATTGCATTCCTTTTAAGTGATTTAGTTAGAAACGATTTAGATAATGTGGTTGAAAGCACGTTAGAGAATAAAAAAAACGCGAATTTTGCAAAGTTGACTTGTCAAAGGACTTTTTGCACGCAAAATTGATGGCATTTGATAAATTCGGTCACAAAAATAAATGGACTAACCTCTGGTCGTTTGCTGAAGAAAATGTGAAAAGAAGCTTTTATAATCTTCCATCACTACCAAAATTTTGGCAAAGTTTGCCTGAAATTTTTAAACAGAACATTCTTTTTTCTTGATTTTTTTTCTGAATTTTCTTTTATTTTTGCCTTCAATTTACGTAAGGGTTCACTTTCTTCCTTACACTTGAGAAGTTTTATCTGTCTTCCAGCATTTTTATGGATTTTGTATTTTTGAATCTATGTTCTTAACTCTTGTTTGAAGGAATAGGTCTCTATTATATACTAAAAATCGCTGAGAACCAAGTAATAGGTTCTTTACTCATGAAATGTCAATGGTATTTATCCATATTTCCTTTTTTAGTAAATCTGGTGTTATAGCCTTAAGCCTTAAGGCACGTGCCTTTTTTATTTTTATTTAAAATATGATTCTTTGAAAATTCTGAATCGCAGTTTTCCGAAAATGGAAGTTACTTTCCTGAGATAATCAAAACTAGAGAGGTGTTGTTAAGGCTTAAGAAGACATTGGACAGATATAAGGAAACAGGGCAGCTGTATGAAAAAAAAATGGCTGAATTTAGTGATGCATATCAAGAAATATAATTTGTAGATTCTGAAGAAGATTTCAAGGTAATAAATTTCTCTTCTAGAAAAAAAATCGTCCATAATAATTACTCTGTACAAAAATAATAAACAATCTCTAAAATTTTAATGCAGATGTCGCGGTCGGACATGATTAATATATTACGAACGAACTGGTAACGAATAGACAACGCACTGCATCAGAGAACAAGCGCAAAACGGCAATGCAATAGTATGAAGCCTGTGATCGTATCTTGTGTGTGGCGCAAGAGCAAGGGCTATAGCAGCTGTGATACGCATGTTTATTATTTTATCTTAAGTTATGTTCTACGTTTAGTTTGCTTTTAAGTTTAATTTATGTTTAGTTAATAAATAGTTCATGTTTACTTTGATGGAGTCAAACGATTGAATTGCTAACGACATCACGAAACTTACACCAACCAGTAGCAACAAATATGTGGGGATATAAGGTATTGCTACGCCTGCTATTTATCACCTACACGGGAATATTCTAGATAATGATTTTTAGTATTTTATAATGTTCATTTCGGGGGATACTATCTTCCATCAAAGCTACTAGTGGTTAGTAGCTTTTAGAGACTTTAAAGCTTGTACTTTTGGAAGGAGAATTTTGCAAGGCGGTTGTGAATGATAGAATAGTTACTGTATATACATCGTGTAACTTCCATTAACTCTAATAAGTAAATATCCGTTAACTTCCGCTCATAAAAGGGCAGTGCTGAAATATAGCTGGAGACACCATAATTCGACCACTGATTGGTGATGCAAACTACGTATTTGAACAGATTACTTTATAGCGTGTTACAATCCTTGACGATAATACCTTATGTGGCAATAAGTCCCCATGGTAACAAGTCTACGCGTACGCTACGCGTGATTGTTATCAACTGAAAAAAAAAGCAAACTCGTTTGCCTTCGTAGAAGGAATCCTGTTTAATAATAATAGTAATACTTTATTTATCCTTCTTTTGTACAGTCGATGTGTTATTACTCAACAGTACAGACAAGAAATTTCAAAAGATAAAGTACTTTAACTTGAGCTGTGGTTTACAAAAAAAATTGTACAAATACTGCAATAGGCATTGTATACATTTAAAGTATTGTTCTTCCCAAAATTCGAAGATAATAAACTTAAGTAAAAACCAAGCTCTCAATCAGTAATTCATGGATGATGGTCAAAATTTCGTAAACACGGACGGAGTAAGAAACTAAGAAATAAAAACACACGTAGTTTTTGAAAAATTATAATCAATTGTTTCTTTTTTTTAAAGAATGTCAGCCAAAACCGGTCATAATTTACCTCTATTTTTAAAAGTGCGCAAAATCTAACAGAATCCAAATATTTACTTAAATGTATCTATTTTTATAGGCTGTTGTGTCCCACACTGTTGATTTTAGATTTTGTAGACGGCACACAAAAGAATTGAGATATTGCATTGACAACATTTATTGTGGAATATAAAGCAAATCGAATGAAAACTGTGTCGATCTAAACTCACTTAAAAGTTGAAAAGGGGAATTTGACAAAGGAGTAAAATTTTCGTGGACAGATAAAAACTTAATTCTCAAAGAATAATTCTTAGAGAAAGAAGAAAATAATCAATTGCAAATGTATTCTATCTCCCATGGTTTAGGTCGGTGATTTATCATAGATGACACTTTATACTGAAAAGAGAGCATTTTTCCTTTGAAATAAAAATGAATAAGAATATATAGAAACATGCGTACTGATTAAAACAAATTGAAAACATTATTAATAAACTTCCTACTTCTATTTTGTTTATTCATTTTAAGCAATAAAACTTATCAGTTTTTATGAAAATATTAAGGTTTGAATGTTAGTAAATAGGTTGCGAAGATATGAATCATGTGCAAATTTTGTATTTAAATAAGTTCTTGCATGTGTTATTTTCCTTATTTTATATAATAAATTATTTATTCCTATATAAAAATATAGAACATTTCCCTTATAAAAAGTAATGGCGCAATTTTCGTAATCAGAACTACTAAATCTCATTTGAAAAAATTAAAAATGAATTTTCTTTTATAAAATATTTTTATATAAATTCAAAAGAATATCATTAACGTATCTAATCGCATTGTTTTAAAACATCAATGCTTGAAAATAAATTATGATGTCTAGTCATTGTACACGAGCTTCTCAAATATGTACAGGGTGGTTAGTAAAGTCCTTATACACGCAGATAACTGTCGAACGGAGAGAGCTACATGTATGAACGTGATATATAGGCATAGTAAAATAACTATACTCTACAAGATGAGACTACATGCAGTGCCCCTAGCGGAAAAATTCAGAACTTAGAGCTGATATCTCGAAAACTATTCAAGATATGGTAAAAAAGTCAATTACAAAGTTGTTAAGCACCAGCTAATTAGTACGAAACGACTTTTTTTCCATCACCTTAATCGGGCAAAAATCGTGATTTAGGAAGTTTAAGGGGTACAGGACGCCCCTGCGTGACATCGTACAGCTATGCATAGAGGGGAAGCTTTGGGTAGGGGCGATACTTTCATTGCACACACACGGTTTTTAATGTGGTTTAGTAAAGTCATTATACACGCTGATAACTGTCACACTGCGAGAGATAGATGCATGAATATGATGTATATGTACGTACTGTATGCGTAGTGAAGTGACTATGCGCTACAAGGTGAGACTGCGTGCAGCGTACAAATACAAATTTTATTTTCATGCCATTTTTACATTTGCCATTCTAACATCATCAGTTAACATTACATACCTAGCGGAAAAATTCAGAACGTAGAGCTGCTATCTCGAAAACTATTCAAGAAACGGAAAAAAAAAAGTTAATTACAAAGTTGTCTCGCATCACTGATGCAGTACAAAATGGTACATGAATTGCGGGAATAGAACACGTCAAACGCTAATATGTGGGTATTTGGTTCGGCAAATGTGAACAGCGTATTACTGTATGTCATTATGTGTGCTCATTACGTGTGGCCACCGTCGGCCACAATACGCGTTTGTATCCGGTAGAGCGTTTGCGCACACACAACCAACGACTACGGACATCGTCCACAGTCATTGGTTGGGTGTGATAGATGTGACTTTTGAGATAGCCCCAAAGGAAGAAGTCCAATGGGGTAAGGTCCGGTGACCGTGCAGGTCAGCTCACACTACCACCCTAGCCAATGACCTGTTGGCGGAATGTGTGGGACAAGAATAGTTGTACTTCTGTTGGATGGTGAGGAGGAGGAGCGCCGTCATGTTGGAACCACATGGTTCTCCGCTCACTCAATGGAACATCATCCAAAAGCTCCGAGAGTACGCCATGTAGCAGCTGCAAATATCGACGTCCCGTTAACGTTCTCTCGTAGACCACAGGTACAATGAGTCTGTTGTTCAAAATACCGCACCACACATTAACAGACCACCTGATGTCGGACTGGTCGTCCCCCCATGAAGAATTTTCGAGCACCCAATAATGGTCGTTGTATCTATTTAACACCCCTGTGGGGGTGAATTTTGACTCGTCCGTCCAAAGGAAAAATGACGGGATATTGTCATGCACTTTCTCTTGCATTACGACCACATTCCCCATATAACAGCACCATCTCGCAATACACGTTGTTGGAATAATTCGCCATGTACTATGTAACTACAGACGTTTAATGCACGGTTTCACTTCTCACACTGTCTTACACTCCTTGCCTGGTCACTATTTTATGCTTACCGATAACGTATGACATAGAATACACATTTGCATATCATGCGCTTTGTGACGAGATTGTGTGTGCAATGGAAGTATCGCCCCTACCCGAAGTTTCTCCTCCATGCGCATCTGTACGAAGGGAAAGCTGTCACGCAGGGGCCTCCTTTAACTTCCTAAATCATGATTTTTGCCCTATTAATCGGGTAAAAAAATCGTTTCGTACTAACTAGCTGGTGCTTAACAACTTTGTAATTGACCTTTTCCCCGTATCTTGAATAGTTTTGGAGATAGCAGCTTTAAGTTCTCAATTATTCCGCTAGGGACGCTGTACGCAGTCTCATCTTGTAGTGCATAGTCACTTTACTATACCTATACATCACGTTCGTACATATAGCTCTCTCTGTTCGACAGTTATCTGCGTGTATAAGGACTTTACTAACCACCCTGTATACGTGTGCGGTGTGAATACGTAGAGTTCTGTATTCCATATTTGTATAGCTTTTACTCTTATAAATATATGCTAATAGTTTATATTAAATATAGATTTATATCCTGCTGTTCCGTATACCCCCTTGTAAATAATGTTATGGGACAAATGGATACGGTTATTAACCATACTATTATTAGTACAAACATAAGACAAATATGCCACCTTTATGATATTTAATTTTTACGCAAAGTTTGCTTAGAAATTAGAAGTTAAACGATCTTAAAAACGGTTTAATATTTTTTAAATTAACTACATAATACAGACATCAGTTATTGCTGATATAATTAGTTTTCATTCAGATTCCATTTCGATTATCCATGGCTGAAGGTTTTCTGGCTCCATGTGACATCTTTAATAATAAGTTTAGTTTTCAATTCAGTCAGATATTGCAATACATTCAGGGGCGGCTTCAGGGATCGGCGACCCAGATGGCCTCGCGGAGCCCCGTTTAGATGAGAGCGCCAATCTGAAGTCAAGTTCAGATTTTTTTTAGTTGACCCAACAGCATTAAACCTCTCTAAAATGAAACAAGGTTAGATAAATTCTTTCAGAAACTTTTAGTTACTTTTATAGGGTATATGGCTCACTGTGCATCTGTAAAAATCTTCTATTTTCGCTGGAAAGGGGGGGGGGGCGCCAGGCCTCCCGGGTTTAAAATCAACCTCGAGCCACCCCTGAATACATTGTTTTCCAATGCTTAAAATTGCAATTGAACTTTGAGTTCTTATGTTACCTTGCTTCATTCGTTTTATTTGTTTGTATCAATTTTGCAATTTATGTACTGGAAGCTATTATACTAGCATCGTAAAAGGCAGTTGTTAGCGGTCGTGTTTACTTTGTTGTTAAATAAATAAAAAACCAAAGAAACGGTAATCTATTTATTATTACCTCTTTTACAAAGTTTTAAATTAAAACGTAAAAAGGAAATATTTTTACCCGAATATATTTAGGAAGTTTTCACAATCCCCTTTTCTGTACTTCTTAACTTCAGAAAGAGGGTACTTTAATTAGGTTTCGGCTAATTGAATATCTTTTGCACTTAAAACATTTGTGTAGCTATAGGACAAAAGTTCTTCATTCCATTTATTTCTAAGTCAAAAGTTCTTTCAAAAATAATTCATTAAAATGGGGATTTAACAAGGTGGGCGATACTCTTAAGAATTAAATTCCGTCGTTGGAACGAATATTAATCAAGTGTTCAACAAGATAGTAGGTCGGCACTGTGAAATTAATGTCAGTGAAACAAAAATGAACTGAGGGGTACCTAATTATGCGTTGTTCTTAATGCCGGTTTAAAATCACAAGATTTGAGGAAAATAAAACCTTTAATTATGTCGCACTTGTTTAGCACTTCCGTTCTTACTGTAGCATTTAAGAATATTAAAGAATCATGAATTTTCCGTGCCTCAGTCTTCCAAATACTTTGAGATCCACTGTAAAGTTATTAGTATCATACATTTCGAAAGTATACGTTTATTTTGCTGAGTATCGTGCAATGAAAGTCAAAAGCAAAAATGAGAATATATTAAACATAGTATTGATTAATCATTTGTGAAAATATTTGGTATTTATTAGTAATAAAC